>CM062818.1:1830441043-1831006043 GCA_031772625.1 Pinus tabuliformis | reverse complement strand
TATGGTATTTCGCTCATGGTATTAATAATTATTTGTCACATGGTATTTGGCCCATAGGCTTCACCTAAATAAAGCCTCTTTTTTGAGTTTTCATAAATATAAAGAGGTTTATGGAGTAAATATAAAGAGAGGTTTTATTTATTTACTAGAATTCTGTAGTAAATATAAAAAAGGGTTTATTTATTTACCATATCTTGTTTATTTATATTTTTATTTATTTATGTTACCTCTTTTTTTAGTGTTCGTAAACATCATTATTTTTTAAATTTATAATTAGATTGATTTTTAAATAGGGCCTAAAAATTTTAAATGTTAAACGTTATGTTTACATTTACGTTTCCATGTTTACTTGTTTATGTTTATGTGAGATCTACCCCCATACTGGGTTGTTTAAGTTTACATGTTTACATGGTTATGTTTTTACATGAGATATACTGCCATACTGGGTTGTGTTTATGTTTACGTGAGATATACCCTGTACTGGGTTGTTTAAATTTACATGTTTACGTGTTTATGTTTTACGTGAGATATACCCTGTACTGGGTTGTTTAAATTTACATGTTTACGTGTTTATGTTTTACGTGAGATATACCGCCATACTGGGTTGTGTTTATGTTTACATATACCCCTGTACTGGGTTGTTTAAGTTTACATGTTTACGTGGGTTGTGTTTATGTTTACGTGAGATATACCCCTGTACTGGGTTGTTTAAGTTTACATGTTTACGTGTTTATGTTTTACGTGAGATATACCGCCATACTGGGTTGTGTTTATGTTTACATATACCCCTGTACTAGGTTGTTTAAGTTTACATGTTTACGTGTTTATGTTTTTACGTGAGATATACCACCATACTGGGTTGTGTTTATGTTTACATGATATCTACCTCCATACTAGGTTGTTTATGTTTACATATTTACGTGTGTTTATGTTTACATTTTTACGTGAAATATACCCCAATACTGGGTTGTAGAGTGTTGTGTTTATGTTTACATGATATATACCTCCATACGTTGTTTATGTTTACATGTTTACGTGTCTTTATGTTTACATTTTTACCGCCATACTGGGTTGTAGAGTGCCTCTCAACACAAAAATTAATATACACATTTAAAAAAAACATTACCCCTATTTTATCATTAAAATCTTCCAACTCTTATTCAAATTTTATCTCATCAATAATATTTTAAAATAATTAAAAAATATTTTTCATATAATCTTTATGCACTCTATACATAAATTAAAAATTATATATTACAATGATAATCATCATTTAAAACTTTAACTATTAATATCTTGATCTAAATCATCCTCTCCATTTTGATGTTAATCATCGTCTTCATCTAGATCATCGTCATCGACATCAAGATCACCTTCAATTGGATCATCATCCTTATGTACATCATCTTCATCTTGACCCTCATCTTGATCTAGATCATCTACATCAACATCAAGATCATCTTCAATTGGATCATCATCTTTTTCTAGATGATCCTCATCTGGATAAACTTTATTTGGATTCACTTCATCTGGATCGTCATCTTAATCTACATCATCTTCATTTAAATCAACTTCATCCAGGTCATCATCTTGATTTACATCATCTTCATTTAGATCTACATCATCTTCATTTAGATTCGCTTCATCATCTTCATTTAGATCAACTTCATCTAGGTCATCATGTTGATCTACATCATCTTCATTTAGATCAGCTTCATCATATTCATTTAAATCAACTTCATCTAGATCATCATCTTGATTTTTATCATCTTCATTTAGATTAGTTTCATTCGGATCATCATCTTGATCTACATCATCTTCATTTAGATCAACTTCATCTAAATGATTATTTTGGTATAGATCATTCTCATCCACATCAAGTTCATCTTCATCTAGATCATCATCTTGATCTACGTCATCTTCATTTAGATCAAGATCAAGTCCATGTGGATCATCATCTTCATTTGGATCTACATCTTCTTCATGTGGATCATCATCTTGATCTACATAAACTTCATTTAGATCAAGATCAACTTCATCCAGATCATCCTCATGGACATCAAGAGCAACTTCATCTAGATCGTCATCTTGATCTACGACATCTTCATTTAGATCAAAATTAGCTTCATCTAAATCATCATCCTGATCTATATCATCCTCATTCACATCAAGATCAACTCCATGTAGATCATTATCTTCATGTAAATCAAATATATTATCATAATCAAGATTATCTCCATCTTCCTCCAATATACCATCCTGTATATGTTCTTTATCATCTTCATTTTTATCATTATCTTCATCATCACCATCTTCATCTTCATCAATTATATCATCATGATCAAGTTCATCTGCATCTTAATCAAATATATCATCATCGTAATCAAGGTCATCTATACCTTCATCAAATATTTCATCATCTATATGTTCTTTATCATCTTCATTTTTATCTTTATTTTCTTCATTCTGTTCATCATGATATTGTTCAATTTCATCTGAAATATAACTGTCTTCCACATCATTCTCATCTACAACTCTACGATCATGTTCATCTTCATTTTTGTCATTTATAGTGATCACAACCATCTTTATTTTTCTCATGATTTCTTCTTTTACAACTTCATCTTGATCTGTACCTTTATTTTTGTCATCATAATCTTCTATATTTTCATCTTTTACATCATCAACATTATTTTCAATATCATTTTCATATATATGATTGAATTTACGAAAGTCTTTTTCACCTAAAAAAATTTGGTTAATTTTAATTAAAATTTGGTAAGAAATTTGTAAAAATTTGAGTTGAAATTGTTTAATCTGTATAATTAGAGTGTTTCATGGGTTTTTCAGATTGCTAAATCCATGTATACATTCAAAAATATATTTTTAAATAACAAAATATCATATTTTTTAATGAAAGAGTTTATTTCACACACACACACACACATATATGAAAACGGATGAAAACAAAATAAGTCAATTACCATATAAAATTATAAAGAATGAATGGTAATAAGTTAGAAATGCATTTTAAAAAAAAGTATATATATATATATATATATATATATATATATATATATATATATATATAAGTCAAATGCCATATAAAATTATAAAAAATGAATGGTAATAAGTTAGAAAATACATTTACAAGAAAATTAACTTTAGATTATTTTATTTTAATAATAAATTTCAATTATAATATTAATTTCAAATTTATTGAATGTTAAAAAGGAGTAAATTGTTTGAGAAAATGTTTACACTTTTCAATTATTTGATATTTTTTTTGAATGATTATAGAGTTAATTTTTTTTAATATCTTGGATAAATATCAAGTTAAGATAAATCTATAATAGTTACAATGGTAAATAGTCATCACAAAATTAATTATACATATAAATTATGTACATATATTTTATAAATATAAATACATTTGTTTATACATATAGAATCCCTGTCTCTCACACACACACACACACACACATATATATATATATATATATATATATATATATGGAATCCATTATCTAGGTTGATAAAGAAAAAAGCAAAGAAAAAAGAGGGTATATTTTAAGAGAATAAAATTACAAATTGAATATATAATATTTTATTAGACCCAAAAATCCTTTTGAAATAATAATTTGGTTAAGAAAAAAAGAAAGAACCTATACTATGCACATATTTCATGTCATGATGCAAAAAAAGTTTTTAGTATTGTTATTGTTGTTGTATTCCTAATTAGAACTAAGAGTTGTGAAAATATTATGTTTGTTGACCTTCATTATTTGATGTAACCTTCCATATGCTAGGATAGCCTCAAGGGTCAATTCAAGTGGTCTAGATCCAAACGTGAAGTTCATTGATATTGTTGCTAGTTGTTGCTAATCACAGGTTTGACTCTCTTCAATTTCCTTAGGGAAAGGCCCCATAATCAGAGCCGACAGTTTACCCAATTTATCATTCACGAAATATGGGGAAGTACTCTAGGGTTTCTCGTTCTTTCATTCCAAGTAAACAAAAGAAACCTTCCATATGCTAGGGTCCAAGTCTAATGCAATTTTGAGAGGAAATCTAGTGCTTGTTTTTTTTCCTTGTGAACATGATCATAATTGATATGTGATAAAGAAGAGACTAAATGTTGAATATTATATAATAGTTGTTCGAGAGCATAATTAGAGAAACACTTCATCTAGTTTATCACCAAAATTGAGTCTTCATATGTGTGGAGAAGTGATATGATTCACCACCATTAGTGACCTATTGACAAGTTTTGATATTGTTCTCTCAACATATTTGGATATTAATAATTTGTCTAATTTTTTGAGATCTTGGCCTCACCCACCCTATTATTTCTGCATGTGAGTCGTTTTTATGATGGCTAAATATCAAATAAATACACCTCCTCAATGTGCTCCAAAAGAAAATCCAATAGAGGATCTAAATGAGAATCAAGACCCCAAATCTCACATGCCCTTAGAGTAAAGTTGAGGCTCCCTGCAATATGACACTACCTACTTGAATAAGAGGGTTACGAAGGGTATATTCTCAGAACTCTTTTATATCTACATAGAGACCATGTACATTGAGACAAAGCAATGACATATCTAATTCCTTGGGGTGAATCTATGTCGTTAAAACATATTTAATCAATCACGTTGATAAGAGCTTCGAGGAACTCTGTCACTAGTCAATAATAAGTCCCCTTCATCTACCCATGGAAACAATGGCTAGGAAATCCTAATTCAGGAGTGTGATTAATATCATTTGAGAGGCTTCACCATTGTCCAATTTTCTTCCTAGAGAAATAAGACCCAAGGATAATGTGCATCCACTAGGTGTTTGATAACTAATTTTTTGGAGGGATAAGTTGAACCCTTGCAATTTAGACAGGGAATCTTTATTTTGGACCTTGAAATGGGGCTAAATCTCCAAGGAGGGCCTCTAGGATTGAATTTTGTGTACCAAGTTGAATATTAGCATTTTCATTCTTTTGGGAAACAGATAACAAATATTTTCAGCCTTTATGAGAGGGTTTCGAGTTAGGGCCCTAGTGGGAGTCATCCCACAAGTTATATCGAACCCTAAAGGGAGCTCTCCAAAGAAATAAAACCCAAAAGTTGGAATGTTTTTAGACTGTGATGAAATATTGTAATTTTAGACAAATACAATGGGATGAGGAGCACTTGTAAGGGGGCATGAGGGGGGAAAAGAAAAAGGATATGTTGGTGGAGGATTAAGGTCAATAACCAAATACAATGGGGGAATCCAGATCAAAGCGGAAGGTGTAGAAATTCTCACTCTAGATTAAATTAATTATGTAATGTACTAAAGCAAAATACTTAATCTACTTCTACAATCAAACTTGCAGAAGCTTAATTGATTTGAGCAAGATCAAATAGAACACATATAACAGAGAATAAGAATCAATCACGCATGAAACACAAAAGAATACTTTGGGGAAAGCCTCAGCTAAAAGCCCTGCTATCTGTATTATCATACAAGTGGAAGTATCTCAAGATTGCACAAAGCTTTAGCTCTCAAGCTATCCAGCTCTCAGTACAATCCCTCACTACTGCTCATAAACAAAATAGTCAACACATATGCCTTCTCCTCTATCCTCCAAGCCTCCTATTTCCTTGCACAGTTTTCCCTGGGTGCTCCAGCTGTAATCTGTGTGACACTCACCTCACACACTGCTCTCACCTCTATAGAAACTACCCAATCCTCAAGGAATGAATTCCTTCTGCATGCAAGCGATTTTCTCATAGGAAAATCCTAGCAACTGATAGTACACTCTCCCTTCCTTTAATCTCAACTGGGCCTTTGTCTGAACTGACATGCATGAGTTATTTATGAGAGAATATTCAATTATCTAAAGAACACTAGTTGCATGCATGCATGCATTAACTGACTGAACTCACAATTAGTTCCTCCAACTTTTTGGAACTAATTTAACTGGACTTAACTCAGTTAACTAAGCTAACTAATCACAACTCAAATACAACTCGTCCTTATCTCCTTCATTAAGTGATAACTTCCTCAATCAAAAGGATAATTGTTGCATGACTTCACAAAGACTTCATGTTTGAATTTCTCCAACTAATTAACTCAAGATGATTAATTAACTATTTTTCAAATAGCTGGTGTGACTAAATTTGAATTTTAATTCTAGGACAAATTAAAATTGGAATATCTTGAAATGCTATTTATGGCAATGCTATTTTTAGCATTTCTTGTTGCTATTTTCAACACTCCCTCTCAACAAGAAAGGGATTATCTTCCGCCTCGATCCTGTCTCTATGGAACTCAAATTTACACTTTGACAATGCTTTAGTCAAAATATCATCATCTTTCTCCTCGGTCGAAATATACTGCAACAACATGATCCTCCTTGCCACACAGTCTTTGAGATGATGATACTGAAAGTCGATATGCTTCGACCTGTCATGAAATATTGGATTCTCAGAGAGTTTGATACAACTCTGATTATCATAATAGATCACAGTGGGATTCATCCTCTGATCAAACAAACCCACTAGAACTTTTTGCATCCAAATGGCCTCACATGCTACCTGACTTGCAGCCATGTATTCAGCCTCTGCTGAGCTGAGTGTAGCTGACCTCTGTTTCTTGTTGTACCAAGAAACTGCAGCTGAACCAAGTTGAAAATTCCTCCTAATGTGCTTTTCCAATCTGATGGACTCCCTGCCCAATCTTCATTTGTGAAGCCCTGTACCTTCACTCCCTCTAATTGTCTATACCATAATCCATATTGAGATGTGCCTCTGAGGTATCTCAAAACATGCTTAGCTTCCTTCCAAAACAGCTTGGTAGGATGAACCATAGCTTTATTCAGCTAGTTCACCGCATAGCACAAATCTGGTTGTGTGCTCACTAAGTACATCAATGAACACACAAGTTGTCGATACAAAGTAGCTTCTACTACTTCTCATGAAGTAGCATCCTCCTTCCTCCAGTTACCTACTAGAGGATTCTGCATGGGCTTGCACTTCTCCATGTGGAATCTCCTAAGTATCTCATTGGCATGCTTGCCTTGAGACACAAACACTGCCCCATCCTTCTGCCACACTTCCATGCCTAGAAATTAGTGCATGAGACCGATGTCTTTCATCTCAAACTCTCTTGCAGCGTCCTCCTTGAAATACAAGATCAACTGATCATCACCTGTCAATATCAGATCATCAACATAAAGAACAATGAACAACTGCTTACCTTCCACCATGATGTGGTACAAGTTCGCATCCGCTTCACTCTTTGTGAAGCCCAACCCGGTGAAGTAGTTTTTGATCCTAGTCTACCAAGCATGAGGTGCTCGCTTCAGCCCGTATAAAGCTCTCTTGAGTTGACACACATGCGAATCACGATCGAACGTCTCAAAACCTTTCGACTAGTCTATGTACACCTCTTCCTCAATCTTGTCATTGAGGAATGCAATCTTCAAAATCTTCCAACCCATCTGTGCGGATAGTGCCAACATCGATCTAATAGATAAGTACCTTGCTATAGGAACAAAAGTCTCATCAGAGTCGATCCCCTCAACCTGTGAGAAACCACGGGCAACAAAACTTGCCTTATGCTTCTCCACACTACCATCTGCAGCTTGCTTTACCTTTTAAAGCCAATGGGAACTCACAATTGACTTGTTCTTCGGTCTTGGAACCACATCCCAAACATTGTACCGAACTATGGAGTCATACTCCTCCACCATAGCATCAAACCAAATTGGTTGCTGCACTGCTTCCTCAAAGGAAGATGGCTCAGTATCAACACATTCCCCAACAAGGGCCATGTATCCAATGTACCTATCAGGTGACCTCCTCTATCTGTGCTGAGAAGATGGTTCTCCGACATTCTCTCTCGCATCCGACAACAATCTGTCAGCTTCTCTTGTGCACTTCTGCCCATCTCTAGAAGACTCTTCTTGAGTGGATGTCTCCACTCTTGGAAGCTTTGTATGTGGCCTGCTCCACATCAGTCTAAGGCTTCTCCTCCTTAGGAACCAAAAGTTCCTCCACATCCTATAGTTGGAGCACCCTCTCAAGGGAAACTTGCATGGCCTTCTGCTCATCAAACTTAAGATCTCTACGAACCACTGTCTTCCAACTGGTAGGCAGATACACCCAATAGTTGTGGGCTGTATTAGTGTACCCGACAAGTATCCCCAACTCTGTTTTCGGCTCAAGTTTCTTCCAGACATCCTTGGTCACATGGCAATATATCGATGAGCCAAAAATCCTGAAGTGACCCACATCTGGTCTCTTCCTAAAGAAATCTTCCTCTGGTGTCTTCATCCCAAGTATGTGATGCAGGCTTCTATTCTACAAATAGACCATTGTGTTGCATGCCTCAATCCACAAATGAAGTGGTAGGCCTTGGTAATGTAGCATCGCCCGAGCTGCCCCCAAAGTTGTTCTTTTCTTCCTCTCAGTTACCCAATTCTGTTGTGGGTTATGAGGTGTTGTCAACTCCCATTTAATTCCTTCTACTGCACAGAAGTCCTTAAACTCTTGAGAGACATACTCTCCACCATTATCGCTTCTCAAAGCCCTGATCTTCTTCCCTTATTCTTTCTCAACCAAAGCTTTGAACTCAAAAAAATTTGAGAAGTTTTGATCCTTCTTCTGCATGAAATAGATCCAACATTTAGGAGAAAAATCATCAATGAAAATCACATAAAACCTTTGTTTCACGGTGGAGGCTGTTGAGAATGGTCCACACACATTTGTATGAACTAGCTCAAAGATTTCTTCAGCTCGACTACCTTGATCATGAAAGGAAGACTTGGCATACTTTCCCAAGGTACAACCTTTCATGTGTCCACTTGCTCAAGTTTACCTTTTGGAAGTCTGGTAGAAGTCTGGTGCATTATCTTCAAGGCCCCATAATGCAAGTGGCCCTATTTCCTATGCCATAACTCGCCAATATCTTGGCTTTGCAACAATTCCCCTTTGGAACTCAATGCAGCACAATCATCTACCTCTAGCTTGTAGAGATTCTTCACATGAATCCCAATCCTCTTGGTCTGACCTGTGGCTATGTGTCTCAGGAACGCCTTTCCTTTACTGAAGACTACATCATGACCTTTGTCTTCCAACATCGTGTCCGATACCAAGTTCTTCTTCAGTCCAGGCACATACTTTACATCATTCAGGGTGAGAGGAGCTCCATTCTCCCTCTAAAACATAACCGTACCTTCACCTGAAACATGGTACTTTCCATCATCACCCATCTCTATGTGCATCTTGAGGTCTTTCTCCTCCAAGGTATTGAACAAACTCTAATCACCGGTCATGTGGAATGAGGCTCCACTATCCAGATACCAAACACAAACCACCATCGATGAAACCATGCATGCAATGAGGGTAAAATCCAATTTGAACTAAGAGGCCAGTGCCTCACCTTCTAATCCTTTCGAGGATCCCTTCTTGGATTTCTTTAATGGACAATTAGTTGCATAATGGCCTACCTCATGACAATTAAATCATCTCACTTTAGATTTTTCAATCTTCTTCCCTCCATGGGAAGAAATCGATTTGGAATGGGAAGCCTTCCCTTTCCCCTTCCTAGCCTTACTCGCTAAGGATAGATTTTCTTCATCATCATGCTTAGATGAAGAACCATCTCTAGTGCTTCTCCTGATCTCCTCCTACATCATATCCAACCACAGTCGTTCCCAATCTGGTAGTTTCTCTCTTGTATTCACTGAGTCTTGGTAGCTATTCCAACTCTTTCGAAGACTTTGGAGAGAAAATATCACCATATCATCATTGGGTGTCGTTACTCCTACACTACCAAGCTCATCTCTACAGGTGGTGAGCTTGTTCAAGTATGTAGAAATAGTGTCGCCCTTTTCACACTTGATTTTCCGAAGCTTGTTCTTGAGCTCTAGCTTCCTCTGGTCGCTTTTGTTCTAATATAGGTCCTTCAATGTCTTCCACATTGAAAACGGAGTCTCCTTCCCATGGAGACTCGAGACAATATGGTCTCGAAATCCCTCCAGAAGAATCTTCCTTGCTTTCGCCACACACTTCTTCCGTTATGGAAATAATTGGGCATTAGTTGCTCCTAGCTTGGGGACTACTTGATCAATGAAATCCTTTAAACCATTGTCTTCTAATACCACTTCCATGTGATCCTTCCATTCTATGTAATTCGAGTTGCCATCTAAGGCATACTCGAGTCTCAAGCCATTGAACGCCATTGGTGAACTTTGAGGTGTGATAAGAAATCGATTTTGCACCCGCAATCAATAACTTCAAACATTAAAATTTCCCTTCTTAATATGTTGTTCACAGCTCTTATCACATTTGCTCTGATACCATGTATAAATTCTCATTGTAGATTAAATTGATTATGAAATGTACTAAAGCAAAATACTTAATCTACTTCTACAATCAAACTTTCGGAAGCTTAACCAATTTGAGAAAATATCAAAAAGAACACATACAACAGAGAAGAAGAATCAATCACACATGAAACATAGAAGAATACTCTGGGGAAAGCCTCAGCTAAAAACCCCGCTATCTATATTATCATACAAGTGGAAATATCTCAGGATTACAAAAAGCTTTAGCTCTCAAGCTATCTAGCTCTTAGTACAATCCCTCACTGTTGCTTATAGATAGAATAGACAACACACATGCATTCTCCTATATCCTCCAAGCCTCCTCTTTCCTTACGCAGTTTTCCCTGGGTGCTCGAGCTATAACCTGTGTGACACTCAACTCACACACTGCTCTCACCTCTGTAGAAACTATGCAATCGTCAAGAAATGAATTCCTTCTGCATGCAAGAGATTTTATCATATGAAAATCCTACCAAATGAGAGTACATTGTCCCTGCATTTAATCTCAACTGGGTCTTTGTCTGAGCTGACATGCATGAGTTATTTATGAGAGAATATTCAGTTATCTAGAGAACACTAGTTGCATGCATGCATGCATTGACTGACTGAACTCACAGTTAGTTCCTCCAACTGTTTGGAACTAATTTAACTGGACTTAACTCAGTTAACTGAGCTAACTAATTACAACTCAAATACAACTCATCCTTATCTCCTTAATTAAGGTTTTACTTCCTCAATCAAAGGGATAATTGTTGCATGACTTCACAAAGACTTCATGTTTGAATTTCTCCAACTAATTAACTCAAGATGAATTAATTAATTCTTTTTAAAATAGCAGGTGAGACTAAATTCGAATTTTAATTCTCAATTTTAATTCAAGGACAATTTAAAATTTGAATATCCCGAAATTATATTTATAACAATGCTATTTTTAGCATTTCTTGTTGTTATTTTTAGCAGAAGGGTGGGGTGCGAAAAGCCAGGAAAATTTGCTAAGAAATCATTAGAGATCTCTTTCAATACATGTGTGACTCGAGACCATAGGATAAGATCCAACTATCACAACTTTAGAATAAGTGTAGGGAGAGGCACGGGGGACAACAATAGAGTTCATACCAATGAAATGGGAGAAGCAATCGAGCCATATTCAATGTTCAACTTGGTAAATATCCATTTGTTGTGCTAGAGGAGGTCTCTCCATAAGCGATAATGTTTTGGAGGGGGAAATATGCCAAAAATGTAGAAAGAAAAGCTAAATTTAACTTTAGCCTTAGTAAAATTGAGTAAATCAAATATCCACATCAACAAGACAACTTGGAGGCAGTTAACTAGTGTGACATGGATCTTGTGACTTAATTAGCTCAGTAAATTCGAGTTAGAGGGTTTGGATTTCAGTTATGGACATGTGATTATTAAATTTTAGCAACCTAGTTTAGTTATCTTCAGTTGTATTCAGTTAATTGACCCCTAACTATTGTTGGAGTCAGTTGAAGGTCAATTGTGCACTAGGACACTAGCATGGGAAATTTTAGGGGTGAATGTTTGCCCTTTGGCAAAATTAAGGGGTTTTAAACTTTTAGTTCGCGAATATTTTGTATCATACTACATTTTTACAAATCGCCTCAAATATCCCACCTTATTTTAAGGGAGAGGGTAAAAAAGGTAAATTTAGCCCTTGAAATTAGGAGTTACAACCTTCGATTCACCCTAATTTTCAAGAATAGGTTTTATTTAAGTGAATCCTATGGGCCAAATACCATATTTATAAAAGAGGTATGGTAAATTAATATAAATATAAATAAATGAGAAGTATGGTAAATAAATAACATTTTTATATTTACTCCATAAGTCACCTTATATACATGCAAGGGTGTAAACAAATAAAAATATAAATAAAGTGGATGTATGGTAAATAAATAGAACCTCTTTTTATACTTACTCAAAAGGTATGGTAAATAAATAAAAATATAAATAGACAAGACGTATGGTAAATAAATCAAACGTCTTTTTATATTTAGTCCATAATCCTCTTTCTATTATGAAGGCTCAAAAAAGATGTTTTATTTAAGTGAATCCTATGGGCCAAATACCATATTTGTAAAAGAGGTATGGTAAATTAATAAAATATAAATAAACAAGGTATGGTAAACAAATAAAACATTTTTTTTATATTTACTCCATAAGTCATATTATATTTACGAACACTCAAAAAATGCATTATATTTAGGTGAAACCTATGGGCAAAATACTATGGGCCAAATACCATGGGCTAGATTATTATTAATACCATGCAAAAAAACATTAGTAACCCTAATATTAGTATTAATAAAAATAAAAATGGCACATGGTATTGACCCATGGTATTCACGTGGAATGTAGCCTATTTAAGTGGGGGAATTAAACTAGCATAGATCCATCTTTATGCTGGATCTAGGCCCAAGAGGTATCAAATATCGTGATATGCAAACTAGCATAGAGTGAAAAAATATTTGATCCCTCTCGGGGCTTGGTGGATCAAGAGTAAAAATCGATGTTGTAATTTAATGTATGTTAAACATTTTAAGTTGTTTAAAATAAAAAATAAAATAAAAATCAATTATTAATTTTATTAATTTTATAAATTACTAACAATAATTTTTAAGCTCCAGGTTTATGATAACCCATGGTATTGACCCATGGTAATACCATAGTATTCATGTGAGCATAGACTATTTAAAGGGGAAATTCTATCATCTTAGATCCATCTTAATTCTGGGTCTACCAAGTGCTCAGAGGGATAAATAGATTTCATCCCCCTAAGAGTGGTAGATGTGGAGTTAAGATGGATATAGGTTGGTTTTTATGATAATGAAGATATTAAATAGACTTAGGAAATTATATTGTAAAAACATATTAAGGTGAATGGTTGAAGCTACATTTAGTCACTTCACAAAATTTAGTAAAAAATACCAATATCTCCATTGATATTGGTATTTAACTTTTTCTGATTTAACAAAAAAAATTCGAAATAATGAAACCTTATCACTCTTTCTGCATCACCCTCGCAGAAGATTTCTCACCATTTTTCAAACATTCTCAATATGATATCTTCATGAAAAAGTTTAGGTACTGAAGTTGGATTAGTTGTTTGAAATATAAGTTGGTTTGTACAAACTTTAATCTTTTGTGCTATTCTTAGTTTGTCCTAATGATCTGTAGGAGTTGGAGCCACTGCACCATATTTTTCTAAAAGGTCGAGATTGTTCACCAAAAAGGAAATTAATCTACATGTTACAACGCTGTTAAAAAATGTGAGACCTATGAGGGTAGTGAATTATGCTAATAAGAAATTTATATTGGGAGAGATGTAATTAAATTTTATTATTTAATTGAATATTTCCAATTAAAATAATAGTAAATCTACATTTATATATTCATATATTGATTGGAAGGATTCTCACAATGGTCGCTTCTTTCAATTAGATCCCCTTCGAGCCCTTGGGATACCTAATACATTCCTATATAATATAGTTGGGGCTTGCTACTTGTTGGCGTGTTGGGGTAAACAAACTTGATGTGTTTTTTTTTATCTCACAGTGGGAGTCTATGGAATAAGAAAGAAATTTGATAACTTGAAAAAAGTGGTAGCTTGACAAAAGTTGTAGAGAAAAGATTAATCTCTCCTACCTTGACAGAGCTTGTTGTCAATATCAACACCTACAAGAACTTTGTTGTGGAATATTATCAAAACTAATAGAAGGATATGAAAGAGTGTATTGTACTTGACAAACATGGCCACTAAAACTTGGAACATTGTTTGTAGGAAGAGAAAATGATGTTTCTTTTTCCAAACATGTATGTTAGTATATTACAATTTAATGAATACGTTTTCTTATTATCATATATGGTTTCATAGTTTAACAAAACATTCACCAAGACTTCACAATGTTTTATTATTTAGTAAAATATTTGCCAAGATCTTACAAGATTTTATAAATTAGTGAAACATTCTCCATCACTGTACAAGATAATATAATCTAGTGAGAGATTCGCCAAAAAAATTATATATAGATATTATATTATTGATAAAATTGCCTCCCATTTTTCCTATGTATCATGGGGATTAGCCCATTTATTATACATATAAATTTAGGGTGGTTCTTAAAATTTTCTGTGGACACTAGTCTAACTTGAAGATCTGTCAGTTAACTGATTAATCAACCCAAAATAGATAATGAAGAGGAGAGAATTTCTCCATCTCAAATGTGACAATACATATTCCTACAACACTATACCTCCCATCATCCCCCATTTCGACATGCATCTAAAAATCCTTCTCCTCCAGGCTACTGGAAAACTCCATGCACCCTGTCATATGGAATGAGGCACCAAAATCAAGGTACCATACACTCTCCATAACAGTGTTGGACATCATGCTATTAGGGTGAAGTATAGTTCAAATTGTGAAGTCAATGCTTCACCTCCTCCTTCTCCTGAAGGCTTTTTGGTAGACTTCTTGTGTAGACATTTAGTTGCATAGTGCTTGTATTCATGGTAGGGAAGCATTTTATCTTGCTCAAGATTTTCTTCTTAACATTATTGTGGATGGAATTAGGTTTGTTTTAGGTATTATTTCCTTTTCCCTTCTTCCCTTCCCAACCAAGGAAAAATTCTCTTCATCCACTACCCTAGATGATGTTCCATCTCTGGTATTTCTCCTGAACTTTTCTTGAACCAAATCAGACCACAACCTTTCCCAATTGGGTAATTTTTCCCTTCCATTCATAGAGTCCTATTAACTGTGTCAGGATTTTGGAAGGCCTAGAAGAGCTAATATCACCAGGTCATCTTCTTATACATTCACCCCAACCCCTCCAAGCTCATCTCAGACTTAAGTAAACATGGAGAGATACTGTGAAATAGTGTCATTTTTTTGCACCCTAATGTTTCAAGGCTTGTCTTTCAAGGCCAATCTTCAATGTTCACTTCGATTTTAGAATAAATCATTGAATGTCTTCCACATAGCAAATTGTGTCTCTTTTCCATGGAGATTTGAGACGACATGGTCTCTCACACCTTCCATAGGTATTCTCCTGGTCTTTGCTACATCCTTCGTCCACTAGGTTAACTGTTGTGCATCAGAATGTGAAGGCTTTGCAATATCAGTTTTCACATATTCTAACACACCAATATCATTTGAGAGGCTTCACCATTGTCCAATTTTCTTCCTAGAGAAATAGGACCCAAGGATAATGTGCATCCACTAGGTGTTTGATAACTAATTTTTTGGACGAATAAGTTGAACCCTTGCAATTTAGAAAGGGAATCTTTATTTTGGACCTTGAAATGGGGCTAAATCTCCAAGGAGGGCCTCTAGGATTGAATTTTGTGTACCAAGTTGAATATTAGCATTTTCATTCTTTTGGGAAATAGATAAAAAATATTTTCAGCCTTTATGAGAGGGTTTCGAGTTAGGGCCCTAGTGGGAGTCATCCCACAAGTTATATCGAACCCTAAAGGGAGCTCTCCAAAGAAATAAAACCCAAAAGTTGGAATGTTTTTAGACTATGATAAAATATTGTAATTTTAGACAAATACAATGGGATGAGGAGCACTTGTAAGGGGGCATGAGGGGGGAAAAGAAAAAGGATATGTTGGTGGAGGATTAAGGTCAATAACCAAATACAATGGGGGAATCCAGATCAAAGGGGAAGGTGTAGAAATTCTCACTCTAGATTAAATTAGTTATGTAATGTACTAAAGAAAAATACTTAATCTACTTCTACAATCAAACTTGCAGAAGCTTAATCGATTTGAGCAAGATCAAATAGAACACATATAACAGAGAATAAGAATCAATCACACATGAAACACAAAAGAATACTTTGGGGAAAGCCTCAGCTAAAAGCCCTGCTATCTGTATTATCATACAAGTGGAAGTATCTCAAGATTGCACAAAGCTTTAGCTCTCAAGCTATCCAGCTCTCAGTACAATCCCTCACTACTGCTCATAAACAAAATAGTCAACACATATGCCTTCTCCTCTATCCTCCAAGCCTCCTATTTCCTTGCACAGTTTTCCCTGGGTGCTCCAGCTGTAACCTGTGTGACACTCCCCTCACACACTGCTCTCACCTCTATAGAAACTACGCAATCCTCAAGGAATGAATTCCTTCTGCATGCAAGAGATTTTCTCATAGGAAAATCCTAGCAACTGATAGTACACTCTCCCTTCCTTTAATCTCAACTGGGTCTTTGTCTGAACTGACATGCATGAGTTATTTATGAGAGAATATTCAGTTATCTGAAGAACACTAGTTGCATGCATGCATGCATTAATTGGCTGAACTCACAATTAGTTCCTCCAACCTTTTGGAACTAATTTAACTGGCTTAACTCAGTTAACTGAGCTAACTAATCACAACTCAAATACAACTCGTCCTTATCACCTTCATTAAGTGATAACTTCCTCAATCAAAAGGATAATTGTTGCATGACTTCACAAATACTTCATGTTTGAATTTCTCCAACTAATTAACTCAAAATGATTAATTAATTATTTTTCAAATAGCTGATGCGACTAAATTCGAATTTTAATTCTAGGACAAATTAAAATTGGAATATCTTGAAATGTTATTTATAGCAATGCTATTTTTAGCATTTCTTATTGCTATTTTCAACACTCCCTCTCAACAAGAAAGGGATTATCTTCAACCTCGATCTTGTCTCTATGGAACTCGAATTTACACTTTGACAATGCCTTAGTCAAAATATCAGTGTCTTTCTCCTCAGTCGAAATATACTACAACAACATGATCCTCCTTGCCACACAGTCTTTGAGATGATGATACTAAATGTCGATATGCTTCGACTTGTCATGAAATACTAGATTCTCAGAGAGTTTGATACAACTCTGGTTATCACAATAAATCATAGTGGGATCCATCCTCTGATCAAACAAACCCACTAGAACTTTTCTCATCCAAATGGTCTCACATGCTACCTGACTTGTAGCCATGTATTCAACCTCTTCTCAGCTGAGTGTAGCTGACCTATGCTTCCTGTTGTACCAAGAAACTGTAGCTAAACCAAGGTTGAAAATTCTTCCTAATGTGCTCTTCCAATCTGATGGACTCCCTACCCAATCTACATCTGTGAAGCCCTGTAGCTTCACTCCCTCTTATCGTATGTACCATAATCCATATTGAGATGTGCCTCTGAGGTATCTCAAAACATGCTTAGCTTCCTTCCAAAACAGCTTGGTAGGATGAACCATAGCTTGACTCAGCTAGTTCATCGCATAGCACAAATCTGGTCGTGTGTTCACTAAGTACATCAATGAACCCACAAGTTGCCGATACAAAGTAGCTTCCACTACTTCTCTTGAAGTAGCATCCTCCTTCCTCTAGTTACCTACTAGAGGAGTCTGCATGGGCTTGCACTTCTCCATGTGGAATCTCCTGAGTATCTCATTGGCATGCTTGCCTTGAGACACAAACACTGCCCCATCCTTCTGCCTAGAAATTAGTGCATGAGACCGATGTCTTTCATCTCAAACTCTCTTACAAGGTCCTCCTTGAAATACATGATCAACTGATCATTACCTGTCAATATCAAATCATCAACATAAAGAACAATGATCAACTGCTTACCTTCCACCCTGATGTGGTACAAGTTCGCATCCGCTTCACTCTTTGTGAAGCCCAACCCGGTGAAGTAGTTGTCGATCTTGGTCTACCAAGCATGAGGTGCTCGCTTCAGCCTGTACAAAGCTCTCTTGAGTTGACACACATGCGACTCACGATCGAACGTCTCAAAACCTTCCGACTACTCTATGTACACCTCTTCCTCAATCTTGTCATTGAGGAATGCAATCTTCAAAATCTTCCAACCCATCTGTGCTGATAGTGCCAACATCGATCTAATAGATAAGCACCTTGCTATACGAGCAAAAGTCTCATCATAGTCAATCCCCTCGACCTGTGAGAAACCACGGGCAACAAAACTTGCCTTATGTTTCTCCACACTACCATCTGCAGCTTGCTTTACCTTGTAAAGCCAACGGGAACTCACAACTAACTTGTTCTTCGGTCTTGGAACCACATCCCAAACATTGTTCCGAACTATGGAGTCATACTCCTCCACCATAACATCAATCCAAATCGGCTGCTACACTTCTTCCTCAAAGGAAGATGGCTCGGTCTCAACACATTCCCCAACAAGGGTCATGTATCCAGTGCACCTATCACGTGACCTCCTCTGTCTGTGTTGAGAAGATGGTTCTCCCACATTCTCTCTCGCATCCGACAACAATCTGTCAGCTTCTCTTGTGCGATTCTGCCCATCTCTAGAAGACTCTTCTTGAGTGGATGTCTCCACTCTTGAAAGGTCTGCATGCAGCCTGCTCCACATCAGTGTGAGGCTCCTCCTCCTTCAGAACCAAAAGTTCCTCCACTTCCTATAGTTGGAGCTCCCTCTCAAGGGAAACTTCCATGGCCTTCTGCTCATCAAACTTAAGATCTCTGTGAACCACTGTCTTCCGACTGGTAGGCACATACACCCAATAGTTGTGGTGTGTATCAGTGTGCCCCAAAAGTATCCCCAAATCTGTTGTCGGCTCAAGTTTCTTCAAGGCATCCTTGGTCACATGGCAATATATCGATGAGCCAAAGATCCTGAAGTGACCCACATCTGGTCTCTTCCCGAGGAAATCTTCATCTAGTATCTTCATCCCAAGTATGTGATGCGGGCTTCTATTCTACAAATAGACAGTTGTGTTGCATGCCACAACCCAAAATTGTTATTTTCTTCCTCTCAGTTACCCCATTCTGCTGTGGGTTATGAGGTGTTGTCAACTCCCATTTAATTCCTTCTGCTGCACAGAAGTCCTTAAACTCTTGAGAGACATACTCTCCACCATTATCGCTTCTCAAAGCCCTGATCTTCTTCCCTAATTCTTTCTCAACCAAAGCTTTGAACTCAAAAAACTTTGAGAAGGTTTGATCCTTCTTCTGCATGAAATAGATCCAACATTTATGAGAAAAATCATCAATGAAAATCACATAATACCTTTGTTTCGCAGTGGAGGCTGTTGAGAATGGTCCACACACATTTGTATGAACTCTCTCCAAGATTTCTTCAGCTCGACTGTCTCGATCATGAAAGGAAGACTTGGCATACTTTCGCAAGGTACAACCTTTTCATGTGTCCACCTGCTCAATTTTACCTTTGGGAAGTCTGGTAGAAGTCTGCTACATTATCTTCAAGGCCTCATAATGCAAGTGGCCCTATTTCCTGTGCCATAACTCACCAATATCTTGGCTTTGCACCAATTCTGCTTTGGAACTCAATGCAGCACAGTCATCTACCTCCAGCTTGTAGAGATTCTTCACATGAATCCCAATCCTCTTGGTCTGACCTGTGGCTATGTGTCTCAGGAATGCCTTTCCTTTACTGAAGACTACATCATGACCTTTGTCTTCCAACATCGCGACCGATACCAAGTTCTTCTTTAGTCCAGGCGCATACTTTACATCATTCAGGGTGAGAGGAGCTCCATTCTCCCTCTAAAACATAACTATACCTTCACCTGAAACATGGTACTTTCCATCATCACCCATCTCTATGCGCATCTTGAAGTCTTTCTCCTCCAAGGTATTGAATAAACCCTTCTCACCGGTCATGTGGAATGAGGCTCCACTATCCAGATACCAAACACAACCCACCATCGATGAAACCATGCATGAAATGAGGGTAAAATCCTATTCGAACTAAGAGGCCAGTGCCTCACCTTCTGATCCTTTCGAGGATCCCTTTTTGGATTTCTTTAATGGACAATTAGTTGCATAATGGCCCACCTCATGACAATTAAGTCATCTCACTTTAGATTTTTCAATCTTCTTCCCTCCATGGGAAGAACTCGATTTGGAATGGGAAGCCTTCCCTTTCCCCTTCCTAGCCTTAGTGGCTAAGGCTAGATTTTCTTCATCATCATGCTTAGATGAAGAACCATCTCTAATGTTTCTCCTGATCTCCTCCTGCATCATATCCAACCACAGTCGTTCCCAACCTGGCAGTTTCTCTCTTCCATTCACTGAGTCCTGGTAGCTATTCCAACTCTTTCAAAGACTGTGGAGAGAAAATATCACCATATCATCATTGGGTGTTGTTACTCCTACACTACCAAGCTCATCTCTGTAGGTGGTGAGCTTGTTCAAGTATGTAGAAATAGTGTCACCCTTTTCACACTTGATTTTCCGAAGCTTGTCCTTGAGCTCTAGCTTCCTCTGCTCGCTTTTGTTCTAATATAGGTCCTTCAATTTCTTCCACATTGAAAACAGAGTCTCCTTCCCATGCAGACTCGAGACAATATGGTCTCGAAATCCCTCCAGAAGAATCCTCCTTGCTTTCGCCACAAACTTCTTCCATTCTAGCAATTCTTGGGCATTAGTTGCTACTAGCTTGGGGATTTCTTGATCAATGAAATCCTTTAAACCATTGTCTTCTAATACCACATCCATGTGATCCTTCCATTCTATGTATTTCGAGTTTCCATCTAAGGCATACTCGAGTCTCAAGCCATTGAACGCCATTGGTGAACTTTGAGGTGTGATAAGAAATCGATTTTGTGCCTGCAATCAAGAACTTCAAACTTTGAAATTTCCCTTCTTAATATGTTGTTCACAGCTCTTATCACATTTTCTCTGATACCATGTATAAATTCTCATTGTAGATTAAACTGATTATGAAATGTACTAAAGCAAAATACTTAATCTACTTCTACAATCAAACTTGCTGAAGCTTAATCAATTTGAGAAAAGATCAAACAGAACACATAAAACAGAGAAGAAGAATCAATCACACATGAAACATAGAAGAATACTTTGGGGAAAGCCTCAGCTAAAAACCCCGCTATCTGTATTATCATACAAGTGGAAATATCTCGGGATTACACAAAGCTTTAGCTCTCAAGCTATCCAGCTCTTAGTACAATCCCTCACTGTTGCTTATAGACAGAATAGACAACACATATGCCTTCTCCTATATCCTCCAAGCCTCCTATTTCCTTACTCAGTTTTCCCTAGGTGCTCCAGCTATAACCTGTGTGACACTCACCTCACACACTGCTCTCACCTCTGTAGAAACTATGCAATCCTCAAGCAATGAATTCCTTCTGCATGCAAGAGATTTTATCATAGGAAAATCCTACCAAATGACAGTACATTGTCCCTACATTTAATCTCAACTGGGTCTTTGTCTGAGCTGACATGCATGAGTTATTTATGAGAGAATATTCAGTTATCTAGAGAACACTATTTGCATGCATGCATGCATTAACTGACTGAACTCACAATTAGTTCCTCCAACTGTTTGGAACTAATTTAACTGGACTTAACTCAGTTAACTGAGCTAACTAATTACAACTCAAATACAACTCATCCTTATCTCCTTAATTAAGGTTTAACTTCCTCAATCAAAGGGATAATTGTTGCATGACTTCACAAAGGCTTCATGTTTGAATTTCTCCAACTAATTAACTGAAGATGAATTAATTAATTGTTTTTCAAATAGTTGGTGAGACTAAATTCGAATTTTAAACCTCAATTTTAATTCAAGGACAATTTAAAAATGGAATATCCTCAAATTCTATTTATAGCAATGCTATGTTTAGCATTTCTTGTTGCTATTTTTAATAGAAGGGTGGGGTGTGAAAAGCCAAGAAAATTTGCTAAGAAATCATTAGAGATCTCTTTCAATACATATGTGACTCGAGACCATAGGTTAAGATCCAACAATCACAACTTTAGAATAAGTGTAGGGAGAGGCATGGGGGACAACAATAGGGTTCATACCAATGAAATGGGAGAAGCAATCGAGCCATATTCAGTGTTCAAATTGGTAAATATCCATTTGTTGTGCTAGAGGAGGTCTCTCCATAAGGGATAATGTTTTGGAGGGGGAATATGCTAAAAATGTAGAAAGAAAAGCTCA
This sequence comes from Pinus tabuliformis, assembly GCA_031772625.1. Lineage (NCBI taxonomy): Eukaryota > Viridiplantae > Streptophyta > Pinopsida > Pinales > Pinaceae > Pinus > Pinus tabuliformis. The sequence continues at coordinate 1,830,983,707 of CM062818.1, read as the reverse complement.
ATTTAACTTTAGCCTTAGTAAAATTGAGTAAATCAAATATCCACATCAACAAGACAACTTGGAGGCAGTTAACTAGTGTGACATGGATCTTGTGACTTAATTAGCTCAGTAAATTCGAGTTAGAGGGATTGGAGTTCAATTATGGACATGTGATTTTTAAAATTTTAGCAACCTATTTTAGTTATCTTCAGTTGTATTCAGTTAATTGACCTCTAACTATTGTTGGAGTCAGTTGAAGGTCAATTGTGCTGTAGGACACTAGCATGGGAAATTTTAGGGGTGAATGTTTGCCCTTTGGCAAAATTAAGGGGTTTTAAACTTTTAGTTAGTGAATATTTTGTATCATACTACATTTTTGCGAATCGCCTCAAATAGCCCACCTTATTTTAAGGGAGAGGGTAAAAAAGGTAAATTTAGCCCTTGAAATTAGGAGTTACAACCTTCCATTTGCCCTAATTTTCAAGAATAGGTTTTATTTAAGTGAATCCTATGGGCCAAATACCATATTTATAAAAGAGGCATGGTAAATTAATATAAATATAAATAAATGAGAAGTATGGTAAATAAATAAAACATTTTTTATATTTACTCCATAAGTCACCTTATATACATGCAAGGTGTAAACAAATAAAAATATAAATAAAGTGGATGTATGGTAAATAAATAAAACCTCTTTTTATACTTACTCAAAAGGTATGGTAGATAAATAAAAATATAAATAGACTAGACGTATGGTAAATAAATCAAACGTCTTTTTATATTTAATCCATAATCCTCTTTCTATTATGAAGGCTCAAAAAAGAGGTTTTATTTAAGTGAATCCTATGGGCCAAATACCATATTTGTAAAGAGGTATGGTAAATTAATAAAATATAAATAAACGAGAGTTATGGTAAACAAATAAGACATTTTTTTATATTTACTCCATAAGTCATCTTATATTTACGAACACTCAAAAAATGCGTTATATTTAGGCGAAACCTGTGGGAAAAGTACTATGGGCCAAATACCATGGGCTAGATTATTATTAATACCATGCAAAAAAACATTAGTAACCCTAATATTAGTATTAATAAAAATAAAAATCGCACATGGTATTGACCCATGGTATTCACGTGGAATGTAGCCTATTTAAATGGGGGAATTAAACTAGAATAGATGCATATTTACTCTGGATCTAGGCCCAAGAGGTATCAAATATCGTGATAAGAAAACTAGCATAGAGTGAAACAATATTTGATCCCTCTCGGGGCTTGGTGGATCAAGAGTAAAAATGGATGTTGTAATTTAATGTGTGTTAAACATTTTAAGTTGTTTAAAATAAAAAATGAAATAAAAATCAATTATTAATTTTATTAATTTTTATAAATTACTAACAGTAATTTTTAAGCTCCGGGTTTATGATAACCCATGGTATTGACCCATGGTAATACCATGGTATTCATGTGAGCATAGACTAATTAAAGGGGAAATTCTATCATCTTAATTTTGGGTCTACCAAGTGCTCATAGGGATAAATAGATTTCATCCCCCTAAGAGTGGTAGATGTGGAGTTAAGATGGATATAGGTTGGTTTTTAGGATAATGAAGATATTAAATAGACTTAGGAAATTATGTTGTAAAAACATATTAAGGTGAATGGTTGAAGCTACATTTAGTCACTTCAAAAAATTTAGTAAAAAATACCAATATCTCCATTAATATTGGTATTTAACTTTTTCTGATTTAACTAAAAAAATTCGAAACATTGAAACCTTATCACTCTTTCTGCATCACCCTCACAGAAGATTTCTCACCATTTTTCATACATTCTCAATATGATATCTTCATGAAAAAGTTTAGGTACTGAAGTTGGATTAGTTGTTTGAAATGTAAGTTGGTTTGTACAACCTTTCATCTTTTGTGCTATTCTTAGTTTGTCCTAATGATCTGTAGGAGTTGGAGCCAGTGCACTATATTTTCCTAAAAGGTGCAGATTGTTCACCAAAAAGGAAATTAATCTACATGTTACAACGCTGTTAAAAAATGTGAGACCTATGAAGGTAGTGAATTATGCTAATAAGCAATTTATATTGGGAGGGACGTAATTAAATTTTATTATTTAATTGAATATTTCCAATTAAAATAATAATAAATCTACATTTATATATTCATATATTGATTGAAATGATTCTCACAATGGTCGCTTCTTTCAATTAGATCCCCTTTGAGCCCTTGGGATACCTAATACTTTCTTATATAATATAGTTGGGGCTTGCTACTTGTTGGCGTGTTGGGGTGAACAAACTTGATGTGTTTTTTTTTTTTATCTCACAGTTGGAATCTATGGAATAAGAAAGAAATTTGATAACTTGAAAAAAGTGGTAGCTTGACAAAAGTTGTAGAGAAAAGATTAATCTCTCCTACCTTGACAAAGCTCGTTGTCAATATCAGCACCTACAAGTACTTTGTTGTGGAATATTATCAAAACTAATAGAAGGATATGAAAGAGTGTATTGTACTTGACAAACATGGCCACTAAAACTTGGAACATTGTTTGTAGGAAGAGAGAATTATGTTCCTTTTTCCAAACATGTATGTTAGTATATTACAATTTAATGAATACATTTTCTTATTATCATATATGGTTTCATAATTTAACAAAACATTCACCAAGACTTCACAATGTTTTATTATTTAGTAAAATATTTGCTAAGATCTTACAAGATTTTATAAATTAGTGAAACATTCTCCATCATTGTACAAGATAATATAATTTGGTGAGAGATTCACCAAAAAAATTATATATACATATTATATTATTGATAAAATTGCCTCCCATTTTTCCTATGTATCATGGGGATTAGCCCATTTATTATACATATAAATTTAGGGTGGTTCTTAAAATTTTCTGCGGAAACTAGTCTAACTTGAATATCTGTCACTTAACTATTTAATCAAGCCAAAATAGATAATGCATGCATGGAATTCGAATTCCTTATCTGAAGTGGAGATGACAAAGCAGTGTAACATGAGTTATATACTAGTTCGAGTGTACAATTGTTACATGTAGTTAGGTGATAAATCATTGGGAATTGCACAAGAAAATTGGAAAAAATTCCTATCTTTAGGGGATAATTTCCTTAGGAATTGTGCAAAAAAATAGGAGTCTAGATGAGAAAATAATTGGCTAAGTGTTAGCCAGATTTTCTCATTGAGATAAGAGAACAATTATTCTTTTGCAGGTTGTGCTCAAAGCTAGAGGAAGCAATTGTAATAGTTTCTTTATTCAACTAATTAATGAAAAGAGGCTTGAGGGGTTTTTCCCACTTGGGTTCTCCTAGAAATCACTGTGTATTTATGTTTTTTCTTATTGCATGTCTATGCATGTTGTTCTAAATTTTGATTTCCATTCCATAGACCAGTATAATATAATTTTGTCTCGTGTGTTTCAGTTTGAAATCTTGAAAAGTTTCAATTTCTATAAAATTTCTACATCGTATCGTAGCCTTGAAATCATATTAGAACCAATATTTCAAAATTTTCCCTTAGGAATTTTGAAGTAGCAACTTTAGTGCAACATTTTTTTTCTTTAGGATCGAGAGAATGTCTTTCAACATACTAAGTTTGGAGTATACCCTCAAGGGTAGCTCAAATTTCATATCCTGGAAATATTAAATAGAAGTAATGCTTAATGATAATGGTGTGTTAGAGTATGTGACAACAGATATAGAAAAACCTCAACAATCATATGCACAACAATTAACCTAGTGGAAGAAGGATGTTGCAAAGGCCAAGATAATTCTTATGGAAGGTGTGAGAGACCATGTGGTATCAATTGTCCATGGAAAAGAGACACAATTTTCTATGTGGAATAAACTCATTGAGCTATTCTAAAATAACAATGACCATTGAAAATTAGCCTTGAAAGACAAACTTTGAAACATTAAGATGAAGAATAATGACACTAATTCGCAGTATATCTCTAGGTTTACTCCAGTCCAAGATGAGCTTGGAGGGGTTGGGTGAACGTAGCAGAAGATGACCTAGAGAGACTAGTTCTTATAGACATTCCAAAATCCTAGAACAATTACGAGGAATTTGTGAATGGAAGGGAAAAAATATTGAACTGGGAAAGGTTGTGGTTTGATTTGGTTCAAGAAGAGTTCATGAGAAATACCAGAGATGGAACATCATCTAGAGCAGAGGATGAAGAGAATTTTGCTTTGGTTGGGAATGGGAAGAAGGGAAAGGAAAGAAGACCCAAACAAAAACTAATTCCAGCCAAAATAATGGCAAGAAGAAAGGCTTAAGCAATATAAAATGATTCCACTTCCACGAATACAGGAACTATGCAACTAAATATCTGCACAAGAATTCTACCAAGAAGCCTTTAGGAGGATCAAGAGGTGAAGCATTGGCTTACAATTCGAATTAGACTTCACCCTAATAACATGTATGGCTAGCATTATTATGGGGAGTGTGTTGTACCTTGATTACGTTGGCTCATTCCATATGCCAGGGTGCAAGGGGTTTTTCAGTAGCCTAGAGGAGAAGGATTTCCAGATGCATATCGAAATGGGGGATGATGGGAGGTATAGTGTTATAGGAATTGGTATTTTCACCTTTGAGAGGGACAAATCCTCTCCTCTTCGCCTCAAAGATGATATGTATGTACCTAGGCTGAAGAAGAACCTAATATTTATAACGGTATTAGAGGATAGAGGCTATGATGTCATTTTCAGTAAAGGGAATGCGTTTCTAAGACACATAGCTAACCGGAAAGTGAAGCATATCAGGGTTAGAGTGAATAACCTATACAAAATTGAGGTGGAAGATTGCACTGCATTGAGTAGTAAGGATGAAAAAGTGCAAAGTCAAAATTTTGGAGAACTCTAGCACAAGATATTGGGTCATCTACACCATGGTCCTTAAAAATCATGCAGAAAATTACCATTGGTCTCCCTAAACGATCCCTTGACCAACAAGATGTTTATAAGGTTTCCACATTGGGGAAATATGTCAAATCCACATTCCATGACCAAGATAGCGAAGCAAATTTAATCTTGTAGTGAATCCATTCTGATGTTTGTGGACCCTTTTCTACAGCCTCCATAACAAAACATAAGTACTTTTATTGATGATTTCTATAGAAAATGTTGGATCTTATTCATGTGGAAGAAGGATGAAGTTTTCTCAAAATTTGTTGAATTCAAAGCATTTGTTCAAAAGTAGACTAGGAAGAAGGTCAAATCTCTTAGGAGTGAAAATGGAGGTGAATTTGTTTTGCATGTCTTCTATGATTTCTATGCCAAAGAAGGTATTCGAAGAGAATTAATAGCACCCCATAACCCATAGCAAAATGAGGTAGCTGAGAGAAAGAATAGGATCATAGTGGGACTAGAAAGAGAAATGTTGCATGATCATGGGTTTCCATCACATCTATGGGAAGAAGCGTGCAACACCTCAGTATACTTGCAAAATTGGATTCCTCATAAAATACTTGGCATGATGACACCGGACAAAAATTTCTTTGGGAGAAAGCTTGATGTGTCTCATTTCATTTTGAAATATTGGGAAATTGTAATTGATATCAAATTTCTACATGGTATTAGAGCCCTAAAATCACATTAGAAATAATATTTCATATTTTCCCCTTAGGAATTTAGAAGTAGCAACTTTAGTGTAATAATATTTTCTTTAGGATCAGGAGAATGTCTTTCAACAAACTAAGATTGAAGTATGCGCTGGAGGGTAGCTCAAATTTCATAGTCTATAAGGATTGAATGGAAGAAGTGCTTGATGATAATGGTGTGTTAGAATACATGAAAAATGAAATTGTAAAACCTCCATAGTCGGATGCACAATAGTTAATCCAGTGGAAGAAATATGTGGCAAAGGCCAAGAGAATTCTTATGGAAGGTGTGAGAGACCATGTGGTCTGAAATCTCCATGGAAAAGAGATACATTTTTCTATGTGGAAGACACTTATTGAACTATTCTAAAATAGTAGTGACCAATGAAAATTGGCCCTCAAAGATAAACTTTGAAACATTAGGATGCAAAAAAATGACACTATTTTGCCGTATCTCTCCAGGTTCACTCTAATCCAGGATGAGCTTGGAGGGGTTGGGGTGAATGTAGCATAATATGAAATGGTGAGCCTAACTCTTCTAGGCCTTCCAAAATCCTAGCACAGTTACTTGGACTTTGTGAATGGAAGGAAAAAATTACGGAATTGCGAAAGGTTATGGTTTGATTTGGTTTAAGAAGAGTTCAAAATAAATACTAGATATGGAACATCATACAAAGTAGAGGATGAAGAGAAATTTTCCTTGGTTGGGATGGTGAACAAGGGAAAAGGAAAGAAGACCCAAATCAAACCTAATTACAGGCAAAATAATGGCAAGAAGAAAAACTTGAGCAAGATAAAAATGCTTCCACTACCATGAATATGGGCAATATGCAACTAAATGTTCGCACAAGAAGTCTACCAATAAACCTTTAGGAGGATCAGGAGGTGAAGCATTGGCTTCACAATTCGAATTATACTTCACCATAATAGCATGCATGGCCATCACTGTTATGGAGAGTGTGTGGTACCTTGTTTCTGGTGCCTTGTTCCATATGACATGGTGCAAGGAGTTTTTCAGTATATCGGAGGAGAAGGATTTCTCGATGCATATCGAAATGGGGGATGACGGGAGGTATAGTGCTATAGGAACTAGTACTTACACCTCTGAGAGGGATAAAACCTCTCCTCTTCACCTCAAAGATGTTATGTATGTACCTGGGTTGAAGAAGAACCTGATCTCTATAGCAGTATTGGAGCATAGAGGCTAAGATGTTATTTTGAGTAAAGGGATAGCCTTTCTAAGACACATAGCTACTGAGAAAGTGAAGTAGGTCAAGGTTCAAGTGAAGAACCTATAAAAACTCTAGGTGGGAGATTGCATTGCATTAAGCAGTAAGGCCGAAAAAGTGCAGAGTCAAGATGTTGGAGAACTCTGGCACATGATATTGGGTCATTTACACCACGGTGCCTTAAAAATCATGCAACAAATTACCATTGGTCTCCCTAAAATCTCCCTTGACCCAGTAGGATGTTTGCAAGTGTTTCACACTAGGGAAATATGTCAAATCCACATTCCATGACTAAGATAGCCAAGAAGATGCAATCTTGGAGAAAATCCACTCTGATGTTTGTGGACCCTTTTCTACAACCTCCACAACAAAATGTAAGTACTATGTTAGTTTTATTAATAATTTCTCTAGAAAATGGTGGATCTTCTTCATGCGAAAGAAGGATTATTTTTCTCACAATTTGTTGAATTCAAAGCATTGGTTGAGAAGGGGACTAGGAAGAAGGTGAAATATCTTAGGAGAGATAATGGAGATGAATTTGTTTCACATGTCTTCAAGGATTTCTATGCTAAATAAGGTATTCAGACAGAACTGATAGCACCCCATAACCCACCATAAAATGGGGTAGTTGAGAGAAAGAACTGGAGCATAGTTGGAGTAGCAAGAGTTTTGTTGCATGATCAAGGGTTTCCATTCCATCTATGGGTAGGAGCATGCAACACATCAATATAATTGTAGAATTGGAGTCCTCAAAGAATACATGGCATGATCACACTAGAGGAAGATTTCTCTGGGAGAAAGCCTAATGTGTCTCATTTTAGTTTTAAATATTGAGAAATTGCAATCTCAACCAAATTTATACATGGTATCAGAGCCTTAAAATCACATTAGAACCAATATTTCGATTTTTTCCCCTAGGAATTTCGAAGTATCACCTTTAGTGCAATTGTCTTTTCTTTAGGATCGGAAAATGTCTTTCAACAGACTAAGATTGGAGTAGGCCCTGGAGGATAGCGCAAATTTCATAGCCTGTAAGGATTGAATGGAAGTAGTTACTAATGATAATGGTGTGTTATAATATGTGAAAACTAATATTTCAAAACCTTCACATTCTGATGCACAACAGTTAACCTAGTGGACGAAGGATGTAGCAAAGGCCAGGAGAATTCCTATGGAAGGTGTGAGAGACCATGTGGTCTCAAATCTCCATGGAAAAGAGACACAATTTTCTATGTGGAAGACATTCACTGATTTATTCTAAAATCGAAGTGAACATTGAAGATTGGCCCTGAAAGACAAGATTTGAAACATTAGGGTGCAAAAAAATAACACTATTTCGTAGTATCTCTCCATGTTTAATTAAGTTTGAGATGAGCTTGGAGGGGTTGGGGTGAATGTAGAAGAAGATGACCTGGTGATATTAGCGCTTCTAGGCCTTACAAAATCCTGACACAGTTAATAGTGCTCTATGAGTGGAAGGTAAAAATTACCCAATTGGGAAAGGTTGTGGTCTGATTTGGTTCAAGAAAAGTTCCGGAGAAATACCAGAGATGGAACATCATCCAGAGTAGAGGATGAAGAGAATTTTTCCTTGGTTGGGAAGGGGGAGAAGGGAAAAGGAAATAATACCTAAAACAAACCTAATTCCATCCACAATAATGTTAAGAAGAAAAACTTGAGCAAGATAAAATACTTCCACTACCATGAATACAAGCACTATGCAACTAAATGTCTACACAATAAGTCTACCAAAAAGCCTTCAGGAGGAGGAGGAGGTGAAGCATTGACTTCACAATTTTAATTAAACTTCAACCTAATAGCATGATGTCCAACACTTTTATGGAGAGTGTATGGTACCTTGACTTTGGTGCCTCATTCCATATGACAGGGTGCATGGAGTTTTCCAGCAGCCTGGAGGAGAAGGATTTCTAGATGCATGTCAAAATGGGGGATGATGGGAGATATAGTGTTGTAGGAATATGTATTGTCACATTTGAGAGGGAGAAATTCTCTCCTCTTCACCTCAAAGATGCTATGTATGTACCCGTGTTGAAGAAGAATCTGATCTCTATAGCAGTATTGGAGGATAAAGGTTATGATGTTATTTTCAGTAAAGGGAAAGACTTTTTGAGACATATAGTTACCGTAAAGGTGAAGCGGATCAAGGTTCGAGTTAACAACCTATACAAAATTGAGGTGGGAGATTTCACGGCATTGAGCAGTAAGGCAGAAAAAGTGGAGAGTCGGGATGTTGGAGAACTTTGGCACAAGAGATTGGGTCACCTACACCATGGTGCCTTAAAAATCATGCAACAAATTACCATATGTCCCCCTAAAGGCTCCCTTGATCCGTAGGATCTCTACAAAGGTTTCACATTAGGAAATATGTCAAATCCACATTACATGACTGAGATATAAGAGGAGATGAAATCTTGGAGGGAATCCACTCCGATGTTTGTGGACCCTTTTCTACAGTCTCCACAAGAAAACATAAATTCTATGTTATTTTCATTGATTATTTCTCTAGAAAACGTTGGATCTTCTTCATGCGGAAAAATGATGAATTTTTCTCAAAATTTGTTGAATTCAAAGTATTGGTTGAGAAGGGGACTTAGAAGAAGGTGAAATCTCTTAGGAATGACAATGGAGGTGAATTTTTTTTGCATGCATTCAAGGATTTCTATGCCAAAGAAGATTTTTGGAGAGAACTGATAACACCCAATAACCGATAGAAAAATGAGGTAGATGAGAGGAAGAACAAGAGGATAGTGGGAGCAACAAAAGACATGTTGCATGATTAGGGGTTTCCATTACATCTATTGGAAGAAGCATGCAACACTAAATTATACTTTCAGAACCAAAGTCCTAATAGAATACTTGTCATGATCACACCGAAGGAATCTTTCTCTAGGAGAAAACCTGATCTATCTCATTTTAGAATTTTTGGAGCTTTAGGTTATTATCATATCTTTAAGCATTCAAGGAACAATCTTTAGCCCAAGCAGAGTTAGGATTTTTTTTAGGATACACCAAAACTCCACACAATTAATAGGTGTATTTTCCTTCACTGAGGATGATAGTTTAAGGAGAGATGCCAAGTTCGATGAGAACAAGGCTACGATATGCTCTCTAGAATGAGAGTTGATTATCCCACTAAAGAAAGAGCTTATAAATGCAAAGGAGTAGCCTCAAGATGAGCTTCAAGAGTTTGTGGAGCAACCACATGCAACAAAGCAGACATGATGCATACTGGAGGCACCCAATCAACCAAAATATTCTAGAGAGGGGAGAAAGAGAACCAGAGAAGTTGATAGATTGTTGAAAGATGTTAGGTAGAATGTGGGAGTGTTAAGATATGCAACTGTAGTCAAATTCCACTTTGGAAAGCTAACTTGATGAAGATAATTATTGCATTTAACTCCTCTTTTCGAGAGGACCAAAATCAGCCTAAAGATCACTCAAAAAAGATAAGGGAAAGCATACTTATGGAGAAAAGACCACATGTGCACATTTGACAAGGTCAAACCTAAAACAAAGTGGACACCCTTGGAAGGATATAACTATAAGTGTTGGGAATCACAATTTCCATTAAACCAAAACCTGCAGGTGTTAGTCAATGATTGTATCGCCAGAGATAAGGATCCACGAGATTCAGTTAGTCCATGTCACGAAACACAAGGGGAGCATTGGTTTATCCAATGTAAAACAATCTCCCCACAACGCGAGTCAGGTGTGTATCAAACTTTTGAGCTATGCCCTGATACCACTTCTTGGGAATCACGATTGTCGTTAAACCAAAACCCAAAGGTGTTAGTCAACGATCATTTTGCCATATATAAGCATCCATGAGAGGCGGTTATTCCATGTCACAAAACGCAATGGGATCATTGGTTTATCCAATTTCCAACAACAAATGACCTATACCTCATTTCGACACCATCATGAGACACTCTTCTATCTTGGTTTTTGGCTCGGACAAGTTTGAGGCTTACTTGCGGAGGAATAGGTTCGCTCTGTGGTGAAATTGCAGGGTCTGAAGCTGGCATCTCTGATTTAGGGGTTTGGGCCTTAGTCGTAGGCATAACACATGCAGAAGTTGACCACAATAATTCTTAAAGAACCCCATCTTTGTGAATGGATCCTTCCATTCGCACAAACAACTCCCCATCCATGCAATTGGGAGTTAGGGTTTCCACAACCTACATCTCACCCCAGTCGCTCACATGTCAGGCTTAAGGGTGTGACTGGGATGCTATAGTCGGTCACATGACTCATCCCTTTTGCGACCAGGACCTAAATGATCAAATATTAGTTGCCCAAAGATTTTTCTTAGTGACAACAGAGTTCGGCAGTTGACTGCAGATAGTGACAGTTCATTCTAGACTTCAAAATCATATATTTGAGTATAAGCTATGTTGGGTTGATTTATGGATGTTGTAGCTATTTTTGCTAATTAGTTACATAGATGATGATATGGATCATTGTACTCCCTTTTATTGAATCATTTGATGATGATCTAATAAGAAGAATAATTTGAAATGGTTTCCCCATTGTGGGTTTTTCCCTGGTCTCCAACCAATCTTGGTGTCTCAATGTGTGAATGGTTTTCTTTTATTTTTCCTTTATGTTATGTTGCATTGATGATGATGATATTTTTCTTTCGACATAGTTTCATAAGTTGTTGAATAATGATGTAAATATTAATAATGTCATGATGTTATGGGGTGAACTTAATGTGTTAATGAAGAAATGTAATTATCAAAGAAAAGAACATTGTAGCCCTACGAAAAATTAACATGGTTTCATAGTTAGGCTAAAGAAAAGTCATGGAACTGACCCACATGGAGACACCTTTTATGGAAGCAAGAGAATATGGAGGAGACCTAAAAGAATTATAAGGTTTGAAGAAAACCTTAGGAAATTTGTGTATTAGGGTTTGATGGATATTATGAAGTTAGGGTTTGAGAGAAACCCTGGTTTATGGAAAAGATGAGATATGAAACCTAGCATGATCAATGTGAAGATGCTCAAGCACTTGTGATAAGCCCAAGATGTTATAGTCTCTAGTAGGCCTGCTTGTTGATAAAGTTGATGAATATACAATGATGGATCTTGAAGGTTGGTTCAAGATGGATATTATCACCTCTCATTGAAGATAAGTTCTTTCTTATTTATAATGCTTCTTTATGTATTTACTGTTGTTTAGACTTGTTGATCTAATTATTGTTTTGACCATGACTTATACTTCCTACATGTATATCTAAGTATTTGGATGTTTCTAGCCTACTTGATGAGATGTAGTAAGAGGATATTTCTTGATGATCATTTGAGATGCAGGAAAGAAAAACTAGAGCTGGAAAAGGTAAAGAGGCACGTGATGAAAAGATGACAAAGTGCTACAAATTTCCTATGTCAAATAATAAGGTGCACATGGATTTGAATACTACAAGGTATACATGTTGTAATGTTTCAAAGTTATGTTACAGCTATAATATTGGATGGAAGGTAATCCCTAGTATGATGAGAATTTCTCCTTATTAAATGGTTCATGCATGCACATGAAAGTGATTTGGATTCATGGTTCTTATGATGAAATGGTGCACTTGATATTGAACAAGTATTTTACATAATGAATTTCTTGATTCTATGAAGCTACTTGGAAATATTGATTTCTGATATATTGGTATACTTTATGTTTGACTAACATCTATCATCTTAGATATCTTGCTTCCATGAAGAAGGCTAGCTCCTTGATTCTGATGGTAACTTGCTTCTACTGATTTTATTTGTGAAAAGCATGATATCCATGATGATAGAAGTGTAGCAATGAGATTGATATTCATGATTTTTTGTTGAGCACGGTTATGCTTTGATGTACCTAGTAATTATGGCATATGATAAAAATTGATTTCCTTGACTTGATTAAGTTATGTGATAAAGAAGTAATGGTGTGATCATGATTCTTGAATTATGCTCCTATTAGATATTTGACAGTAACTCTTGACGAAATATTAGTTCCATGATGAAGTAGATGATTATAACATGATATAACCATGATAAATGTGTGATATAGTCTAACCTTATGATCTAACATATCTATTAATGCATGATAACATTATAGACAAGTTGATGGCATGAATGAAGATGACTAAAGTGGTTTCCTATTCAAAAGGAGAATCTCTCCATAAGATTCACTCTCATATTATCATTTGCATTATATGTATATTCTTTACTTTTGAAGTATAAATTATGGACATGAATAGACAAAATTCTGATAGTGTTGATCTGTAGCAAAATCCTAATATGAGGAGAGAGATTTTCCTTACCATAAGCGTCAGTCGCATGGAAGCAAGCCTACAGGTGTAATTGTAGTCTCTCAGCTGCATGGAAATAAGGTCAAGGGTGTGACTGTAGTCTCCCAACTGCACACGAGAAGGTCGATGGGTTCAACTATGCCTGCCAGACACAAAAATGAAGTTTTGTGCATGAAATCAAATTCTCACTTGAAGGATGTCAATCCTACATATGTGGAGCTGACAGCAGAAAGATTTGAGCAGGAAAATTTACTATAATATCAAAATATTAGGGTTTGGTAGAAATTCAAAGTTCTAGCATATCTTCTTGTGTGTAACAGCTTAAAGGAGGTTTATAAAGTGGCACATCATCCATTAGCTATGCTGCCTAGTCAGAGATTTGAACATCAGGTCAAATCATGCAAGAAAACATTTGTTAAATTTGGTGTAGGTGCATATTTTGAAGAGATAGAGTTTTATAGATTGAAAAGGTGTTATATAAGAATTGTATGATGATCATAAGGATGTCTCTCACATGCATATCACATTGAGAAGGCCATAGGATGATCTGAAATATGAAAAGAGAGAAGTCGTTGTGCTTTTGCTGAAGGAAGGAGAAAACACAATAAATTTGTTGCGCTTTTACATAGTCATCAATTTAACCATGAAATTCGACTCCAGACTTATTGAAATCATTTTCTATGGTTTTGAAAAGTGTCCTTAAGCATTTTCGATATTCAAGCCTCATTTTGTTGAATGCATTCAATGTATTCAAATTAATTGTGCTTAGTTGTTGTGCTTTCTCTTTAGAAGTTGATATTTAAAGAATGGGAGGATTCAGTATCATAAAAAGTGTTTTGATAGTTATATGATGTTACAAGAATAATTCATCACCTATACAACCCTTTTATAATTCAAGGAGGTCTCAAAATTCACAAAGGATGAACATGTTCCGTTTTTGTTGTGTTTTTTACTGTTTTAGTGGTCAACTTGAAGATTAATTTTTAACCAACTGGAGGGAGATGAATTTGGAAAACCAAAAATAATTTTTTGTCAAGAATGGAAAAATTAAAAAACCTCTCTCTTATTGTACACATATATCATGGTTTGGGAGATATAAAATGACCTTTGAGGCATATTGTTCAAAGAATAAAAGTCTATACTTTTTTCTTATTTCAGTCATTGTTTGTTGGCACACTTTACTAATAGTCGTAAGTGAATTTTTGAAAAAAGAAAAAGGAGTTTTGTGTCAATAATGGATCAAATAAAAAAAACCTCTCGCCATTGTTACACATGTGTTGCAGTTTGGGAATGACAGGTGTCACTTTGAGACCAGTGTTTCACAATTTTGCCAAGCGAGATTTTCTAACAAAATTCTAAATATTTTTGGAATTCGACTTGGTGGATCTCCAACTTGGAATAATTGACTCCAAATTGATTTGGATGATGAAGTTTGAATATTTTTTATAACCAACGTCGTGATTTTCTCTTCAGTTAGCATATTTTTGGTTAATAAAAAAACCAAACCCTAGATAGTAGTATATGGCAAGATTTTCCAAATATTTTATTCCTAAAGCATTGTAACCAATTCCTATCTTTGGGAAAAGGATGGATTTAGACTTCTTTTAGTCTAGGGATGAGCTAATTGTATATTTCATGAATTTTAGTGTGGAAAAGGTTGATTGGGGAGTAAAAAGAGAGACCTTTTATTTGATATTGCAAACCATGGAGTTTTAATACAAGTGATCAGTACATAAGTACAAGTCTTTTTTCTCAAGGATTCCTTGTCATTATCTTATGGTGATGTGATTTATGCATTTATGTGTTCTTTTCTAAGTTATTCATGAACATTTTCTTATTTCTATTATTTGTATGAATATTATATGTTATAGAATTCATCCTCTTTGTTTCATTCCATTTCAAATAATACCAGTGTTTTTCATCTAAAGTTAAGCATAAAATTCATCCTTGATATATTCTTTATGTAATGGGCTTTCATTCTTAATTCCTCTACCCTATGGTAAAATAAATTAAAAGATCCAGAAGTTTTGGCTACCTTTCCCTCGTCATAGATCTACTCCATAACGAGTTGTTGATCACTCTAATCTATCAGACTCCCTACCCAGTGGATATATCTATAGCTCTTCCATCAATTCCTCCCTGATCTTCATATCTAGCCTAAAACTTAAGACATTTAGTCATCTAGGTGACTGAAGTTTCATATAGAGGGAGCCCTCTCTAAAGCTGGAAGGGCTAGATTCCAGTTTTAAAGTGATTTGTGGTTACCTTTGGGATGAGGAATTATGAACTGCTAAAGGGAAGCAGTGCCCCTAAATCTAAAAATAGATGAAAAAATGCCTTGTAAAATATTTTAATTTCGTAGTCAATATGGGTTGTTTGTTAGGCAGATGATCTGACGGTAGAAGTTATGTTAATTTATGTATTTTTTCCATAGAAGATAAGCCTTAGTTTATATGAGGGAATTGTATTGTCGTTGTGTATTATTATTCTGAGCGAGAAAGAGAGAGGAGACTATGTGAGAGTGAAGAGGAAATTACAGGGGATCTGTCATAGGTTGTATCTCTTCATTTTGCTAGATAATATAAAAGGAAGGACTGAATATTTCTCCATGGATGTAGGCGAAATTGCATAAACGACATATATCTATGTCTCTCTTGTTTTATGTGTTCATGTATTTTTGTTTCCATGCTATTTTTTTTCCATTTCATTGCTCCGTTAATTAATTTCTAACACTTTTCTGAGTGCTCTTTCATATACCATGTCAAGTACCAAGATAGTTGATTTTTATCTAGCATGCACTTTTGGCACAACTTGGGTTAGTGCAATACTTGGTTGAATATTCGTATCCAAGACTTGAGTACTCCGTAGTTTCCAGGTTGGCTTCCATTCTTCTTTATATCTTTTCCAAGACACATTCTCAGGAGATTGTCTAACTTGTTCTTGGCCATTGGTCCATTTGGTAACAATCACCATACATTAGTCATGCTTACCTGAACTATTTAGTTTAATGTGCTTGCTTGAGTCTCATTGATGCTCTCTTGAGTCTCTCTTGCTTGATTTCACATTGTTCAGCTCTCTTGATTTTGATTTTTCTTGCTCGGTTGATTTTAATTTTTCCTACTCGCTTTTGTCTTTCCAAGGCTTCTGTAGATGTTCCCTACTTAGAAAATCATGGATCAAATTTTTTGTTCCTTTAATATGCTCAATATAAAAATCAAAGTTTCCAAATAATGCCTGTCATCTTGCAAATTTTGCTTCACTAGCTTTTGTTACCTATTTTGTTAAGATTTTCTTCATGGACACAACAGCAATGCTTAACAAGATTCATTTGTTAATAAAGAATATTTCAAATTTATCTAACGCATTCAATGCGACTTTAATTTCTTTATCAATGGTTTCATAGTTTATTTACGATTCCATCAAAATCCCGGATACAAATTGGATAATTTCTTCAATCTTACCTATGTCCATGGATCTTACCTACTTAAGTACAACATCCCATCTAATATTGCTTGCATCTAATTCTACAATTTTTGGTAAATAAGTATTTGCAACATGAAGTAGAAGCAATGTTTTTTACCTTGTTTTTAATTTACTTACAACTTGTGTACAGTTTTCTGTCCATGGCGCTAGATCCTCTCTAAGTCTTTCATTCAAAATCTATCTATTTGCAACACAATTTTTGTAGAAATGGCTTACATAATTTAGGCCACCCAAAAATCTTTGAAATTGAGTTTTATCAGTGATATTATCTGGAAAGTTGTCTGCAAAATCAATTGCATGTTTTTGAAACACAATCTGACAATTTGAAACAGTATAACCAAGAAATTTAATGGAGGTTTGAAATAATTCCATCTTTTTATCAGAGATTAATTGGACAACATCCTTAAACATATAAAAACTTGTTTAGATGCTTTATGTGTTCTTGAATGGAATTGTAGAAACCTAAAATATCATCTACATCTACAATCAACCTGTCAAAATAAGGCTTCAAAAATTTATCCATCACCCTATGGAATTTTTCAGGTGCATTCTTAAGTCCAAATGGAATGACTTTCCACTCATAGTGTCCAGTTGGGAAACTGAATCTTGTTTTAAATTTATCTTTTTCTTTCAAAGAAACCTACCAAAACTCAAGGTTTAGATCAAAATTTCAGAATATTTTTTGCACCATCAATTCTTTTAACAAGATTGGATTTATGTGGTATGGGATAAGTATCATCTACTAACACTTGATTTAGGGGTTTGTAATTTATGACCAATCTTGGAACTCCTCTAATATGTTCATAATGTTTGTTTACATAAAATCCATAACAATTCCACGAACTTTGAGAATCTTTAATATGTGCCTTCTTTAGGAATCCATTAATCTCTTCTTCACATAAATTCTGGTACTGAGCATTCATTGGAATTTATCTACTTTTACATGCTTTTCCCGTGTATGAGTCCTTATAGGATAGTTCCACAAAATATTTATTCTTTTCCAAATATGCTATAGGATTTTTTGAGTAGAGTTCTTCAAATATTTTC
This sequence comes from Pinus tabuliformis, assembly GCA_031772625.1. NCBI lineage: Eukaryota > Viridiplantae > Streptophyta > Pinopsida > Pinales > Pinaceae > Pinus > Pinus tabuliformis. Next base: position 1,830,966,020 of record CM062818.1, on the reverse strand, counting down.
TTCAATTTAGATATTTTTTCTTCCCTTTCTGTCTTGAGCCGCTCTTCAATCTTCATGTTACTCCTCATGTTTTGCAGCTCTTTTATTTTTCTCTCCTTTTTTTATTGTTTCAATGACATGAACCATGATGGAAAATCGAGGAGTTCAAATAAAACGGAAAAATTTTCTTTGCCTAGTTCTCCTTTTGTTCTAGATCTTGAATTGTGATGAAGTCCCAACCATTTCCATCTTTGATTCTTATTGATCCATGTGGTTTAACCACTACTAGAAAGGGTGTTCCCAATATGAAGTCAATGGGAATTTATACAACTAAAAACTTCAGATCCAAGCATTGTTTCCCAAAAAATAGAGTTGCAATGCATACTGCATATTCATGGATTTATTCCCAAGACCAATTATAGAGTGGTTCACCTTGTGCCAATATATCGAAGGAATGCTTTCTTTGTGTAAAAGATTCAAATCTGAACCTACATCAATGAGGGCTTTCAATTCAAAATTTTGGCCTTTGATCCTTAGTGTGATTTGAACATGAAATTTTTTATGCTAAATAGCCATAATTCTCATAGCATTTATACCTTCAACATCAAAAGTATGGAACACATTGATGTTGGGATTTTCTCCCATATCATATACATCTTCTAAAGGAGGAGGTTTTAAGATAGCAACTTTATCTTAATATGATCTAATTTATTTTTAACACCATAGCAACAATCCAAGAGAAAACTTTCCTCCACCAAGCTCAACTGCACAAGATCCTTGTCCACATCCCCAATGTGCAGATATAAGATTTCCCCATGATGATCATATCCTAATGATACTTTCCTTTGGAATAGAAGATTTGAGGCTTACATATATGTTCAAAATTTTGAGGAAACTTGACACTTCAAGGTATGGACTAGGATACAAATACCTAGGAGATGATGTGATTCCACAGTGCATATTTGGAAATATACTTCCTCTAGGAATCCGAAAACCTACAATTTTGTAAATGAAAAAAAAAAATCTTTGATGAGAGGTTGTTATAAATGGAAAGTTGATTCTGAATGGATGAAAAAGATGATTAAATAGGATCTGTATACACATTCATAGACAAAATAATTTAATGCCTCAGTAACTAATGATTAGAAAATAATTTTAACAGAAAAATGGAAAATTTATATGTTAGAACAAATTTGTTGGATCTCCTTTTTTGAATGGAGATAGAAAAAAATGAATGATTCTATTTAAATGATGGATAGTGGGGAAGAGAAAAAAGTAATTGATGTCATCTCCCCAAGACATAAATGGAAGAGTCTAGATAGCAGCAAAATTGAATCTAAATCCATTTTCCCCCCTTTTAAAGGAATCATTCTTGAAGAAGAAAATAAGAAATCAGAAACAATATCATTGGTCTTAAATGAAGAAGCCCCATTGAGTGGAGAAAAAAGAAAAATTTTAACTATTAGTGAACAACTAAATTGCAAAAATATGTCCTTTAGGGGTACGATTGTAAATACTTTTGCTGCAAATGATTATGCTCCCAAAAGGCATACTGATAGTCTTCAAGTGTTAATAAAATCTATTTATTATTGTATAAATGAAATGAATCTTTTAGTTTTAGAAAATAAATATGGGTTGAATGATACTAAAAATATTGTTTTTTATGCAAGAGAAAATTAGAAGAAAATTATAGATAGTTAGATAAATATTTTGAGACTACTTTTGAAATTATCGGAGGCATTTTAGTAAAGATAGATGAGAAAACCGAAAGTATAAAGAAAATATTACCTGAAAAGAAGAAAAAAAAGATTCGCAATTCTCATCTTGTTTCCCATACTACTCCTCATATTACAATTGTAGCGCCTCATAAATCTACAAAAAGATTTATAGCTCTGTTCCCCAAAGAACAACCTCAGTCTTCTTCAAAAGAAGAACAACACTCCTTGGTTACTCGATTTCTACCTATTAGAGAAGCAACACATGATTTGTAAAGAAGGGAAAAATGCCCGAATCCCAAACTTTTACTAATGATTGGTATCCAAAATGGAATATTGATGGAATGCTTGTTGGACAAATCAGATAGGTTTTTGATAAAATATTGGTTTCCTACAAGATCATGTGCATGAAAGGAAAAAGTGAAGTAGAATTCTACAAAGAAATTATTCAATGCTTCATTGGGCCCCTTTTCAAATTGTGGGAAGCATAATATTCTCCTACTATGTAGAAAAAATGGACAAGAGGTTATGAAAGATGAAAACAACAATGCAGTTTACCATGAAGATGGTCACCCTGTGAATAATATGATAGGTCCCCTTACTACTTTAATTTTAAAACATTGGTGAAGAACTGAGCAATAAATATCTGATAAACATACTCTAATTCTCATGAATATGAAGTGCAATAAAATGTCGCGTTATGTGAATTTCATAGAGAATGGACCCAAAGCATTTATGAGGTCAAAGATAGTAAGAACCTTTTTATGGAAATAAGTTTACTTGGTTGTTATTCCTAGCAAGTTTGTTGAGTATTTGGAAACAAAAGAGGTAGTGAAGCAGTGTTATGAATTGTATACATGGGGTCAAATTTATTCTTTTATTACTAGTGCATTAGTAGGCTTATGAACTAATAAGAAAGTTAGCAAGTCAATACAAAAAATGTCTAGACTTCCTGACAACAAGTCCATATGTCAAAAATATGGGCTAACTATAGATTGTCCTGTAAGAAGGAAGAAAAAGGCTAAGAAAATATTAAATAAAAACAAAGATTCAAAGACAAAAGTAAATCCTATCCCAAAAGATATAGTTCTTTAGGAAAAAGATATAGGAGAAGAGAAAAGACCCATTATTATTCTCTTGAAGATATTAAACTCAAAACTCACAAATTACAGGTTGTACAAAGAGAAATATGTTGGCACTTGTGACAAATCTAGCATCTTGCTAATAGATGCCCACAAGGTGAAGCTTCAAAGAAAAATAAAGGACAACTGTCAGGACAAAAATCAGAACATATCAAAAAATAGAAAGAACAAAGAAACATGATTCATTGTAATAGATGTGCCTCAAATGAACATGATACAAACCATTGTCCTCAATCTCATTTCTTTGTAAAAAGGGAATAAGGCCACCTTTTACAATAATGGTGTTGTTCTTCTAGTTCAAAAAACTTAATACTTTGATTGTAATATTGATGAATTATCTAATTTAGAAGAAGAACCACTAATGATTGCAAACTCTTGTAACTGCAATAACTCTAAAATATGCAGTTGCAATGTTGAAGATAATAGTGATTCAAGCAGTGAAGATGAATATGAAGAATATGATATAAAAGAATAACTGAAAGTAAGCATGGCCCAAGTTAGTGAAGATGGAGATGCATATATGCTGGAACAAATCAATGCATTACCAGAAGGGGAAATGAAGACATCCCTTCTAGAAACATTTCTCAAAACAATGGAAAAGTATTACAGAATTCTAGAGATATCAAGTAAGAAGCCTTTATTAATTGATGCTTCTTTTGGGAGAAATAATAAATCATTCATGGTAGACCACAAAAATGAAAGATTACAAATTTTGAATGTGAATGATTCAGGAAAAGAAATCAACATTCGAAAAAAAGAGGTGTGTGATCTTAAATGGAAACTGAAAGAGTTAGAAAATCAAAAGGAGGAAGATGCAAGTAGCATAGATCAATGGGAAAGGGAAGAAATTAGAGAATTAAAAGGTCAATTTGTTATCTTAAAACCTCCCCCTTTAGAAGATTCATTTGATATGGGAGAAAATCCCAACATCAATATGTTCAATACTTCATATTTTGAAGGTATAAATGCTATGAGAATTTTAGCTATTTAGCATCAGAAATTTCATATTCAAATCAAACTAAGGATCAAAGGCCAAAAATTTGAATTGAAATTCCTTATTGATTCAGGTTTGTATCTCAATATTTTACAAAAAGAAATCATTCCTTTAATATATTGGCACAATACCAACCACTCCATGTTGGCATTATGATGCATGTGTTGTACTTGATGGCAACCAACTCGTAGAAGATCAACTCACTTATATATATCTACATGAATCTACGGAAGATATATCAGATGTGACAGAGTGCATGGGATGATGGACAACTCAAAGGAATCAGATGACAGTCCTCAGGTTAGCTTTTCCATCAAGTCCAAAGGGGGAGATTGTTGACATTATGGGACAAGTGTTTTCCTTGATGGCAAATCACACAGATGATAAATTATAGTGCAGAAAAGTTATTTTCAAGTTCATGCACTTTTATGCAGAGAAAGGTTTCTTTCATATGGTGAAAATTTCACGCACTTTCATGCAGAGAAAATTTTCTTTCATGTAGAGAAAAGTTCACGCACTTTCATGCAGAGAAAAGTTTCTTTCATGTAAAGAAAAGTTCACGCACTTTCATGCAGAGAAAAGTTTCTTTCATGTAGAGAAAAGATCACGCACTTTCATGATTGGTTCATGGTATCAGTCCAACAGTTTTTGATCCTATGGTTTTGGTTCGTGGTATTGCATCCAAAAGTGTTGATCCCAAGTATTGGGTCCATGGTATTGAATTGTTATGGTTTTTGGTCCATGGTATTGTGAAAGGCCTAAGGCTATAAAAAGTAAAGGAGATCATTTGGCTGTATACTTATGGGTTGAATATCTTAAGGTGAGCTAGATCTGAAATACTTGTGATCGGTTGGTGAGTGATAGCTAGATCTAAATGGGTCGAGATCTCCATGGCGCATGATCAGATCTGTAGATCTAATAGTCTGGGGTATGCTTGAAGACTAAAAAACAATCTATACCCACAGGACTACAGGTGCGACGCAGTGCAGGTGCGGATACCCGCAGAGCAGAAGAATGTGCAGGTGCGGATCTAGCCACAGGACCGCAGGAGTGACACGGTGCAAGTGTGGATACCCACAGAGCATAAGGGTGTGCAGGTGCGGATGTAGCCGCAGGACCACAGGTGCGACACTGTGCAGGTGTGGATACCCGCAGAGAAGAAGAGTGCGCAGGTGCGGATACCCGCAAATGAGAAGACTGTGCAGGTGCTGATACCCGCATATCAGAAAGCAGCACAGGCGCGGATGTTCGCAGATATCTTTTGGTGAAGTTGCGGACCCTGCTTGAAATTTGTTTTAACTGCCTTTGACTATTTTGCAGGGTTCTGGGTGCATAATTGATGTCTGGTTACTGGTATTGAGTTTTGATAACAGCATGATTATGTTTAGCTTCAGTATTGATGGTTGAAAGGATCAAGTTCTTAATGACTTATCTTTATGTGATCTGATGGACTAGATATGGTTGCTAACTCACATATTATCCTTGTATATGTATTGATCTCATGTTTGGATGATTCATAAGATTGATTGATTATGTGCTTCAATGATATTAATAGGTCCAGTATGAAAATTGGATGAAACGTGGCCTTTTAGATTATGTGTTGTGCTTCAGGTGTATCCAGTCTAAAAATGTATGAAATGTGGTACCTGGAGGAGAGAAGATTGTAGACCGGCGCCTACGTACTAGTATCTTAGCTAGTACAAGAGCTAAGAGGGGTGGTAGCTCCCTTCCAGTAGCAATTGTAAACTTTGGAGCATTGTAGCAAGTAGTAGCCTGCGTACTAGTAAATGGATCGGCTAGTACAAGAACTATGGGGGTTGTAGCTCCCTTCCAGGAGTGACTGGATAATGAGAGAGGGTTGTAGCTCTCTGCAGGTAGTATCCTGCGTACTGGTAAAGGACTGCACTAGTACAGAACTTTTGTAAAAGGATTTTCTTATTGAGAAGAAGATTGAGATGACTTGCAACAGGTGGTTTTCTCCCACAAGGGGTTTCCACCTTATATCATGGTGTTCATGTGTGTGGCTTATGTGTGATGATCTGTCCTATTTTACTGCACATGTTTACTATTAATATGGTTAATAATGTTCTAATGCACTCATTGAAGATCAATTAACTGAATCATAAGTTTACTGAATATACGCGGGTATTCTTAACTGAAGCAGCATATATGAATTAGAGTATGGAAATGAAAAAGTTTTATTGACTTAATAATACTGATTCACCCCCCCCCCCCTCTGAGTATTATTTCCAACAATTGGTATCAGAGCAGGTCCTTTGGTAGAAGCTTGATTGCTTGAGGGAGATTCGTGGAACAATGGCAAAGAAGCTTAAGAAGAAAGCTCCTAAGAAGAAGAAGACATCTCAGAAGAACTATGACAATGGGAGAATCGATTGGGGATTATGTGGAAGAAGCACTTCAGATTCAAAATCACTTCAGAATGAAGATGGACTATCAGGTATGAATTTGTTATCCTTCGGAGATATCTATCCATCTAAAGATGATGAATGTGATGGTGAAATAACTGAATTTGCTCTTATGGGTGAATAAGAAAGATATCGAATAGAGGCAGTATTTAAAGGGCTTACAGATAAAATTAGAGATCAACAAGATCTATTGAACAAAAGGGAATGTGCCTGCAAAGAAGAAACTACCAAACTTAAAGCTCAATTGGAGGAAGGAAACAAGGTAAGGAAGTTATTCAAGGACAAGGAAAATCAATGTCAAAAGCTACAAGATGAAGTGACATCTTTAAGAAGTGAAGTCAATGAAAGGAGCACAACAATCAAGAAACTCAGACATAGATCCAGTTACTATGAAAGTCTTGAAGTTAAGATTCGCTCGCTAAAGGAAGATCTTGAAGAATCAAAGAAGCAAAATAAAGAACTACTCCAAGCACTCGAAAAACAAGAAAACAAAGTTCTTTAACTAAGACATCAGTTGGAAGAAGAAAGAAAAGTTGAAGAAAACATGAAGAAGCAGCACCGTGAAAGGGAAGGGAAACTTCAGGTTGAGGTAAATATTCTAAATGATAAATTAGAAGAAAAGGATAAGCTTTTATGATTTCAAGATAGTACTAAAGTCTTGGACGATATTCTTAATTGTCAAAGGTCTCCTGCTATCAAAACTGGTCTTGGTTTTCATGAATCTATTGAAGGTGAATCTAATTCCCAAAGTAAGACAAGGGACTCTACTGCAAAATCTAAAATGATCAATAAGGAAATGAAAGGTCAATCTCATCATCAACCAAGGAAAGAAATTCTTCAAAGAAAATCTTTTACTCCTATGAATAATGTTGAATGTCATGTATGTCATAATCTTGGACATGTTGCAGCCAGATGTAGAAGAAGGGTTCAAGACCATCACGTAGAAAGATCATCACATTCAAGGTACTTTAATGGATATTGCTTTGCTTACAATATGTTTGGTCACAGAGCTGTTGATTGCTATAGAAGAAATATGAGACATGTAAGATGTTACACATGTAACAAGCTTGGACTTATAGCTAAGGAATGCAGGAACAAAGTATGGGAACCATACCAAAAGGAGAAAACATCATCATCACACTTGAAGATGTGGAAGAAGAAAGAAGTATAGTGAGAAAGAGGCAGCATAGCACAACATACAGATATAATAGAATCAGAGGGAGCTGGAAGTGTAAAACTTCAGTGTCCTAAATCTCATACACAAGTTTCTTAAAGAGAATTCATGTATATACGCGAGTTGGTTATGGCATAGTCACGTATATGATTGTTTGAGGAAAGGCGGTAGGGACAGGTTCAGGAAAAGGATCAGTTATGATTCGGTTTATTATTTGCGCTGTTTGATAAAGGTTACAATTTGCTAATGATGTGTGGAAATGACTTGATGGTTAGAAGTGTTTTGTTTCTAACTTGATAATGATGATGTCTTGATACTTCTTGCTGATATGCATGATCAGATCTGACAGTAAACAAGATGGCACAGGTTTAGGGGGAGCATATGCTTTTAATGCATTGTTGGCATTATAGTTAATAGTCCTTGGTGATGATGCTTATATGGATAAATTATTCATCTTGCTATGATATGGTTATGAGTTGTTCAGATGATTCTTGGGGTTACATAGTTGATATTTAGATTAGATTTTTGGTTGATTCTCTAATGGTTCTTACATGGTGATCTTCATAAGGATAAGGAGAAGTACATAGTTTGAATTCACATCTTCTTTACTTGATGATGAGTCACTCATATGTTGTTGTCGTCATATGCATAAAGATCATATTTTACAGTTATGATGCCGGATTCCTATTGTTCTTGGCACATATATGGATGAGGATTCAAAGTTGCATTGTTGAAGACATGATGATGATGAGTTCTTACCTATATGATGATAGGTTGTTTCGTACATATGTTGATTGATGCAGATATTCCCAATTGATGATACTTGGTCCATGCAGATCTGGATGGCTATGGTGTTTCTCACATATGATAGAATGATTCTGTATATACAGAATTTTGTTCAAAAGGATGAGTTGATACAGACATACCTTGATGATTCATGCACTAATACAAGTTGCTGGTCTAGTTGCTGTTGATAGATGCTATGGAGAAGATCATACAGTGTGATTGCCGATGTTTATCATGACCTTATTTAGGTGTTTGGTCTCTGTTATAAATGTCATGTATATCATTCGATGTAAAGGTCATATCCAGACTCATGATGTAATAGTGTGTCTCTATCTATTGTAGTCATTTTATGAGATCTCTTCAGGTCATGTAACGGCCTATGTTGGTTTCCCCACTATGCCTGGGATGAATGATGTTATTCTCTTATGTTATCATATGTAAACTTTTGGTATATCACCATTGCGATGGGAGATAGATGTATGTATGAGTCTTTGGTGATAGGAAGGTCATTCTCTTATGTTATCATATGTAAACTTTTGGTATATCACCATTGTGATGGGAGATAGATGTATGTATGAGTCTTTGGTGATAGGAAGGTCATTTATGATGTATACAGTCATGTTCTTCTTATAGAACATCTTTTTGCAGACCTTGCTTACAGTCAGGGGGAGCATGAACAAGCATATTTCAGCAGAGCAGAGATTTCAGCATGTTCTCAGAAAGAGCATGGACAGATTGGTGCACCATGGAATATACAAAGGGGGAGCTCATTCAGAGATTTCAGCAGGTACTCAAGGGGAGTATGGACAACAAAGTAAGAGAATATCTTGGTCCGCCCTTTGCCCTTGATGTCAAAGGGGGAGAGTGATTTGGTATTGTTGCCATCAAATCCAAAGGGGGAGATTGTTGGCATTATGATGCATGTGTTGTACTTGATGGCAACCAACTCGTAGAAGATCAACTCACTTATATATATATATAGATGAATCTACAGAAGATATATCAGATGTGACAGAGTGCATGGGATGACGAAAAACTCAAAGGAATCAGATGACAGTTCTCCGGTTAGCTTTGCCATCAAGTCCAAAGGGCGAGATTGCTGGCATTATGAGACAAGTGTTGTACTTGATGGCAAATCACACAAATGATAAATTATAGTGCAGCAAAGTTATTTTCAAGTTCACGCACTTTTATGTAGAGAAAATTTTCTTTCATATGGTGAAACGTTCACGCACTTTCATGCAGAGAAAATTTTCTTTCATGTAGAGAAAAGTTCATGCACTTTCATGTAGAGAAAAGTTTCTTTCATGTAGAGAAAAGTTCATGCACTTTCATGCAGAGAAAAGTTTCTTTCATGTAGAGAAAAGATCACGCACTTTCATGATTGGTTCATGGTATCAGTCCTGGTTTTGGTCCATGGTATTGCATCCAAAAGTGTTGATCCCAAGTATTGGGTCCATGTTACTGAATTGCTATGGTTTTTGGTCCATGGTATTGTGAAAGGCCTAAGGCTATAAAAAGGAAAGGAGACCATTTGGCTGTATACTTATGGGTTGAATATCTTAAGGTGAGCTAGATCTGAAATACTTGTGATCGGTTGGTGAGTGATAGCTAGATCTAAATGGGTTGAGATCTCCATGGCGCATGATCAGATCTGTAGATCTGATAGTCTGGGGTATGCTTGAAGACTGAAAAACTATCTATACCCGCAGGACCACAGGTGCGACGCAGTGCAGGTGCGGATACCCGTAGAGTAGAAGAGTGTGTAGGTGTGGATCTAGCCATAGGACCGCAGGAGCGACACGGTGCAGGTGCGGATACCCGCAGAGCAGAAGAGTGCACAGGTGCGGATGTAGCCGCAGGACTGCAGGTGCGACACGGTGCAGGTGCGGATACCCGCAGAGCAAAAAAGTGTGCAGGTGTGGATACCCGCAAATAATAAAACTGTGCAGGTGCTGATACCCTCATATCAGAAAGAAGCACAAGCGCGGATGTTCGCAGATGTCTTTTGGTGAAGTTGCGGACCTTACTTGAAATTTGCTTTAACTGCCTTTGACTATTCTGCAGGGTTCTGGGTGCATAATTGATGTTTGGTTACTAGTATTGAGTTTTGATAACAGCATGATTATGTTTAGCTTCAGTATTGATGGTTGAATGGATCAAGTTCTTAATGACTTATCTTTATGTGGTTTGTTGGACTAGATCTAGTTGCTAACTCACATATTATCCTTGTATATGTATTGATCTAGTGTTTGGATGATTCAGAAGATTGATTGTTTATGTGATTCAATGATATTAATGTGTGCAGTATGAAAATTGGATGAAACGTGGCCTTTCAAATTATGTGTTGTGCTTCAGGTGTATCCAATCTGAAAATGTATGAAATGTGGTACCTAGAGGAGAGAAGATTGTAGGCCGGCACCTACGTACTAGTATCTTAGCTAGTATAAGAGCTAAGAGGGGTGGTAGCTCCCTTCCAGTAGCAATTGTAAACTTTGGAGCATTGTAGCAGGTAGCAGCGTGCGTACTAGAAAATGGATCGGCTAGTACAAGAACTATGGGGGTTGTAGCTCTCTGCAGGTAGTAGCGTGTGTACTGGTAAAGAACTGCACTAGTACAAAACTTTTGTAAAAGGATTTTCTTATTAAGAAGAAGATTGAGATGACTTGCAGCAGGTGGTTTTCTCCCACATTGGGTTTCCACCTTATATCATGGTGTTCATGTGTGTGGCTTATGTGTGATGATCTCTTCTATTTTACTGTACCTATTTACTGTTAATATGGTTAATAATGTTCTAATGCACTCATTGAAAATCAATTAACTGAATCATAAGTTTACTGAATATACGCGGGTATTCTTAATTGAAGCAACATATATGAATCAGAGTATGGAAATGAAAAAGTTTTATTGACTTAATAATAATGATTCACCCCCCCTCTCAGTATTATTTCCAACACTCCAATAGCCCCACTTTCTAATGCTCCCATTTGGTTTCAATGTTATCAAAACTTCTCAATCTATGCCTTTGATGAAGATTTAGGAGACATCCTTAAATTGCAAATCAAAACTATTGGTTTTCATATGAAACCTAAAAGGACTAACATTTCCATTCTGACTTGAGTTTGTTTCAAACATACAAACACCATGTATCCTGCAATACTCCACACTCCAAGGAAATAATCTCATTCAAGTACTATTGTCCTAACAAATCCCTTAAATCAGAAGATGGAACAACAAGTCATGAAATGGGAAGACCTCTCTTTCCCAGAAACATGGATTGTTCATGTTCCTAAGGTCCTAAGGAAATAATAAATTACTTCTACACTTATTAAAGAATCCCCTTATTTTTCCATTATTTGATTTCCATATACTGTAAAACCATCTTGTTTCCATAACCAACTAGTTGCATTAGAAAAGTCAGTCAACTATTCTTCCTACTCTATTGTCTGTCTTGACTATTCTACTATAGTTTGTTTGCAGAACTTTGCAACCCATTGTGGTGAAAATGTCATTTATTTTGAACATGAGAACCACAATCCAGGAACAAACCTTCCACCACTGAGCTCAACTGTACAAGACCCTTTTCCACAACCTCGATGTGAAAATATAAGATTTCTCGATGATGATCATATCATAATGATACATTCCTTTGAAAAAGAAGATCCTAGGCTTACAAAGATGTTCAAAAAGTTGAGCAAACCTAGCACTCCGAGGTCTGGCCTAGGATACAAAAATATAGGAGACAATGTGGTTCCATAGTGCATATTTGAAAATCTACTCCCTCCAGGAATCCATAAACCTACAATTCTGAAAATGAAAAAATGTTTTCTCTAATGAGAGGTTGTTATAAATGGACATTTGATTATAAATGGATGAAAAAAATGATTAAATGGTATTTATATACATATCCACAGAAAAAATAATTTAATTCCTTTGTAACTAAAGATCAAAGAAGAATTTTAGAAAAAACATGGAAAAGTTATATGTTAGATAAAAATTGTTGGATCTCCCTTTATGAATGGAGACAGAAACAAATGAATGATTTTATTCAAATGATGGATAATGGGGAAAAAAATTAGGAAATTGAAGTTATCTCCCCAAGACATAAATGGAAAAGTCTAGATAGGAGAAAAAATGAATCTAAATCCATTTTCCCCCCTTCTAAAGGAATCATTCTTGAAGAAGAAAATGAGAATTCAAAAGAAATCTTGTTGGTCTTAAATGAAGAAGCCCCATTGAGTGGAATAGAAATTAGAATAATTTTGTAACTTGGCTCAAAAATTATTCTTTGACGGTGGAATTTTTGTAAAACATATTTCTTTGAAATTTTATATTACTCCTTTGTTGTAAGGATTTTCTCTTCTATCATATCGATATCTGAAATTCTCATATGTAGTCTGATTTGTACTGATCAGATAGAGATGAAATAGCATAAGTCCACCAACAAACCAAACTGAAAAGAATGTGTACAGTATGAGCACAATTGATGCATGTGTTTTTGGCATAGCTTTCTAGACTGTAACATCATCTGCTACCATAATTTTCTTGATATATACCCACCAAAAGGAGAATACATAAACACACAACAACGTTGTTGAAAAAACAAACATAAAGAAGATTCACAAACACATCTTTTGTATGAGGTAATCGTGGATGTGGAGTCTGCCCACCTATTGACTCTGGTGTCAAACTGGAAACATCATAACCTTCTTCAGGCTCAGGAGGGTGTGAATTTCGAGGGAGTATTCCAGGATCTCTTCTGGATGTGAGAAGAAGAAGAACCAAAACATATATTGTGAAGACCACTACAATGACCATTATGGATACTCCTGCATGATGTGAAAACTTGTCCAAAAGTTTTATTGCAACAAATACACAGAATATTGTTGTTGGAACGAGGATGAGAACAAATGTCAAAACCAGTGACCTCACATTTGGCCCAAATATAAACCTCCCAGTAAAGAAAAAGTTATTGCTTCCTTTCCAAGCTTGATATACTCTCTTCTCGCTGTCACTTTGGTCCATATTAGACCCCCCATGTCCAGAATCTGAATACTCCTGCATAATGTGAAAACTTGTCCAAAAAATTTATTGCAACAAATACACATAATATTATTGCTGGAAGGAGGATGAGAACTAATGTCAAAACTAATGACCTCACATTTGGCCCAAATATAAAACTCCTTCTAAAGAAAAAGTTATTGCTTCCTTTCCAAGCTTGATATACTCTCTTCTCGTTGTCATTTTGGTCCATATTAGACCCCCATGTCTAGAATCTGAGGAGGTGGATTTGCATACATCTCTTTTGAAAGCCTTCTCTTTCACCCCCACATTAATTTCTTTCCAAAGAGATCTGCAAGAAACACTGGTTGTATGGGGTCAAACCCCAAATCATTGGCCGCCTGAAGACTCGAACCAACAACCTCCCGTTAAAAATAGTCCGAAGATTGAAAATCAAAGTGGTTGGCCACCTGGAAACTAGAACTGACGACCTCCTTTAAAAGCAACCCTCCAGAAATAAACATTTTTAAAAAACTCATTTTATTTACTGTTCTGAAAATGAAAATATTTTAAACACCAATATCCTTTTAATGATTTATTAAATTCCAATTTTTAATATTTTATTTTTAATTATTGTTGTTTAGTCTACGGGCTTAAGAATATTTGTAATACGACTCTTACAAAAGCGAAATTCCCGTAGGTCCAGGTGTATTTGGAACAATGAGATAATAGTATCCAAGCAAATCATTTGAATTCGTACACTACTTTAAGTGTAAAATTAATTGGCTTCAAATGGGATGATATATTGCTGCTAAAGTTGGATAAGTTGCTGAAACTAGGGGGCTATTTTTGTCTATTTTTCACCTGTAGCATATATGTAATGCCATGAGAAATCTTGTCAAATGCATGTGCTGGAATATTGCTTCAAACATAGATTAGATTATATTGTTATATGGTTTAAACCTCTCACAAATAGTTGTTTCTTGAAGAGAGATCGAGATACCAAACCACCTTTATGCAGTTTGGTCTTCCTATCATTAGCAGCTTGGTACCTTTGGCATTTAAATAGTGTTTTTGAAAGAAAAAAAATTGCTCTAGACTCCCTTGAATCTGTTTTCAAGAAATATGGAAAATTATCTTTTGTTTGGAAAGATAAGTTAGTTATTTGAAAGGCACTTTTAACTGATTTCCCACTATAATATTTTCTAGTCATAAGAGATTATTTTCTCATTTTATTTATAAATTGCGTAGGAAAAGCAATTCAAGGTATTTTTTATCAAGTTATATCTTTAAAAATATAAATGGCATGCATGAATATGATTCAATAGTGACTGCGCATATGATGAATCCATATATACTATCCGCAATTCATGTCAAAATTTGGGGGATCGGGCCATCTATGAATTTGTATTGTTTAAATATTCATTAAATTATTTGGATTGAGTGAGATATGTTATAATATTATTATTAGATTGCAATTTATAGCCATCACAGAGCCGCCTAGACCTTGAATTTGCAATGAGATTTAAAATAAATATAGTATCAAAAATATACTAATCATGTGTAATATGAGGCCCAATTCCACAAAGGGTTTTGAGTTTCAAAAATAAACTTCTCATTAATGATTAATAGGCTTAAGTGTAGCTCGCAGTGTTCAAAGTTTTTGGAAAATTCTATATAAAACTAAAATTTAATGTTCTTATAAGTTTTGGAAAACTAAATAAACTTGAAATACACTATATCTTTGAAAAACTAAATAAACTTGAAATACACTATATACTTGAGATACATATTTAAAAACACATTGCTCGAGATGGAAATGTTCCTCCTAAATGTGTCAAAGGTATTTGGTGTGGCGGGCTTCATTATTGTTGCAGCCAACACCTTTTCCTTTCTTCAAATTCACAGAAGGAAGTTGGATCCATTTGAAAATCCAATTGATGAGTCAAAGGAGGTTTGTTATGAAAGGCTTTCTTCAAATTCATAGAAGGAAGTTGGCTCCATTTGAAAATCCAATTGATGAGTCAAAGGAGGTTTGTTACGAAAGGTTAACCATTCATGGTATTTTTTAGTAGCTGCAAACCTACAGTCATTTCAAGTGTTTTAAGATTTGACCAATTTATTTTATGCCAAAGCACTCGTCCCATTTTTAACATTTTTTACCATGGCAGTGGATGGAATTCCATTTCAATTGCTTATTTTCTGATTGTCTTTGAATTGCATGATGCAACGAATGAGGTTGTTATATATCGATACCTTATTGACTTGCAAGCTGTTGGTGAAAAAGTGAACACTTTTACAAGGCTAGATGGGGATTTCATTGGCCCTACTGATAATCAATATGCAATTCTCGATGATGATAAGACTAGGTTTACTTTGCATTTTGTGGAAGTGAGTGCCAAATATCCTACTGTGGGAGGTACAAGTGAGGCCAGGAGTAATGGAGAATTAGATCCAAACTCATTTTCCGAGTCTGGTTCTGTGAATGATCGAGCTCCATTGCAGTTTATCTTTGAAACTGATAGATTCTTATTATGAACTGAAAGTTATTCAAATCAATGATATTTTAACAATATTTTACAAATTTTTAAACATTTGAGGTTATTTTTATTTTTATTATAAATTTTAAGAATATTAAAAAAAATCAATTAATTATAAATTCCATTATAAATTCACATATATGTTGAAGTCAAACTATTAACCACACTGCTATTAATTAAATTTCTAGATATTTTCAAAATCTATAACTAACAAAGACCAACCAAACATGGGATATAGCTAAGAAAAACCAACCAAACTTGGGATGTCAATTCTGAGTTAACCAAACAGGTCGTCCATATCATACATAACACAATCATCAACATAAATTTCTCTCCATTCCTCATTTTCTTGATTCATAGAATCTACAAACGATTATTCCAACTAGCATAGCATTAATTGAACATTCATAATATCAATGAAACATAATCCTACTGCCATGGATAATCCTAATGATTATGTGACATGAGATATATGATGACGATATAATGAACTCAAACATAATCCTACTGCCATGGATAACCCTAATGTTTATGTGGCATGAGATATATGATGACGATATAATGAACTCAACTCACTGGTCGAAATTTTGATGTACTCTTGAAGTAACACAATGTGATTTGAGAGGATTGTTAGTGTTTTACAAGACAATTAATTTCAATTCGCAATTGCTTGTCATTAATGCTTAACCGTAAATGTAAATAAAAATAACAATAATAATTATTATTCTTAATAATAATTATCAGTATTATTATTGAATATTTATAATAATAATTATCATTTAATTATAAAGATTATTAATAATAAAATTTATTTCTAATAATAATAATTTTTATTATTACTAATTATTTATAATAAAAATTAGTTTTCAATTATATTCTTTTGAAATTAAAATATAATAATTAAAAAAATTTAAACTATATAAAATATATTTAATTAATTAACGAACTAATCAGATCATCTAATATAAAATCTATTAATAATAACAAAATTAAAAAAAATTAAAAATTAATAGTCGACCTTTATCCTATCACTAAGCCCTTCTTCTATCATCATTCAGATTGGTCCTCATGATGGATCCTTGTTGGGATTTGAAACGTTGACAAATATGATTTCTACTGTAGATACTCTGAGACTAAACTCCAAAGTAAATGTCAACTTTGCACAAGAAAATCGAGGAAAGTATGCATAGTATAATTTATAGGCCTGAAATGGCTTTTACTCAATCAAATCGAGGATGACGTGGCAATAATATTCTAAGGTTAATTGACGACAGGGATATGCATGTGTAAATGAATACTATATTCACATATATGACAGATATAAATATATTATTATATTTAGAAATATATATTTTTTAATACATTGCAATTAATATAGATTAATAAAATAATATCAATATATCATGTATTTTATGGTATAACCTATATTATATTTATATAGTTATTAGAGAGAAATAGTATAAGAAAGCATATAACAAAGACATAATATAAGAAAGATGAGTTCAAAGCATCAATTTTTTGCTTTTGGGGATTCCTCGGATAGATGTAATTTTTGCTATGTCTCGCATGTCAGAAATCTAGAATCTCTTATTATTAGAGTTTGTTATGTGTTTTTAGAGTTATGTTTGAATCAATTTTTCTCAGCAGTTTTCTTAGTTTTCAGATCCTATATTATAAGGTTTTATTCTAAGATCCTATATTCTAATTTTTTGTTCGACTATATTATATATATATATATATTACTTGATTGTTGGTTTGGTGAATGTAAATCACTAACAATGATAGAGGAAAGATAGTGCATGATTCTTTTAAGTTTTTTATTATTGTATTTTCTTTCATATGATTGATCCAAAATATAGGTTTAATATTTTCCAACCAATTATGTTTTTTATTATCATAACAATTGGTTTAAACTTTTATTTTTCCCACAAAATTTTGTCAACATTTGATATAAATAAGAGTCTTTCAGAGGCTATTCAAATCAATGCATGTGATTTTATGTGCACATCCATTATGGAGGAATGCCAAAAGATACCAAGCTAGAATAGGGTTATCCACAAAATTTCATTAGATTTCAAACCCTAACAATTAAGAAGAGGAAACTCCTCACAAAGATAACCTTACAGTGTTTCCATTGCAACATGTGGTTCAATTGCTAGTATAATCATTTTGAATATGCTAAATATGTCTCAGATTAATCTGGTCATTTTGATTTTAAATTTGCTTAATTGTTGAGATGATAAATATTGTTAATAACTTTAATGATGAAAAATGATGAAATAAAGATTTTGAATGTAAAGTGACAATGTAATAGTGTTGAGTGATAGAAAATGTGAATAATAAGAATATAGCCAATTATAAAAACTCGTCATTGTGATTAATCTCAAACTATTTCTTCTACTATTCTTATTGTTGCCCTTCTTACCTTTGTCATCTTTTCATATTCAATGCACAATGTTAATCCAATCACTTTAAAATTAATGTACCATCATATATCCAATTACATCAAATAAAATATCAACATGAAATCAATGCATCTAATGCAAGAAATCAAATAATATTAGAAAACAACATTTACACTCAAATCAATGCATCTATTGCAAGTCTACACTAAAATAAATGCATCTAGTGCAAGCAATCAAATAGGATTAGAAATCACCATCTACACTAGAATCAATGTATCTAGTGCAAGCAATCAAATAGGATTAGAAATCATCGTTTACACTTAAATCCTCCCTCTTCACCTCACTCTCTCTCTCTCTCTCTCTCTCTCTCTCTTCCCTCCTATATCCCTCCCCTATCCTTCTCTTTCCTTCTCTCTCCCCTTCTCTCTATCTCTCCTTACTTGTCTCTTTATCTCAACCCTAAACATACATTCTCTCTCTCCAACTCTCCCTTGTCACTCGATCCCTCTCTCCACTTCTCAGTCTCTATGTCTTTCTTCTTCCATCCCTCTCTCCTCCTCTCTCACAAGTCCTCTCTACCTTCTTTATTTATATTTTTATTTATTTACTATACCTTTTTTTTAGTGTTTTTAAATAGGGCCTACAAAGTTTAAATGTTAAATATTAAACATTATGTTTACATTCATGTTTACATGTTTATATGTAGTTTATGTGTACATGTTTACGTGTTTATGTTTATGTTTTTAAGTGAGATATACACCCATACTGGGTTGTGTAGTTTACATTTACATGCTTACGTGAGATCTACCCCCATACTAGGTAGTTTACGTGTAAACATTATGTTTGCATTTACGTTTACATGTTTACGTGTTTAGGTTTACGTGATATCTACCCCCATACTAGGTTGTTTACATTTACATGTTTCTGTTTATGTTTACATTTTTAAGAGAGATATAGCCCCATACTGGGTTGTGCTTATGTTTATGTGATATCTGTATCTACCCCCATACTGGGTTGTTTACATTTACATGTTTGCGTGTTTATGTTTAAGTTTGATGTGAGATACACCCTCATACTTGGTTGTAGAATGCTCGGCACGAAAGTTAATATACACATTTAAGAAAACATTACCCCTATTTTATCATTGAAATCTTCCAACTCTTTTAGAAATTTTATCTCATCAATAATATTTTAAAATAATTAAAAATTATTTTTCATATAATTTTTATGCACTTTACACATAAATTAAAATTTATATAATATAATGATAATCATCATTTAAAGCTTTAATTATTAACATCTTGATCTAAATCATCCTCTCCATCTTGATGTTAATCATCCTCTTTTTCTAGATCATTGGATCACCATGTTTTTCTAGATGATCCTCATCTGAATGATCCTCATCTCAATCATCATCTGGATTAAGTTCATTGGATCACCATGTTTTTCTAGATGATCCTCATCTGAACGATCCTCATCTGAATCATCATCTGGATCAACTTAATCTGGATCAACTTCATATTGATCTACATCATCTTCATTTAGATCTGCTTCATCATCTTCATTTGGATCAACTTCTTTTGGATCAAATTCATCTGAATCGCCATCTTGATCTACATCATCTTCATTTAGATCCGCTTCATTATCTTCATTTAGATCAACTTCATCTAGGTCATCATGTTGATCTACATCATCTTCATTTAGATCAGCTTCATCATTTTCCTTTAAATCAAGTTCATCTAGGTCATCATCTTGATTTACATCATCTTCATTTAGATTAGCATCATCCAGATCATCATCTTGATCTACATCATCTTCATTTAGATCAACTTCATCTAGGTCACCATCTTGGTCTACGTAATCTTCATTTGGGTCATCATCTTGGTCTACATCATATTGATTTAGATCGGCTTCATCTATATCATTATCTTCATTCAAATAAACTTCTTTTGAGTCATCATCTTGGTCTACATAATCTTCATTTATATCAACTTCATTGAAATCATCACCTTGATCTACATCATCATCATTTAGATCAACTTCGTCTAAATGATTATTTTGGTATCAATCATCCTCATCCACATCAAGTTCAACTTCATCTAGATCATCATCTTGCATCTTGATCTACATCATCTTCATTTAGAGCAAGATCAAGTTCATATGGATCATCATGTTGATCTAGATCATCCTCATCCACTTCATCTTGATCTACATCTTCTTCATGTGGATCATCATCTTGATCTAGATCATCCTCTTCCACATCAAGATCAACTTCATCTTGATCATCATCTTGATCTACATCAATTTCATTGAGATCAAGACCAACTTCATCCCAATCATCCTCATGGAAATCAAGAGCAACTTCATCTGGATCATCATGTTGATCTACATCATCTTCATTTTGATAAAAATTAACTTCATCTGGATCATCATCTTGATCTATATCATCCCCACTCACATCAAGATCAACTCCATGTAGATCATCATCTTGATCTAGATAATCTTCATTTAAATCAAATATATTATCATGATCAAGATTATCTCCATCTTCCTCCAATATATCATCATATATATGTTCATTATCATTTTCAGTTTTATCATTATCTTCATCATCACCATCTCCATCTTCATCAATTATATCATCATGATCAAGTTCATCTGCATCTTCATAAAATATATCATCATTGTAATCAAGATCATCTCTATCTTCATCAAATATTTCATCATCTATATGTTCTTTATCATCTTCATTTTTATCATTATTTTCTTCATTGTTATCACCATGATCAATATCATGTTAATCTAAAACATAATTGTCTTCCACATCGTTCTCATCTACAACACTATTCTCATCTACAACACTATGATAATGTTCATCTTCATTTTTGTCATTTATAGTGATCACAACCATCTTCATCTTTCTCATGATCTTTCTTTTACAACCTCATCTTCATCCATGCCTTTATTTTTGTCATTATAATCTTCTATATTTTCATCTTTTACAACATCAACATCATTTTCAAAACCTTTTTTCGCAACATCCACATTTTTGTTCTGCATTTTGATCTCTTTCACCATCTTGATTAACATCATTATCTACTGCAGCTGCATCTTCCTTTTGTTTCTCGTTATTTTTATCAAAATCGTGTTCTCCAAATCCACGTGCATGTGTGTTATCATATTCATTATCTATATTTCCAGCATTTTCTATTTCTTAAATATTTTGATCTGCATCATTTTCGACCCTTTCAATATTTTGATAACTGCTATCTTCATAACCTGTACCCAATCCATCAGAGATTCTCGATTCTGAAACCATTTCTTTGGACTTCGTGTACTATTGGGTTCTCGAGAGATAGAGTCGAGCGCAGTTTGATTACTGGGTTCTTGCCAGATAGAGTCGAGCACAGTTTGATTACTGGGTTCTCGAGTTTGATTTTATGAATTTTGGCAATTAAATATCCGCCCTATAATTTAGCCACCCAAGTAGACCCCATGCACGTAATTAATATAGTTTGTCTCTTAAGCTTTCACCTAACAGTGATTCATTTCATATCTGGCGTGATAAAAAGCAAAGCAATGTCAGCTTCCTTTATCAATGTTGCCCTTGGAAATCAAGATGGCTCGTAGGGATGGAAGATGAGGAGAACATATAGGGTTGAATTTATAAAAAGTTTTTTTCACTTAAAAAATTTTGGTTAATTTTAATTAAAATTCGGTAAGAGATAAAAAGGAGTAAATTGTTTGAGAAAATGCTTACACTTCTAAATTACTTGATTTTTGAAATAATTATAAAGTTATTTTTTTTTTTAATATTTTGAATAAATATCAAATTAAGATAAACCTATGATAATTACGATGGTAAATAGTCATCACAAAATTAATTATATATATAAATGGTGTAAATATATTTTATAAATATGAATACATTTGTTTATATTTATAGAATCCCTATTTTATATATATATAGATATAGATAATCTATTATTCATGTTGATAAGGCAAAGAAAAAAGAGGGTATATTTTAAAGGGAATAAAATTAGAAACTGAATATACAATATTTTATTAATCCCAAAAATCCTTTTGAATCAATACCTTGGCTAAGAATAAAAGAAAGAACCTATACTCACATATTTCATGTCATGATGCAAAAAAAAATAGTATTGTTCTTCTTGTTGTATTCCTAATGGGAACCAAGGAGTTGTGAAAATATTATGTTTGTTGGCCTTCTTTATTTGATGTAACCTTCCATATGCCAGGGTAGCCCCAATGGTTAGCTCAAGTGGTTTAGAGCCAAATGTGAAATTCATTGATATTGTTGCTATGCTATTTGTGACTCCCTTCACAGTGGACAGTCTACCCAAATTTACAATACATGAAATATGGGGAAGTATTGTGGGGCTCTTGTGCCTTCATTCCAAGTAAAAAAAAATTCCATATGCTAGGGTCCAAGTCGAATCCAGTTTAACCTTTCACATGCTAGGGTAGCCCCAAGGGTTAGCTCAAGTGGTTTAGAACCAAACGTGAAGTTCATTGATATTGTTGCTAGTGAAGTTCATTGATATTGTTGCTAGTTGTTGCTAATCACGCATATGACTGGTTTAGAGCCAAACTTGAAGTTCATTGATATTGTTTCTAGTTGTTGATAATCACACATATGAATCTCTTTAGAGCCGACAATTTACCCAAATTTACCATGCATGAAATATGGGGAAGTATTTTAGGCCTCTCGTGCCTTCATTCCATGTAAAAAAAAAAAAAACTTCCATATGCTAGGGTCCAAGTCAAAGCCAGTTTAACCTTTCATATCCTCCAAGGGTTAGCTAAGTGGTTAACACCAAACGTGAAGTTCATTGACATTGTTGCTAGTTGTTGCTAATCACGTGTATGACTTCATTGACATTGTTGCTAGTTGTTGCTAATCAAGTGTATCACTCCCTTCAGAGCCAACAATTTACCCAAATTTACCATGCACGAAATATGGGGAAGTATTATGAGGTTCTCGTGCCTTCATTCCAAGTAAGAAAAAAACTTCCATATGCTAGGGTCCAAGTCCAATCCAATTTAATCTTCCATATGCTAGGGTAGCCCCAAGGGTTAGCTCAAGTGGTTTAGAGCCAAACATGAAGTTCATTGATATTGTTGCTAGTTGTTGTTAATCATGCATATGACTCTCTTATGGGGAAGTATTATGGGGTTAAAAAAAAAAATTCCAATGCTAGGGTCCAAGTCCAATCCAGTTTTTGAGAGGAAATCTATTGCTTGGTTCTTGTGCTTGTAAACATGATCATAATTAATCTGTTAGAAAGAAGAGAGTAAATGTTGAATATTCTGGAAAAATGGTTTGAGAGCATAATTAGAGAAACACTTCATCTAGTTTATCACCAACAATGAGTCTCCATAGATTTGGAAAAGTGATATGATTCACCACCATTAGTGACCCATTCACAAGTTTTGAGATTGTTCTCTTAAAAATATTTGAATATAAAGAATTTGTCTAATTTTTTTGAGATCTTGGCCTCATCCACCCTGTTATTTCTCCATGTGAGTAGTTGTTGTGATGCCTAAATATAAGTAAACACACCTCCCCAATCTGATCTAAAAGAAAATCCAATAGAAGATATAAATGAGAAGCAAGACCCCAAATATCAAATACCCCTAAAGTAAAATTGAGGGTCCCCCAATATGACACTACCAACTTGAATAACATGTTACGAAGGGTATAATCTCAAAACTCTTTTCTATTGACTTAGGGACTATGTACATCAAGACAAAGCAGCAACATATTTAATTCCTTGGAGTGAAGCTATGTCATTAAAACATATTTAATCAGCCACATTGATAAGAGCTTCAAAGCACTTTTTCACTAGTCAATAATAAGTCCTCTTGATCTACCCATGGAAAAAAGGGCTAAGAAATCTTAATTCAGTAGAGTGGTTAATATCGTTTGAGAGGTCTTACCATCGCCCAACATTTTTTTCCTAGAGAAATAAAACCCAAGGACAATGTACATCCACTAGACGTTTGATAGCTAAATTTATGGAGGGATTTGATAAACCCTTGCAATTTAGTGAGAGGATCTTCATTTTAGACCATGGAATGGGGCTAAAGCATCAAGGGGGGACCCTAGGATTGTTTTTTGTCTACCCAATTGAATCTTAGCATTTTCATTCTTTTGGGCAACGGATAAAAAACATTTTAAAACTCTAAGAGAGGGTTTTGAGTTAGGTCCCTAGTGGGAGTCATCCCACAAATTATATCAAACCCTAAAGGGAGCTCACCAGACTAATAAAACCCAAAAGTGGGAATCTTGTTGTACTTTGATCAAATATTGTAATTTGAGACAGATACAATGGTATGACAAGCACTTGTAACGAGGCATGAGGGGGCCAAAGAAAAAGGAGATGTTGGGGGAGGATTAAGGTCATTAACCAAAGATAATGGGGGAATCAAGATCAAGGGGGAAGGGTGGGGTGAGAAAATCCAAGAAATTTTGATATGAAATCACTAGCGATCTTTTTCAATACATGTGTGACTCAAGGCCATAAGGTAAGGTGCAGCTATCACAACTTTAGAACAAGTGAAGGGTGAATCATGGGGGACAACAATAGAGTTCATACCAATGAAATGGGAAAAGTAATCGATCCATATTCGTTGTTCAACTTGGTCAAAGGGTCCTCTATATCCATTTGTCATGCTAGAGTAGGTATGTCCATAAGGGATAATTTTTTGGAGGGGGAAATATGTTAAAATGTAGTAATAAATGCTAAATTTGACTTCATCCTTAGACAAATTGAGTAAATAGAATTTCCACATTATTAGGACACTTGGAAGAAAGAATTTTGTAAGATAAAATGTTTCTGCTACCATGAATATAGACATTATACAACTAAATTTACACACAAGAATTCTACCAACAAGCCTTTAGGAGGAGCAGGTTATGAAGCACTAGCTTCACAATTCGAATTAGACTTCACCCTAATAGCATGAATGGCTAACACTATTATGGGGAATGTGTGGTACCTTAATTTTAGTGCCTTGTTCCATATGACAAGGTGTAAGAAGTTTTTTAGTAGCCTAGAGGAAAAGGATTTCCATATGCATATCGAAATGGGGGATGATGGGAGGTAGGGTGCTACAGGATTTGGTATCGTCACCTTTGAGGGGGAGAAAGCCTCTCCTTTTTGCCTCAAAGATGTTATGTATGTATCTAGGTTGAAGAAGAACCTAATATCTATAATAGTATTGGAGGATAGAGGTTATTTTGTTATTTTCAGGAAAGTGAAATCATTTCTGAGACACACAGCTATTGGGCAAGTGAAGTATATCAAGATTTGCGTGAAGAAAATATAGAAAATTGAGGTGGTAGATTGCACTACATTTTAGAGTCGAGATGTTAGAGAACTCTAGCATAGGAGATTGGGTCATATACAGCGTGGTGTCTTAAAAATAATTTAACAAATTACCATTAGTCTCCCTAAAGGCTCCCTTGACCAACAAGATGTTTGCAAGGGTTTCACTTTGGGGAAATATGTCAAATACACATTGCATGACCAAGATAGCATAACATATGCAACCTTGGAGCGAATTCACTTTGATGTTTATGGACCCTTTTCTACAGCCTCCACAAAAATAAAACAAGTACTATGTTATTTTTATTGATGATTTATCTAGAAAATGTTGGATCTTCTTCATGCAAAAGAAGGATGAAGTCTTCTCAAATTTTGTTGAATTCAAAGCATTGGTTGAGAAGGATATTGGGAAGAAGGTGAAATATCTCAAGAGTGACAATGGAGGTGAATTTTTTTTGCATGTATTCAAGGATTTATGTCCCAAAGAAGGTATTCAAAGAGAATTGATAGCACCCCATAACTCAAAGAAAAATGCGGTAGTTGAGAGGAAGAACAAGAGCATAGTGGGATAATCAAGAGCCATGTTGCATGATCAAGGGATTCCATTACATCTATGGGCAGAAGCATGCAACACCACAATTTACTTGAAGAATCAGAGTCCTCATAGAATACTTGGTGTGATCACCCTGAAGGAATCTTTTTGTGGGAGAAAACGTGATGTATCTCATTTTAGTTTCAAATCTTGAGTAGTTGCAATTTATATAAAATTTACACATGGCATTAGAGCCTTGAAATCACATTAGAACCAGTATTTCAAATTTTTCCCTTAGGAATTCTGAAGTAGCAGCTTTAGTGTAGCGGTTTTTCCTTTAGGATTGGGAGAATGTCTTTCAATGAACTAATATTAGAGTATGCCCTGGAGGGTAAATCAAATTCAATACCCCAGAAGGATCGAATGGAAGCAATGCTTGATGATAATGGTGTGTTAGAATATGTTAAAATTGATATTGCAAAACCTCCACAGTTGGATGCACAATAGTTAACCCAGTGGAAGAAGAATGTTGCAAAGGTCAAGAGAATTCTTATGGAAGGTGTGAGATACTATGTGATCTCAAATATCCATGGAAAAGAGACAATTTTCTATGTGGAAGACATTGACTTAACTATTCTAAAATAAAATGACCTTTGAAAATTGGTGCTGAAATACAAACTTCGAAACATTAGGATGTAGAAAGATGACACTATTCCACAATATCTCTTTGGGTTTACTCAAGTCCGAGATGAGATTGGAGGGGTTGGGGTGAATGTACTAGAAGATGACCTGGTGAGCCTAGCTCTTCTAGGCCTTACAAAATCCTGGCATAGTTACCAGGACTTTGGAAATGGAAGGGAAATATTACTGAACTGGGAAAGTTTGTGTTATAGCCTAAATCTACCTCAGGCTGAGAAAGGCAGGTCTAGGGTAACATCAAACCACACTTAACATGGTAGCTAGCCCTACCAAGTGGGGAGAGGGCTCTCTCCTTGTCAATCTCAAAGAAAATATGGCAAGTAAGGATTGATATGACTAATATGAATTTTAATTTTAGGCTAGGTATGTTTGCTCAGAGGATTTTGTTTGATTTTAATGGTTGGTTGTTGGATCAGATGGGGAAGGAAGCTTTGGGTCCGGGAAATCAACCCAGATTTGCAAAGTTTTCTATGGGGTGAGGTAGTCAAGTGTTTTAGCACTTTCAAATGAATGTGATGGTGAGTCTAAAGACTAGTGAGGAGTTGGAGAGGGCATGCAAATGTCATGAGTCCTCTTCAAACAACAAAAAACATGTAGAACTAAATAAACCCCAAGGTATAGCACTGAAACACCAATGAATTCCACCTTTAAACTTGATTCATTTAGCTATGCAGAAAGAGAGAGATGATGGCACACATAAACATAATATCAACTGAATTACAAAGAAAAACACAATGCTAAATCACATTACCATAAGAATCCCACAAAATGCTGCAAAACCCTAGTTTATTTCCTTGCCAAACTTCAGAAGTGATGTACAAAGTAGCTCAATGAATCCACAAGAGTCCATCCTTCTACCAAAGTCCAACCCCTACACTATGAAATTCATAAAATATATACATTTGATCATCCTTGTACTAAGGGAATTGAGCTCAACCATTTTCTTCAAAATAGAATCAGTTACATTAAACTTGGAAAAAAATTCTGAAAATAGGTGTTGAAGATGAACTTGTAACTCCTAAACCATAGCACCTGTTGCAAAACTGAAAGAGGTTTTTGTATATAAGGTCATGTTAGAGAAAAAACTCTCTCAAATTTTGGAAATTCGTTTCCAGTTCCTCATAATCTATGCCACAAAATCATCTCTAAAATAGGAAATCATTAAAAATTTAAATATGTGAAAATGAGCTATAAATATCTAGTCACATATCCCAATTCATGACACCTGTGAATAAACTGAAAGAAGTTTTTGTTATATGGCTCGTGATTAACAAAATCCTCCTTGGGTTTTTCAAAATTACTTTCCATCTGTTGTAAAATGGAACAACACTAAAAAGACTAAAACAGTAAAAAATATGAAAATTTTTCTTTGTTTTAATGTAGGCTGCAAATATCACTATATATCTCCCACGTAGTAGCACCTGTGCATAAATTGAAGGAGGTTTTTGTTATTTGGTATGTGATGAAAAAAACCCCTTTCAATTTTGAAAAATGCCTTACCATTATTTCAGAAACACATTTTGTACTAAACTTGTCATTGTGTGCAGCAACTGACCTCAAAACATGCATAAAAC
The DNA here is from genome assembly GCA_031772625.1 of Pinus tabuliformis. Classification (NCBI taxonomy): domain Eukaryota; kingdom Viridiplantae; phylum Streptophyta; class Pinopsida; order Pinales; family Pinaceae; genus Pinus; species Pinus tabuliformis. The sequence continues at coordinate 1,830,937,701 of CM062818.1, read as the reverse complement.
ACATATTTCATTAAATTTGGAATTAAATAACAGATATGGAATTTTAAAATAACCATGAAGCTTAATTCTAGTCATGCCGTTGAAATAAAATGTTTCCAATTTTATTGAAATGTGTGTTATAACCAAGAATCACTCATTCATTTCGATCATACCTTCTAATCTGGGAGCCGGTTACGAGAGTATGATATACCGTTGGAAATATTTTTCTGAGCTTCTTCTGATGGACACACTTGTGACATGTTTTGTGCTGAACATCATGTGCAAAACATCTAACAAAACCAGACATAGTGAGAGCTCATGTTGATCCCTGGTGACAGGTTACGAAGACCAGAGATCGAACATCATTTAGAGTAGAGGATGAAGAGAATTTTTCCATGGTTAGGAAGGGGAAGAAGGGAAAAGGAAATAAGACCTACAGAAAACTTGATTCCAACCAAAATAATGGCAAGAAGAAATACTTGAGAAAGATAGAATGCTTCCACTTCCATGAATACATGCACTATGCAACTAAATTTCTGTACAATATGTCTACCAAGAAGCCTTTAGCAGGAGAAAGAGGTGAGGAATTGGCTTCACAATTCTAGTTAGACTTCACCCTAATAGCACACATTACCAACGCTATTATGGGGAGTGTGTGGTACCTTGATTTTGGTGCCTCGTTCCATATGACAGGGTGCAAGGATTTTGTTAGTAGCCTAGAGGAGAATGATTTTGAGATGCATTGTGAAATGGGGGATGATGGGAGGAAAAATGCTATAGGAATTGGTACTGTCACCTTTGAGAGGGAGAAAGCCTCTCCTCGTCGCCTCAAAGGTGTTATGTATGAACCTAGGATGAAGAAGAACCTGATCTCTATAGCATTATTGAAGGACAAAGGCTATCGTGTTATTTTAAGTAAAGGAGAAACCTTTCTGATACACATAGCTACCAAGAAAGTGAAGCAGATCGGGGTTCAAGTGAAGAATATATACAAACTCAAGGTGGTATATTACATTTCATTGAGAAGTAAGGTTGAAAACGTGCAAAGTTGAGATTTTGGATAACTCTAGCATAGGAGATTGGATCATCTACACCATAGTGCCTTAAAAATCATGCAGCAACTTACCACTAGTCTCCTTAAAGGCTCCCTTAACCAGCAGGATGTTTGCAAGGGTTGCACATTGGGGAAATATGTCAAATCCACATTCCATGATCAAGGTAGCATATCAGATGCTATCTTGGAGCAAATCCACTCTGATGTTTTTGGACCCTTTTCTATAGCCACCACAACAAAACATAAGTACTATGTTATTTATATTGATGATATCTCTAGAAAATGTTGGATCTTCTTCATGAGGAAGAAGGATGAAGTTTTCTCAAAATTTGTTGAATTCAAAGAAATAGTTGAGAAGGAGACTGGGAAGAAGAAGAGCGACAAGGGAGCTAAATTTGTTTCAGATGTCTTCAAATATTTATGTGCTGAAGAAGGTATTGGGAGAGAATTAAAAAAACCCCTTAACCGAGATAAAAATGGGGTACCTGAGAGGAAGAACAGGAGAATAGTGGGAGAAGCAAGAGCCATGTTTCATGATCAAGGGTTTCCATTACATCTATGGGAAGAAGCATGCAACACCAAAATCTACTTGCAGAACCAAAGTCCTCATAGAATACTTCACATCATCACACCGGAGGAAGCTTTCTCTGGGAGAAAGAATGATGTGTCTCATTTTAGAATTTTTGGAGCTTCATTTTATTGTCATGTCTCTAAGGATTCGAGGAAGATACTTGAGCTTACAACAAGGTTGGGAGTTTTTGTAGGATACATTGAAACTCCACACAATCACCAAGCATATTTTCCTTTACTGAGGATGACATGTAAGGACATATTTCTAGTTTGATGAGGATAAGGATATGAGATGATCTTTGGAATGAGAGCTGAGTATCCAACCGAAGAAGTAGCTTATAGCTCCAAAGGAGGAGCCTCAAGAGGAGCTTCAGGAGGTTGTGGATCAACCACATGCAGTGGAGCAATCAGGAGGCAAAGTGGAGGCACCCATTCAACCATAATCTTCTAGAGAGGGGAGAAAGAGAACCGTAGAAGTTGATAGATTGTTGTAGGATTCTAGGGAGAATTTGGGAGCCCCTACATCACAACACAAACAAAGGAGGTCACCTAATAGGTACACTGATTACACGGCTCTCATGATAGAGCTCATTGACACAAATCCCTCTTCATTTGAGGAAGTGGATTATCAACTGTTTGGGTTGATGCCATGGTGGAAGAATACTAATCCATCATGAAGAATAGTGTATGGGAGGTGGTGCTGAGACTAGAAGTGAAGTCAGCGGTTGGCTCTAGATGGATCTACAAAGTGAATAATGTAACAGATGGGAGCGTCAAGAAGTACAAGGCCATATTTGTGTCCAAAGGATTCTCTCAGATAGAGGGAGTGGACTATGAGGAAATTTTTGCATGAGTTGCAATATATTCCTCAATTAGATCCATTCTAGCATTGGCTACATATATGGGGTGGAAAATCCACCAGATGCATGTGAAGACCAACTTTCTCAATGATGTTATTGAGGATGAAATTTACATAGAAAAACCAAAAGGATTTGAGACATATGATCAGGAGTAACATGTGCGCAGAATCAAGAATGTATTATATGGTCTCAAATAGGCACCTCGAGCATGGTACACTCAGATTGATAATTATCTTAGTGGATTGGGATTCACCAAAAGTGAAGCAGTTGTGAACCTTTATGACATTGTTGTAGATGGTAAGTTACTTATTATTGTCCCGTATGTTGATCACTTAATATTGACATGTGATGAGCATATGATTGACTATTGCAAATAGGATGTTACAAAGGAATTTGAGATGAAATACATGGCCTTAATGCAATACTTCCTTGAGTTGGAAGTATGTCAAGGTGATGGTGAATTGTTTGTGTCTCAGGAGAAGTATGCCTCTAAAATAATTCAGAGAGTTTACATGGAGAATTCTAAGCCCATGGGCACACCTCTAGCTACAAACTAAAGGAAGGAGAATGACACTTCAGGTGAAGAGGTTGATGCTACCATTTACAAGCACCTTGTGGGGTATTTGATGTATCATGTGAACACAAGACCTGACATGTGCTATGTAGTAAACTAGTTGATTCAAGCTATGGCCAAGGCTACCAAGCTATATTGGAAGGAAGCTAAGCATGTGTTAAGGTACCTTAGAGGCACTGCCAATTATTGATTATGGTTTAGGAGGACACAGGCAATGAATCTCCAAGGTTTTGCCAATGCATATTGGGTAGGGGGTCCATATGATAGGAAACTTACCTCAGGTGCTATCGTCAATGTTGGGTCCGCAGCTATTTCCTAGTACAATAGGAAGTAGAGGTCTGTGATGTTCAACTCAGTAGAGGTTGAATACATGGTTGCAAGTCCAAAAATATGTGAGCATAAGGATGAGGAAAATACTTGTGGCAGTTTTCTGTCAAGAGATGGATATGATAGTGATATATTGTGATAATCAGAGTTGCATTAAGCTCTCTGAGATTCTGATATTTCATGATAGGTCCAAGAACATTGATATCCAGTATCATCATTTGCGGGACTATGTGTAGAGGAGAATTATGTTTCTACAATACATTCCAACTGAGGAGAAAGACGTCGACTTCTTGAGAAATACATTTTCAAGCAGTAAACTAAAATTCCATAGGGGCAGGATATGGGTGGTGAAAATTTTCTTTCTTGATAAGAGGGAGTGTTAAAATTGTAGCAAGAAATGGTTAATTTGAATTTAGCCTTAGTCAAATTGAGTAAATCGAATTTCCACATCAGCAAGACAACTTGGAGGTAGTTAACTAGTGTGACATGGCTCTTGTCACTTACTTAGCTTAGTAGATTCGAGTTAAAGGGCTTGAATTTCAGTTACGCATGTGTGACTACTAAATTTTAGCAATCTAGTTGATTTATTTTCAGTTGTATTCAATCAACCAACCTATAATTATTGTTGGAGTCAATGGAAAGTTAGTTTTACAGTGGGACAATAGTTTAGCTTGGAGATTTGTCAATTAATTGATCAATAAAACCAAAACAACTAATGAATGCGTGGAATTCAAATTCCTTAACTGAAGTAATGATGACAAGGTAGTAACATGAGTTGTATACTAGTTTGAGTGTATAAATTTTTCATGCAGTCAAGTGATCAATCCTTTGGAATTACGCAAACAAATAGGAGGAAATTCCTATCTTTTAGGGGATAATTTCCTCAGGAATTTTTCAAGGAAGTAGGAGGCTAAATGAGTAGATAATTTGCCAAGTGGTGGCCATAGTTTCTCATTGAGGAGAGAGAATGATTATGGTTTTGCAGGTTGTGCTCAGAGCTAGAGCAAGCAATTGTAATAGTTTCGTTATTCAACTGATTAATGAAAAGAGGCTTGAGGGGTTTTTCCCAGTTGGGTTCCCCTAGAAATAACTGTGTATTTGTGGTTTCTCGTATTGCATGTCTATGCATCTTGTTCTAAATAATTATTTCCATTACAAAGATTAGTAGAGTAGAATTATGTCTATTTTTTTCTAGCTTGAAGTCTTGATCAGTTGAAATTTCTATCAAATTTGTACAAAATATTTTTAAAAAAGGTTGGATGTCCTTCCCCTAAGTCTCCTTATGAACCCATATTTTGAATTTGTTGGACTACAAGTAGTACACCTTAAAATGACTATAAGCATGGAATCTTCCACACTTGAAAGGAATTCTCTCATATTCAAGTTTTTTCTTGAACACATAATTCCCCTTTGTATCGGAGATGACAACTACTAAGCCCTTGCAGATTTTTAGGCCCAAAAGGAGGTAAGCCATGCCAATATATTTAAATTCAAATGAGAAGAGTCTACATCATAGAAGAGACCATATATGTCCCCTATCATCCAAAAATCATCATTCGACCATAAAATAAGTGGGAATCAGGGGAGATTAACCAAGACAGGGATTACATCAATTTTTTAGATTTGTTATCAAAATACAATTTCCACTTCTTTGTGAATAGATGTTGGGACCTCCAATACTAGAAATATTTTAGAATTTTTTTATCGTCAACTCTAAAGGTAGTAATGCACATAATCCTACCCCTTGCAAATAACATACAATGAAGGGAATAGCATAGAATATATAATAAGTCGATGCCCATTCATTTTCTCAACATATATATTCACATTTGTTTTCTTGTGAAACAACCTGTGTGATGGAAACCTCCATTTTTTGAATTTTTAAAGTTGAATTTCATGGCCTAGTACTATAATAGGCTCCATTATTTTACATTTGGCACATTTCTAATGTTTATTAAGTGTTCTTTGATAATTAAAGCCATTGGAGAAATACATAATGAGGAGAACGAGGAGTGTCCACCAAGACTAAGAAAATATGGAGTGAGAAAATTTTCTATGAAATCATCTATTAAAAGTGGTGAAGGAGTGACATTAGAAGGAAAATAGACAAAGGATTAAATAGAAATTTTGAGCAATTGGACAATCTCCAAATGTGAGGGGAGAGAAAGAGGATAATGATCAAGGGATGAGGATGACAGAGGATCCACTCAAGAATAAGAGCTAATTTCCATGTATTTGAGATTGGATTAATACTTGATGATTGTAGGAACCATAATCATGTCACTATGAGAATATTTGGTGTAGGAGGAGACCCTATCTATTTGTATTAATCGATGCCTTATGAATGAAAGATGATTTCATAGATTTTAGGTTCACCTTGGATTTCATTTGCAATCCTTTAAGAAGAATTATTCCTTATCTGAAACAAGGGACAAGGAGGTGACATTGAGCAATCTTTAGAAAGGCCAAAGCTAGACCCCATCAAGTAGGTCCTCCGAATAATTAAATAGGTCTTCCTCCATGACCTAGATTCTAAATCTAAGATAAAATCCATGGAGATGACACGAATTTAGTTGTACTAGTCCGACGTTGTATCAAAAAATTGGCTCCAAGTGTGTTGAGTGGTCTCGGACTGCTGAGTCACCTTTTCTTCAACCGCATGACTTTTTTGGTGATATGTCACGCACATGCACATTTATCGAAGAAATATATGTGCGGCCTCAATTAATTTCCTTTATAAACTTAGGACCTTGGGAGAACCTTTGATTTTTGAATCTTTGTAATGTATTCGGATGGAAAATTGCCCGCTTGTGCATTCTGATGGAAAATTTTAATGTCTTCTGGAATGTACTAGTAGGTGAACGATATTCTTGTGTTAACAATGACTAATGAGAAAACATCAAAAAGAAATACAAATTGCATTTCACAAGAGTGCTCATTGTGTATGATTCCTCAAATGGGTGAGCGATGGGATCGTGTGGTTCAGGTGGAGGAAGCAAAATTTGTGAACTATATTTATTTTCAATGCACATAGGAGAGTGATGAGGAGCCTTTAGTGTTTCAACAATTTTCTAACTAGAAGTGGAACTAACCTTAGGACAGTGAGGACCTGACATAACCATCAACATAGGCTGAAGTGCCTCGAGCGCTTGAGGGGTTTCTGCTTCATCAACAAGTAAGCTATCGAATAGAATTGGATGAGAAAGATTAGCATTGAGTGAATTAACATTGTGATCAAATGAAGAAATAGAGGGATCACGACAACCATGATCGGAAAATTTGGGATGTTCATTGACATCCACATGATCTGATGAATCATGTAGAGGGGTTGATGAGAAACAAATATTTTCACCCTCTGTGTTTTCAAAAATGACAGATGAAAGATTGAATGGATTTTCAAATAAAGATGTGTCCTCTCTGAGATGTAATGACAGACTGAAATCCGGTGTGTCTTGTGAATGATCATAAGTGGAAACATCTGACGATGAGTTTTCAGAAGGAAAATCAAAAGTGGCAGAATCACAAAGGATGTCAGGATAGAATGGATGAGGCGCGGATGGAAGGGATTCATCCTTCCCTGTGGGTTCTTCTTTAGATCCTGCACACACTCATTATGAATGACAACACAGGTTGGTTTCACAACACCAACTCCATCGACAACTTGATCCTTGTGAAAAACATTTGTGGAGTTCGGAACGGGAGAACATAGTATAGTACAATCCGGAATGTCAACAAAATGAAGGGACCGAGGTTGAGGAAGCAAGTCCACGTGACAAAAAACAACCTTGCTAGCCAAATCTATGTAGAAATAAAGAGTAGGTGGGGTGGGAGGATGTGGTGGTTCAACAACTAGATGCGCACCTTCTCCCACCTTGCACTGTGGTGCCAGAGTTGTTTGATGAGATGAGGACAAACAGTCTCTTGTGACAGCAACGTGTCTGACTTGGATTTAGCATATCTAACACCGAGGTATGTTGAGATGCATTTGAATGATTCTATAACTTGTGGATTTTCATATACATGGAGAAGATATTGAAATCTTTCATGAATAAATTTCCAATCAATTTTATCCTCTAGGAATTGAAATGCGAGATTACAAAAGTGATCCCAAAATTTCAACAAGGATTCATCAGGGGCTTTTTATAACTTGAGAATTTTTTGTTAAGTTCTTTATGGTTAAAGTGATGGAAAGAACGATCTATCTCTTGAACAAAGTGATTGAAAGAGTGAAATGATTTATGAGGCAGTGTGACAAGCTATTCCAATGAGTTCCCTTGAAGCATGAATGCGAACAGTGAACAAGCCACATATTCCTCAGGGTATTCCAAGGTATCATAGAGATCCTCAAAAGAAGCTATATTCCTAGGCCAATTTTTTCCACCTTCACCTTCATATGTGTATTATGACAAGTCATTCCAGAAATCCTCTAGGATTTCGAACATAAGACATAGCTTTCACAGGGAGAATTGTACAGATATTCATGAAAGATGTGTAGAGATTCAAAACAGACTTTGAGGACTCAACTTGTCATCTAGCCCTCCTTCTAGTGCCAAAAATGTTTATGGTGTTGGACCTGCCAACATTCAATGGATCTCCCCGATATGAATTCCCAACTAGATCTCACATCGATTGGTGTAGGAGTCCCATCTGGTATGATGGCCTAGCTTCCATTATCTTAGAGATTTTCCTTAGCTCTTACTGTTCATCACACGAGATTTTTATGCTTGTAACTTCAAGAAAGTGAGGTGAGTGTGCCTGCTAAGTGCATAATATAACTCTGTGTCTAGGTTCTCTTATTGTCAAAGGGGGGAGTAAAGTGAGCCTCTTGATGAGAGTGAATATTCCCAACCCAAGAAGAAACACAGGTGAACAACAATAAGGGTTTTTCTAGCATCCAACAGAATAGTCCACAACGGATGTGGTAGTCATGAAAACCAAAGTTCAAGGGAAAACATGTACACCATCTAGCGGAGTAGTCCACACAGGGGTGATGGTCGTTAAAACCAAGAAAACACAAAGATGATCTATCTATTTTGCAACAGAGTAGTCCACACAGATGGGACAGTGATGATAAATAATACAACACATATTCAATAATGTAAGTACTAAAATAAACAAAGTAGTTCAACTATATTAGTACAGGTTAAGCAAACATGCATTACAAATGTTTAAAGAATAATCTTACAAACAGATACAAAACATGTGTGAAAACGTGTTGGCCTGAGACAGGCTTCTAAATTAAGAAAAATTTCCAAGACACATATGTACGCCATACATCACTAGCCCCAATAGTGGGACATTAGAACCACTCCTCACTCCTCAAAGAATAGACTACAGACTCTCAAAACTATGTGAGAGGAGCCAAGGTGAAAAGTCATTTGATCATACAATGAGGGGGTATATATGGGAAAGGGGGAATAACTGACACTTGTGAATATTTGACTTTCCTCATGACTATTTGAATTCCTATGACATTTTGACTTAAATGACTCTTTAACTTCAATATGTGTGTCTCTTGGACTTTCACATTACATTACATTTGGTTACAACAAGTATAGCCCATAGTAGTGATGTGGCCGAGACAGCTTAGGACTCAACTTGACATGACATTGTTGACATGTATTGGTTGACTATGGTGTCCATGTCGATATGTTGTGTTGTTGAGTGATGGTGTGCTCTCGGTGTAACATGTCTTCACCTTCGCATGGCAAAGTGCGTGGAGTCTTCGATGGTCTTGGTCTTCGCTTGGTGGGGAATGTGTATGTATCCTCATCACTTGTTGCTCAATGTGCTTCATGTGTTCATTCAACCCGAGCAATTCTTCTAGCATGCGCTCCTTCTTCATCCCGTTCATTGTCGCACCATGTTCTATCCATGTACCTCTTTCTACAATCACTCATGATGAGATGACATGAAATCCAAAAATTTCTTAGTCTACCATGATGTAGTTGTTATAGACATTTTTGTGCCTTACAGCATGAAGCATGAAATGTCAATAATCTAAGGGATCCAAAGTCCCTAAACATGTTGTTCCTACCCCTAGAGGAACAAGGTCAGCAAACCACAGCACTGAAAATCAGTTCTCCACCTGAAAACACTCAAAAACAAGCTAATTCTGGATCATGTCAGCTGCTCCACTGAGCATCTGCGCTGAATGTCAACTGCTCCACTCTGTACCTGCGCTGAATGTCAAATCTAATGAAGTCTACCTGCACTGGGCGAGATTGGCCAAGTGGCACAGTCATTCTGCAAGGTGTCAAATGCCCAGGAAGCTTCCAAAATGACACTTGGATCAGGGAATTCGCCTTGTGATGAGTAAGAGGATCTAGATCTCCAAGTGGAAGCAAGAAACTCCAAGTGGACTCAAGAACTGAAGTATAACTGAAGTGGGAGAGGACACTAGTCAGCTTCATGCCAGCCTCAAGCTAACTCATCCTTTCTCCAAATCTCCTATATATAGAGCTCTCTCATGAGGTCTAGGGAGGCTGGAATCTTGGGAATGTAAGGAAGTGCTGTTGGTTTGAGTATAGAACTATTGGGTGATTGCTTTGAAGGAGGTGAAGAGGAGATTTCTTTCTATTGGGAGGTGTTGCTGGATTGGGCCTATTATGGTTGTAACACTCTCAGAACTTTACTTCTTCCATTAATAAAGCATTTGAGGTTCTTCTATATGCATGTGTCTCTGTGGCGTATTGATGCTTGTATATTTGATTTATTCTAATCCTTGAATCAGTTATGGATGCATGCTTCTTGTAGTTTCCCTTTCTTGTGCTTTTGCAGGATCTTTGTGTAGCTGGGCCAGTGAAAGAGCAAGGAGCTGGGAGCAAGCAGCAAAGAGGGAAGATCAGATCAATCATTAGCGGAAGATAACGGTTAGTGGATCTCTTTCTCCTCTCTCTTACATCTCATAAAGAAGTAATCTTGAATAGCTTTGCATTCGGTTGTTGCTGAGGTACTATCACCCTTAGAGTGGGATAGGGTCATTCCGTATTGGATACTTTTCCCAACAACAAATTGGCGAACTCGTTTAACCGGATCAAAATCTCCTTTGAAAGTTAGAACAAGTGTTCCAACTGCATCTGAGGTTCCGGTTACCCTAACATTTCTGGAAACCCTGCCTCTATAGAAGAAGTTCCACAGCCGCAGAAGGACAGTAATACTGATCCTAGTCTGGGGGCAAGTACTTGTGTAACTGAACCAGTTCCATCTGTAACCGGTCCAGAGAGTTTTGTTCCCCAAACAACTGTCGCTGTCGAAACAACCACTTCTTCGGCACCAGAAATATTTTACGGACCTGACGGTCTTCCTCTTCCACCAGGTTTGATTGCGATAGAGGAAATTGCAGAGGATCCGCAAGCAAGTACTCCAACTCATTTTGGAGTCGGGGTCACTCTATTTCCTTCATCAAAAGTTAATCCACCACAAGTGGAAGTTCCTGTAGAATCGCTAGGCAATCTATTGGATAGAATTAAGATGTCTAAACAACCGTCATCATCTAGGACTGTGTCAAATGACACAGCAACAACATAAGTCCCTGCCGTCACTCCGACGATGTTTGCCGGCATACCAGCTGTCCCAACTAGCTCACAACAGCTAGAAGGAGTCCACCAAGGGACTATTTCGACAGTATGGTCTGTTCCAGTTCGTTCATCCAGAGTAATACCCGGTAATTCTTATGTTGAAACTCGCCAAATTGATCCATTTGGAGGTCAATCTGGGCAATCAATCCCCTTTAGTTCAGGATTGGTACCGTATGGGGGGCAGTATGCTCTTTCATTACCCCCTCCGGGAGGGTACCCATACGTGAGTTCACAACAATGTTCAGGTTATACTGGAATTGCGTCAAGTAGTTGGGTACCAATGCTACCTCAACAACCAAGGGTTGTATATTCTATGCAACAGTGTGTACCTGTGACGAACATCCCAACCACACCGGCTATTGTAACCGTGTCGCAAGTTCAAGCGATACCTGTTACATGTCAACCCCAGATTTCTCAGGTTGTAATGCAACCGTCGCTTGACCATGGGTCACAACCACAATCGCCAACTGGTGGGACGACACAAGTACAAACGGGTACAATTACCCCAAACCTTGGTCCAACGATTAGCATGGCACAACAGAACATGGCGTCTCAACCATGGCTTGTACAATACCAACAACCGCAATTCCAGCAAGTGTACCAAGGTTATGAGCAGCAGATCTTTGCGAACAGTGGACAACCGTATATCCAAAACGGTCAAAACCAACCACTTTACAGTGGTCAAGTCCACCAGCCGTATCAGTCATACCAACATCAATTACATTATGCTGGTATGCAAAGACCCACTGCTCAAGCGATTCCATCGTACCCTGGTTACGCTTCGCCTAACCTGAATCAACAGTTACCATTCGTGGCAACTTTAGAGTTACCGGATTTACACCGGTTAACCAACGATCTGATTGCTTATGCCCCTTGGTGGCCAGCGATTCCTCATAAACTTCCATCTGACATTCCTAAATTCAATGGAAATCCAGGTGAAGACCCATCGAATCACGTGATGATTTTTCATCTGTGGTGTTCGTCGAACACCCTTAACGACGATTCGATAAGACTTCACCTTTTTCAGAGGACATTGACAGGTCCAGCGGCTAAATGGTATATTGAATTGCCAAGAGCCTCTTTCGACAACTTTAGTGCCCTAGCCACGACTTTCTTAACTCATTTTCAATTACCGATAAGGTATGAAACGGGAACAGAAATATTAACCAACTTCAAACAGACAACTGCTACCCATATATCTGATCATATACATGAGTGGCGTCGTCGTCGTAAAATGGTGAAAACACATGTTCCTGATCAGCTATTAGCTGAATGGTTTATAAAGTCGTTACTTCCGGCTATTACGGAAGATGTGGCCAAGGGGGGAGTCGTAACAGAGGAGCAAGTGATTGCTCGTGCACAATATTTGGACTTAGTTTACACTCAGTCCGACACACTCTATGACAAAATAGCTGACGCCCCTAGACCAGAGTTTTCAATTCCTCCCCCTCCTAAATCAAATAGTGACTCTCATGCCGGTGATGGCGTGATTGGCACAGCAAACGCGAAATCGATAAAGGCTTCGTCAAAGAAAGCCCGTAAGAATTCGGATCAAAATGCAAAAGAAGAAATTCTTGCTTCGGAAGTAAATGCCGTATCAGAAGATAAAGGCAAAGAAACCAATCAACCAGGAAGCAAGAAGAAACAAAACAAAGGGAAGAAGAAGAAACAGGGTGAGTCATCCCCTGGAAAAAATTCTTCAAACCCTCCTGGAAAAGGGAAACAAAATTATCCATGTCTAATATGCGATGATAAGGATCATACCACAAAGAATTGCCCATTCAAAGCTGAGTTAAAGAGGTTCTTTAAAAGTTCCCAAACATCAGCTGTGTTAACTGATCCATTTCCCAACCCATGTCAAAATCTGGTTGATAGTGGAAATGCTTCCCCGTCGCAAGTCCTTATGTTGTCGGTTTCGAAACAGCAGAATGATGCTTTTATTTCGACAAGGAACAAAGATTATGGTAATCCTCAGCTGTCGAACGAAAAAGGTAAAGATCAACCAAGTAGTTTGACAACAACTTCGACAGAAGTTGTAACGCCCACCATTCCTGAATTAACAATAAAACCGCCAAAGGGTGTAGTACACAAATCGACATTTAATCCTCATGCCAGAGCGGCGCAGCATTATAACATAGTGGAAGATTTGGCCCAATCGCCATCTGCTATGTCGACTCTTGAAGTGCTACAAAATTGTCCAACCCAAAGGCAGGCGTTGTTATCGGCAATTGGTGGGGTTGATCCTAAGGATTCCAATCTTGTATCCTTTGATCACAAGGGATATGATCCTCAGTTACCAGCTCAGCTAGCTTTCCTTATTCAAGTGAAAGCACTCAACAAAACTGTTCACAGAACAATAATTGATGAGGGAGCCTCGACATGTATTATGTCAATGAGTTGCTGGAAAACTTTAGGATCTCCAACCTTGTCGCGATCGTCGACGACATTAAAAGCTTTCGACGGAAGGACTTATACCCCTTACGATATCCTTAATAACTTGAAAGTTGAACTAGGAGGAAAGACGGTAGAAATTGATGTAGAAGTCATTGATGGAAATCTTGACTATAACATCCTACTGGGTAGACCATGGATTTATGCCATGGCAGCTGTCGTGTCGACTTATTTTAGGAAGATCGCATTCCCATTTGAAGGAGGGATTACGATCGTCGACCAACAGAATTTCCTCCCTAATGGTTCACAAGTTACAGGAAGCATTCCCATGATCCATGATAGCAACCATTCAATTCAAGATATCGGAGTAGGATTATTGAAAGACCCCACATTGATGGGAACTTTCGCGCTACCACCTCCTATTTATACAGGAAATGTACCGTTTGTAGCAACCTGCAACATGATATCTTCCACGAAGGTCAACATGGATCATTCAATGGTTTTGCCCCCAAGCCCTTTAGAAATATTGTAGCAATCAATGTTTCAAGCATGCGAGGCGAGCCCAAATCAACGCTCGTCAAGCGTTTGGGTAGATAGGTCTAGAGAATATGGAACCCCATTAGATCCTTGGTCGAGAGTACATGGGACTGACGAAGGAATCTTATGATCAATGATGATTGAGGGGACACCATGGAATGATCACCACCATCGTTCCCTTCTTCCGGAATATGAAGAAGATACTCAAAGTGACCTTTATCACCCTTCAGTATTTGAATTCCTAACGAATACTGTAAACACGGTGGATTCCGAGCGAAACCTATCCAATATTGAAGAGACTATAGCCATAAATATCTCGACTAAAATAGATGTTGTAGAGAATATTTATGTCGGCAAAGGTTGTTCCCCTTCAGAACTGGAAATATATAACGCTCTTTTTCGCGAATTTAGAGATGTCTTTGCTTGGTCATATGATGAGATGCCAGGCATTGACTCGAGTATCGTTGAACATGAAATTAAAATGTATCCTGATGTCAAACCAGTAAGACAACGGCTTCAGCAGGTGCACCCGAAGAAAGCCGCTGCCATTAAGGCAGAAGTTGAAAAACTTCTCCATGCTGGATTCATCTACCCGGTTCCTCTAACCGATTGGGTATCGAATATTGTCCCCGTTATGAAGAAACAAGGGACGATTAGAGTGTGTGTTGATTATAGGGATGTAAACCAAGCTTGTCTGAAGGACAACTACCCTACACCCTTCATCGACCAGATAATTGATGAATGCGCCGGATGTGAAATCTTTTCATTTATTTATGGATTCTCCGGGTATAATCAAATAAATATCCGCCCACAGGACCAGTCAAAGACTGCATTTATTTGTCCGTGGGGCACATTCGCTTATCGAAAATTACCCTTTGGTTTAAAGAACGCAGGGGCGACGTTTCAGAGGGCAATGAATTATGCCTTCTATGACATCAAGAACATCGTTCAACCTTATCTCGACGATCTTCTGGCTCATTCGTGAAAGCGGACTGATCATCCGCAGCATTTAAGAGCGATATTTCTACGTTGCCGACACTACAAGATAAGACTCAACCCGCACAAATGTGTGTTTTGCGTCGGTCTAGTCGTTTACTTGGATTTGTAGTCTCTAAAGATGGGATTCGTCTCGACCCCTGTAAGGTTCAGGCAATCATTAATTTGCCTCCACCTTCAAATTTGCTTCAGATTCAGAAACTCCAAGGGAAAGCAAACTTTCTGAGGAGGTTCATTCCAAATTACGCAGAACTTGCTAAGGGTTATACTCGTCTTTTGAAAAAGGATGTACCTTTTGTCTGGGACCAGGTGGCACAAGCTTCCTTTGATGCTCTGAAAGATTGTCTAGTAAAAGCATCATTAATGTACGCCCTGGACTATCAAAGAGATTTTAACCTGTATCTGGCTGCAGCGGATACGACCATCGCAATGGTCTTAGTTCAAGAAGTCGATGGAATTGAACATCCTATCTATTATTTAAGTAAAAACTTAAACGATACAGAAAGTAAATATTCTTATGTTGAAAAACTAGCGCTTGCAGCTGTTCAAGCGATTCAAAGGTTTCGACATTATGTCCTCTTTCGGAAAACTACCATCTTGTCAGATTGCAACCCCATGACTTATATACTGTCGCGACAATTGCTGGGGGGAAAATATTCAAAATGGATAGCGATCCTTCAAGAGTTTGATCTGGAATTTGTGAAATCCAAATCAAAGAAAGCTCTAGTTTTCGCAGAATTATTGTGCGATCTCCCATCATCGTCCAACGATGAAACATCGGAAGAGTCAATCGTGGACGAAAGTTTGTTTCTGATATCTGTAAGCGATGAGTGGTATGGAGATATCATAGTTTATCTCCAAACCCAAAAGTTCAGGCCTAACACCTCTCGCTCCGAACAAAAACGTATACGATACCAAGCAAAAGACTACATGATCGTCGGTGATACACTTTACCGTCGTGGTGTCGATACAGTTCTGAGGAGGTGCCTTACCCATGAGGAGGCCGAAAAAGCCCTGAATGATTGTCATTCAGGCGCGTGTGGGGGGCATCAGTCTGGATATGCAACAGCACAAAGAATCTTACGAGCAGGATACTTCTGGCCAACCATGTTCAAAGATTGCATAACCGCAGTCAGAAGTTGCCATGCTTGTCAAATCTTTGATAGCAAAACCAGACGACCACCCGCACCTTTACAGCCGATAGTTGCTGTTGGGCCCTTCGCCAAGTGGGGCATCGATTTCATGCAATGTAACCCCACATCGACCGGGGGGCATGGGTATATTATAGTCGCTGTTGACTATTTTACCAAATGGGCCGAGGCGATGCCTACATTGGATAACACTGGTGAAACAGCTGCCCTTTTCTTTTTCAATCATGTAGTCGCCAGGTTCGGCGTACCACAGGCTATAGTTACAGATCATGGGTCGCATTTTCGCAATCACATGATGGTCGAATTAGCTGCCAAGCTAGGGCTATCTCACGACAGCTCTACCCCATATTATCCGCAAGCCAACGGACAAGTTGAGGCAATCAACAAGGTCCTGAAGCGTATGTTGCAAAGGATGATTGGGGTTCATAAAAGAAGGTGGCACCTAATCCTGTACTTAGCCTTGTGGGCTTACCGAACGTCGGTAAAGAACGCAACCGGATTCACACCTTTTCAACTGGTGTATGGCCTGGAAGCAGTCTTACCAATCCAGTGCGAAATTTCGTCGCTTAAACTCGCAATCGATCTTCTCCCCGGAACTTCAGAAGAAGAGGCTCGTTTCTTGGAACTAATCCAATTGGATGAAACCCGTCGTGATGCCGCTTTGGCTAACGAAGCTCATAAGAAACGAGTCAAGGCTCAGTTCGACAAAAATGTCAAACCTCGTGTCTTCTCAGAAGGTGATTTGGTCTTGCTTTATGACCAAGAATCCGATAAATTGGGAGCAGGTAAATTCAAGTCCTTATGGATGGGCCCCTATATTGTTAAAAGGGTGTTAGCAAAAGGAGCCTACGAGTTAATGGATTACGATGGAATTCCACTGGCGCAGCCCCGCAACGGGTTGTACCTCAAGCGTTACTATGCTTAAATAGTAACCTGCATGCTTTTGTTGTATTTTGTTTTCACTAAAGTGTTTGTCCTGGTCGAGTGATCCACCTTTTCATTTATTGCAGATGTCGAACCTTCTGGAGACATGTGTTGGATATGCCGACGGAGCGAGTCGTAGTTCACCGAACTTATCTTCCGCAACCTGGGCCATTTTTGATCCAAGCGGCGAGTTAGTAAGTTTCAGAGGTGTATGTATTGGGCAATCAACGAATAACATCGCTGAGTATAGCGCGTTGATAGAACTACTCTCTGATGCCATCACACATGGCATACGCCGACTAATTGTCAGGCTAGACTCACAGCTCGTAATACTACAACTCAATGGTATATATTCTGTTCGCAATCCAGCTATTTATCGCATGTTCCTAAGGGTTAAGATCTTGGAAAGACGATTTGATTCAATTCAATATCAACATATTTCAAGAAACTTAAACACATTAACTGACTCATTAGCAAACTATGTGTTAGATAGACATTTGCAACATTTATGAAAAGGACACATCGTCAAAGATTGTACATATGGATCACATAAATCAACCAGGATAAAACCCGAAAATCAAAATACATATAAGCTGTTTATATAAGTTCATACATAATGTTCTATAACCAAGACAAAATTGGTCATATGACCTAAAAACTCAAAAAGTTGCTAGGGGGCACCCTAGCCTAGTGGTGCTCATGATAGTACGTCACGGCCTGTGCGATCATGCGTAAGAGACGAGTCCATCGTCTAGGCACGCCGATAGTATGCCGCTGCAGCTGTAAAGGTAACTCGTCAATCTGTACATCTGGAAGACCGCGAGTAAGGCTCTCAACCTGCTCCTGCACAGCTGTAAGGGTCTCGGTATCATCAAGATCGCAAATAACAACTCTCCTAGCAGGCTCCACTGCCGGGGCAGCAACTGGCGATCTCGGACGAACTGCTGGACGAACAGGACCAATATCTGCATGCACCCAAGAATACAATTAAAAGTCTTGATAGAATAAAGCACAGCAACATTATGAATAAGAACAGTAAACAGTAATATGGTCAAGGAGTTTACCAATAGCGCCCCACTGTTCGCCATCCGGTAGCACCAAATCTGGATCACCTCGGAAATCCATACCCACATATGGATACTCGGAAAACGCCATCTCCTGGCGCTCGAACCACCTAAAGAAGGCCTCGGTAAAAGTAATCTGAGGTTGACCAGCATGCCTAGACATGTGGTCGACCCACCTCTGCATGCGTGGCTCGGTCGGAGAAGGCAAGTCGAGTATGATGTACTGAGGTTGCATCAGTGGGATTTTCTCCAAGGCGAAGGCAGTCAGAATAGAACCAAATCCAAAGTTCTTCAGCTTCCCGTCCTTTACCTTGGTCAATTGACTTTTCATCTGAACAAGTACTGCGTCACACCAGTTGAATACTTTTGGTTGGAGACACTCCAAGGCGTGCTGCATATAAGATCTATTGGCAACATGTAGAGCTGCGCTGCCGGCCATCCTACCAATAGTGAACAGAATGGACCTGAGAGCCCGATCAGTAATCTCACGGATAACAATCTTGTCGTCTCTGCTCGGCTGAGAACCTTCCCTGCAATACTGGCGGACATAATCTCTAGTGGAATCAGTCCCCCGGGCCGTACCTGACAAGGAAATGGGGGCACCTCACCTTGATAGTCCAGTCAAGAAGTACATGTCCTCTATGGTCAAGGGGATGGCCTTTCCCCTAATCTGGAACACTTGGTTAACATGATCCCAAGCATCAAGCATGTACTGCAGCAAAGAAATCTGTGCTCTCATACTAGAGATACGGAAGAACTTCAGCAGGCCACAGTTCCGCAGCGCGTTCACCATGACAGGGTCATGGAGGGAAATCATGTCCTCTTCTTCATGTTCTCGTTCTCGCCATGTAAGGGACATTTTGTTCAGAGTTCCCTGCAAATCAAACAAGAGAAGGAGTAAGTTCCTGATTTTGATGAAAAACTAGCGAAAAAATCATCAAAAAAATGACCTTAAAAACTCAGTTTTTGAGCCCAGCGCAGACAGAGAGTCTCCCACTTGCACTGAGGGTCAGGCTGCCTTAAGGAAGCTTGACCTTCAGCGCAGGTTTCGAAAAGGGAACCTGCGCTGACAGTAGGGCGATTTTGCAAAACCCCTGGGGCTCAGAAATACTGGAAAACAGGCATGAAACAGGGAAATGAAACAATGAAAAGAAAGAGCTAGGGTTTAGCTCCTACCTGGTCCAGACGGCGCCGAAAATCGTCCGCAAAATCTCCCAGAATCAGCTGGTGAAAATCAAGGGGGAAGAGGCACCTCCAGAGCTCCAACAAACCAAATGCAAATGAAATGGTAAATGAGAGGTAAAAACACCTTTTAATGGCTTTTTACGCAGTTTAAAGTGAAATATTAGGGTTATAATCTCATTTTCATGCAAATATTATTCATTTCTAACAAAGTTTGTTGCAGCAATTGAAAAAGCAGTACTATATTTGAAAAGAGAAAAGCTAGTAATGGTAAAAAATCAAAATTTGACCATATAATCGAGCAGTTTTACCGCGGAATTTATGCTCGTTAAAAAATAGAAAAGCGAGATCCGAGCAGTTTTAGCACATAGTTCATGCTCGTTAAAAAATAAACATAAGATTGAGCAGTGTTTTGGCGCATTCAAGCTCTTTAAAAAATGAACCCAGTACCGGTAAATAACCATTTGTGATCGTAAAATTATTAGCCATAAAAAGCCTTGGTTGTGTTTGCACCCGCCACCTCCATTCCATTTGGCCAATCGTTCACCTCTATATGATTGTTTACCTATTTTGAGGAACAGCTGCAAAGAGTGATTTCACCTAGCCATCCTTGTGACATTGCCGTGATTGGAAAATTCCAACCTGTACCTGGAATCTGCTGCTATCCCTGTTTATCACTCGTTCCTCAAAAGACGAGTCTTCTTTGAGCTCTTTTCTCCTGACTCGTAAAATATGAAAAGTTTGCCGAGTGTTGGCCTTCCAGCTCGTTAAAGTGACCGGAAGAGCTATCCCTCCTCTAGATTTTAATCTTTTTGGACCTGAGGGATTATTGCACAAAAAGGTCGAGCGCTTGTTTTATTCGGCTCGTTAAAGTTATCGAAAACTCATCCCTTCTGTATTGTTTTATACTTTTTCGGACTTAAGGGATTAGATGACGAAAAAGGAATTTTGGAGTTAACTTTCTGTACCTTTTCAAACTCTCTAAAATTGAAAAGGACCGAGTTTTCCTTGTCGTTAGACTCGTTAAAATGATTAAATAGCGACAAACTTGTCTTTAGACGAGAACGAGTTTCCCTATCGCTAGGCTCGTTAAAACATAGCGATGGGCTTGCCCGAAGGGTAGGTTATAGAACAAGCATATGTTATCCTCCTCAAGCTTGACAAAAATAAAGAGGTACTGGTCAGAAATGACTGGGGAAAAATTGGGAGAACCTCAAAGCTTTAATGGTAGCAAGTCGCTCTTGAACATGACACTTTGTCCTCCGTATCACATCAGGTTGGGTTGTTTCATTCACCGGTCTCATCACCATGGTCCTCGCCAAACCATCCACATTTGGGGTAATGCTACCGATCCATCACATCAGTGTCGTTATATGTTCAAGAGATGTTGTTCAGAAAGAGTCAACCGTGCCCCATCCACTGCCATACATTATCCTTCATCCACCCATGATTGCCACCCTGAATCATATTTCACAGATTGTTTTCACCTCCACTAAAATCATTAGCTCCGTTCCGTGTCACTGATGTGGGATTCATTAAGGCCCTCCTTTGACGGATCGCTTCTTGTCGACTTCAGCTCATTATCCAAGAAGTTGATCTAGGAACAACCCCCTCAGTACTTTGAAGCTTGCATGCCTCAATGGCAAGTTTCTCACTTCCGGCGATAGGTATACATCAATGACCTTCGACCAGAAGATTTTGCGTGGTGTTCGACGCCAAGTCCTTTATTCACACCACGTGAATTGTACTGCAGTACCTTGAGGGTCATTGTCATTATTGGTGATTCCTCTCGCGCTTGTTAACGGTTTACATTATTGACCGGTAATCAAGCGATGCCTTTCCATGGTCGACTTCAGCGCAATTCTCACATGGATCGACTTGTACTAAGAGTGAAGATCGAACGAGTTTTGAAGACCCCGGATCTAGTTTCATCCATCCGGGCTGCGATATATATTCAGGAAATATAAAGACATTTGATATGTACATCATTGCAGCAGATGATCATCCTACTCAAAGGATGATAATTTCAGCAGAGAATTATCAGTCTACCATCAGACGATCGTCTGTTCTATGTACCAAAATGAATTTATAAAGCTGAGCATGGGAATGCCCGCCTCAGCTAGATCATGAAAGCAGAATGAAAAATAATGTATTGTATTGTATTTTATTACAGGGCGCCTCTCAGAGATTGAATGAACTTCGGATCCTCCTGATAAAGCATTTCACCCGATAAACGACCTCATACTTTAGGGGGCAACTGTTATAGACATTTTTGTGCCTTACAGCATGAAGCATGAAATGTCAATAATCTAAGGGATCCAAAGTCCCTAAACATGTTGTTCCTACCCCTAGAGGAACAAGGTCAGAAAACCACAGCACTGAAAATCAGTTCTCCACCTGAAAACACTCAAAAACAAGCTAATTCTGGATCATGTCAGCTGCTCCACTGAGCATCTGCGCTGAATGTCAACTGCTCCACTCTGTACCTGCGCTGAATGTCAAATCTAATGAAGGCTACCTGCGCTGGGCAAGATTGGCCAAGTGGCACAGTCATTCTGCAAGGTGTCAAATTCCCAGGAAGCTTCCAAAATGACACTTGGATCAGGGAATTCGCCTTGTGATGAGTAAGAGGATCTAGATCTCCAAGTGGACTCAAGAACTGAAGTATAACTGAAGTGGGAGAGGACACTAGTCAGCTTCATGCCAGCCTCAAGCTGACTCATCCTTTCTCTAAATCTCCTACATATAGAGCTCTCTCATGAGGTCTAGGGAGGCTGGAATCTTGGGAATGTAAGGAAGTGCTGTTGGTTTGAGTATAGAACTATTGGGTGATTGCTTTGAAGGAGGTGAAGAGGAGATTTCTTTCTGCTGGGAGGTGTTGCTGGATTGGGCCTATTATGGTTGTAACACTCTCAGAACTTTACTTCTTCCATTAATAAAGCATTTGAGGTTCTTCTATATGCATGTGTCTCTGTGGCGTATTGATGCTTGTATATTTGATTTATTCTAATCCTTGAATCAGTTATGGATGCATGCTTCTTGTAGTTTCCCTTTCTTGTGCTTTTGCAGGATCTTTGTGTAGCTGGGCCAGTGAAAGAGCAAGGATCTGGGAGCAAGCAGCAAAGAGGGAAGATCGGATCAATCATTAGCGGAAGATAACGGTTAGTGGATCTCTTTCTCCTCTCTATTACATCTCATAAAGAAGTAATCTTGAATAGCTTTGCATTCGGTTGTTGCTGAGGTACTATCACCCCTAGAGTGGGATAGGGTCATTCCGTATTGGATACTTTTCCCAACAACAGTAGTGCCTTTCGGCTTCGGTGCAGGTGATCAGGAGAGGGAAAACGCATTGAAACTATGTAGAGCACAGCTCAAGCTGGGATGCAAGGCTTGGGAGAAATGTCAGGAAAAACTACGTAGATGTCACTGGGAGGCAGATTTGCGCAATCGAGGACAATAGTGACAACTGCAAGGTAGGACCCAGCCAGGAGGTAGAATTGCGCATTCTCTAGGAGGAAGACCAGGCAGGGTACTGTTGGGGAACTTCTCAGAAATTTTGCGCCTTTTTCAAGGTGAGCATTGGACAAGTCATCCGGGGGTCCAGCTGGGAATTTGTGCAGTTTCTCTAGGGAATGTAGTGTGGGTAGTAGGAAGAACTGGCAAGAAAATATCCGCAGTTTTCCAGAGGAGGATGGGATCAGGCTGCAGGAGCTGCTCGTCAAAACTTCACAATTCTGGGAGACAGCAGAGACCTATCCCACATGTCTGCGCAGTTTTTGCAGGCAGTGCAAGGTAGGCAAGCTGGACAATTTCTACGTTGTTTTGGAAATCAATGCAACCCTGGGTCATAACTTAAGCCATTTTTTTCGGTTGACCAGGTGGGGCTTAATTGGTGATCTTGGGGGAAGCGAAGACTGGATTAGGTTCTGGGACAACTTCTGCGTAGTTTTGGGAGACACTCGCTTGTCTCACTTTCAGGATTGCACAGTGTAGGTTGCTTCAGAGGACAACCTCAAGCTCTACACAATTCTCGATAGTAGAGCAAGGCCACTAAGATTGGGGTCCGTTTGGAGGGTTTTCTAGTTGACAAATTTTTAGGAAATATGACTAAGTTTGAAAGCAAGTGAAATTGTGCACACATGAAATTTTGATAACACGCTTAGCATGACACCTCAAACCAACAAGACAAACATGTGCTCAGTGACACTGACTCAAAGGTTAAGAGCAATAAGTGTGACACTTGAGATATATCTTCGAACGACCGTGAGGACACTTGTTTGACATTACTTACAACTTTGTGTGTGAGTGTGACAGGTCTTTGCATAGCTAAGATAACCCAAAGACACAAAACAAAGCCTTCGACATTACCAGAACTAGGTTGCAAGCATGACATATAAATCAACATGCCAAAGAAGACAGTTGGTCACACAAGCAAAAAGGAATTGGGACACGTAAAGGAAACACATGAAGGGAATTTGTGCTTTCAAACATGCAAGTTATCAAAGATAGAATGATATGACAATGACAAGCAGTTCTTCAAGCTACACTAAGATATGTGCTTCAAAAGATATTATTTACCTACCATGCTTACCCTTAACATGATCATGCTTTTGACAGAGTTTGCATGGGGTCCCGATCTTTTATCATAACCTAGTTTCTTGTTTCTTCTCCTCAAATCCTTGGGAGTGATCTAGCATGTCATCTTTTCCTGTAATCACTGAGAGATAGATCTATACAGCTTCATCATATAGTGATCACTACCAGGATGATCTGCGTAGTTTTCCAAAGCAAGGTTGGGTTGCATTGTGAAATTTCTTGGAGCAAGTTTGTTGGCCTGCTCTGCACAGTTTTCTAGAGCAAGGTTGGTTGCCTTCTCTACACAATTTCTAAGTGCAAGGTAGGTTGGAAAACTAGGACAACACTACGAATTTTTGGTATGCAATATACTGCTGCAAGATGGGGTCCTGGGAAGACACCTCTATGCAGTTTCTAAATGCAGTGCGGCCTGGGCAGTTGAGAGGCAATACTGCGCAGTTTTTGAATGCAAGGCACTATTGCGAGATGGGCTCTAGGAGGACACATCTGCGCAGTTTTAGGTTGCAATATAGACTGAGTAGCTAAGGGACAATATTGCATAGTTTATGATGACATTGGGTTCCAGCTGGGAAAGGACACTAGAGGAAAACATTGCGCAGTTTTGGATGCCAAAGGAGGTTGGGGTCTCTATGTATTGTGCAGTCCTAGCACACAAGGGAAAAAGCTTAAGGGTTGCAGAAGAAAAGTGTGCAGTTTCGGAAAGCTAGGTGAGGCTGGGTTGCTCGAGAAATCGGTTAAATGTAAGATCAATGAAATTGGTGTAAACAGTGATAGGAATTGACTATGATCACACACGAATATTTAGTGACACAACATAGACCATCCAAAATGTATAAAACATACTTTGATTGATGCAACGACCTTCATGACAAGAGTGCGTGAAGTGAGAGTGAAACTTGTCTCTGTGATGAGAACAATCATATGCACAAATATTCCCCTTACAGTAGAAAAACATCCCCTTTGCATGACAAACAATAATCCCTACGCCCAAATATGACACATACTGCATGAGATGAGAACGTGAACAAATATTAATATCAAGGAGGGGAGCTTGAGATCATCAACTTACGAACAAGTGACCAAGGAATGATTGATCGCAAGATCCAAGGTAGGCTCTGAAATTTGCATGCGAGCCAAAATTTTGGAGGGTGGTTGTAGCCGCTACAACACTGCAGTACTCGACACTCCAAGCCAAGAATATCATTCCAATATTATGGTCCTAACAGATCCCTTAAATCAGAATATGAATCAACAAGTCACAAAAGGGGAAGACCTCTCTTTCCCAAAAACATGGATTGTTGATGTTCCTAAGGTCCTGAGGAAATAATATATTACCTCTACAATTATTAAAGAATCCCTTTATTCTGCCATTATTTGATTTCCACATACTGTAAAAACATCTTGTTTCCACAACCAACTAGCTGCATTAACAAAATCACTCAACTATTCTTCCTACTCTATTGTCTATCCTGACTGTTCGACTACAATATGTTTGCAGAACTTTGTAGCCCAGCATGGTGAGAATGTCATTTATTTTGAGCATGAGAACCAAAATCCAAGAACAAACCTTTCTCCACTGAGCTCAACTATACAAGACCATTTTCCACATCCTCGATGTGTAGATATAAGATTTCCCCATGATGATCATATCCTAATGATACATTCCTTTGAAAAATAAGCCCCTAGGCTTATAGAGATGTTCAAAAAATTGAGGAAACCTAGAACTCCAAGGTCTGGCCTAAGATTCAAAAATATAGGAGATGATGTGATTCCAAAGTGAAAATTTGAAAATCTACTTCCTCCACGAATCGATAAACCTACAATTTTGAAAATGTAAAAATTATTTTCCTTGATGAGAGATTGTTATAAATGGAAATTTGATTCTAAATGGATGAAAAAAATGATTAAATGGTATTTTTATACATATCCGTAGACGAAAGAATTTAATTCCTTGGTAACTAATGATAAAAAAAAAAATAGAAATAAATAGATAAGTAAATAAATAAAATAAAAAATAAATAAAATAAAATAAAATAAATAAATTTGAGCAAAGAAATGGAAAATTTATATGGTAGAACATAATTATTGGATCTCTTTTTATGAATGGAGGCAGAAACAAATGAATGATTCTATTCAAATGATGGATAATGGGGAATAAAAACAATAAATTAAAATCATCTCCCCAAGACATAAATGGAAGATTCTAGATGGGAGAAAAATTGAATCTAAATCCATTTTCCCCCCTTTTAAAGGATTTGATTCTTGAATAAGAAAACAAGAAATCAAAAGCAATCTCATTGATCTTAAATGAAGAAGCCCTATTGAGTGGAGTAGAATGTAGAATTCAAACTATTAGTGAGCAACTAAATAGGACTAATTCTACCTTAAGGGGTATGGCAGTAGATACTTTTGTTACAAATGATTATGCATGCAAAAGGCACATTGATAGTTTTCAAGTGTCAATAGATTCTAATGCTACTTCTATAAGTGAAATGAGTTTTTCAGTTTCAGAAATTAAAGATGGGGTGAATGATGCTAAAAAGATTGTTATTGATGCAACATCATTAAAATCAAAAGAAAACTACAAAGAGTTGGATAAAAATTTGGAAAGTTGGGAGGAATTTTAGTAAAGATAGATGAGAAAACTAAAAGTAAAAACAAAATATTACTTGAAAAAAATGCAAATAAGATTCCCATTTCTCATCTTGTTGCCCATACTACTCATATTACATCTTTAGGCCCTCAGAAATTTGTAGAAAGATTTCCAACTATGTTATCCAAATAAAAACCTGAATCTTCTTTGAAAGAAGAAGAACACTCAAACCTTTGCTAATGATTGGTATCCAGAATAGAATATTGATGACATGTATGTTGGACAGATCATATAAGTTTTCGATATAACATTTATTTCTTATAATATCATGTGCATGAAAGAAAAAAAGTGAAGTATAATCTTGCAAAGCAATTATTCAATGCTCCATTAGGTCCCTGTGCAAATCGTGGGAAGCAAAAACTTCTTCTAATATGGTAGAATGAATGGAACAAGAGGTTATGAAATATGAAAACAACAATGTAGTTTACCATGAAGATGGCCGCCCTGTCAATAATATGATAGGCGCCCTTACTACATTAATGTTAGATCATTAGTGCGGAACTAAGCAAGAAATATATGATAAAATTGTCTCTAATTCTCATGAATATGAAATGCAAGAAAATATTAGATTATGATGAATTTCATAAAGAATGGACCCAAAGAATTTATGAGGTCAAAGATAGTAACAACCTTTTATGGAAACAAGTTTATTTAGTTGTTATTCCCAACTGGCTGGTTGAGTATTTGAAAATACAAGAAGTATTCAAGCAACATTATGAATTCTATACTTCAGGTCAAATTTATTCCTTGATTACTAGTGCATTAGTAATCTTATGCACTAATATGTAAGTTAGAAAGTCAATACAGAAAATGTCTAGACTGCTTGACAACAATTCCATATGTGAAAAATATGGGTTAACTTTAGATGATCATGTAAGAAGGAAGAAAAGGTGAAAGAAAATACAAAGATTCAAATCCAAAAGGAAATCTTATCCTAAAAGGTATAGTTCTACAAGAAAATGATATAGAAGAATAGAACATACCCATTATTATTCTCCAGAAGCTATTAAACTCAAAACTCACAAATGATAGGTTGTATAAAGAGCAGTATGTTTCCTTTGTGGAAAAATAGACCATCTTGCTAATAGATGCCCATAGATGGAAAAATAGAGGATAATTGTCAACATAAAAATAAAAACAAATTAGAAAATAGAAAGAACAAATAAATTTGTTTCATTGTAATAGATGTGGCTCAATTGAACATGATAGAAACCATTGTCCTTAGTCTCCTTTCTTTGTGAAAAGCGAAGAAGTCTACCTTTTACAAGAAGGGTGTTTTTCTTCTTGTTTAGAAACATCTGACTTTGATTATAATACTAATGAATTATCTTATTTAGAAGAAGAAGCACTAACGATTGCTGACTCTTGTAACTGCAAGAAACCATAAATATGCAGTTTCAGTGCAGAAGAGGATAGTGATCCAAGCAGTGAAGATGAATATGAGTAATATGATATAAAATAAAAATTGAAAGTATACATGGCACAAGTCGGGGAATATGGAGATGCATATATGTTGGCACAAATAAAAGCATTAGCAGAAGGAGAAATGAAGACATCTCTACTAGAAACATTTCTCAAAACAATGGAAAAGAATCACAGAATGTGAGAGTCATTAGATAAGAATATTGTATTCATTAATGCTTCTTATGAGAGAAATACAAAATCATTCATAACGAACCAAAAAATGAAAGAATACAATGTATGAATATGAATTATTTAAGAAAACAAATCAACATTATGGAAAAAGAGGTGAGTGAACTTAAAAATAAAATGAAAGAGTTAGAAAATAAAAATGAGGAAGATACAAGTAGGATAAATCAATGGGCAAGGGAAGAAATTAGATAATTAAAAGATCAAGTTGATTTCTTACAACTTCCTCCATTAGAAGATGCATATGATATGGGAGAAAATCCCACATCAATATGTTACATACTTCAAATTTTGAAGGTATAAATGCTATGAGAATTCTAGAAATTTAGCATCGGAAATTTCATATTCAAATCACACTAATGATAAAAGGCCAAAATTTTGAATAGAAATACTTTATTGATTTGGGTTCAGATTTGAATCTTTTACAAAAATAAATCATTATTTTGTTATATTGGCACAATACCAACCACTCTGTAATATGTCTTGGGAATAAATCCATGAATGTCTATGCAATGTGTAGTTCCCAACGGAACTCCATGTCCTAGGAAATAATGCTTGGATCTAAAGTTTTTTGTTGCAAAAATTCCCATTGACTACATATTGGAAACACCCTTTCCAGTACTTGTTGAACCACATGGGTAAAAAAGAACTACAAATGGGAAAATTGGGTACTTCATCACAGTTCCAGATCTAGAACAAAATGGGAACCAGGCAACGAAAATTGTTCTCCCTTTTATTTCAGCTCCTCAATTTTCCACCATGGTCTAGGTTATTGAAATAATAAAACAAAAGGGGAGAAAAATAAAGGAGCTACAAAACATGAGGAGTAACATGAAGATTGAAGAGTAACTCAAGGAAGAAAGGTTCAGGAAATAAATATCTAAATTGAAGAAAATATTTGAAGAAAAAGTTTTCCTAGAGAATCCTATAGCATTATGGGAAAAGAAGAAATATTTTGTGGAACTACCCTATAAGGATTCATACATAGGGAAAACATGTAAAAGTGGAGAAATTCCAATGAATGCTCAGTACCAGAAGTTATGTGAAAAAGAGATCAGAAGACTACTAAAGAAGGACTTATCAGAGAGTCTCAAAGTCCATGGAATTGTTATGGATTTTATGTGAACATGAATTCTAAATAGATTTCAATATTGGTCATAAATTAAAAACCCTTGAATCAAGTGTTAGTAGATGATATTTATCCCATAGCACATAAATCTAGTCTTGTCAAAACAATTGTTGGTGCAAAAATCTTCTCAAAATTTGATCTAAAGTCTGGATTTTGGGAGGTTTCTATGAAAGAAGAAGATAAATTTAAAACATTCATCATCCCAACTAGACACTATGAGTGGAATGTTGAATGCCATTTGGACTTAAGAATGCACGTGAAAAATTCCAGAGGGTGACGAATAAACTTTTGAAGACTTATTTTCACTAGTTGATTGTATATATAGATGATATTTTAGTTTTCTCCAATTCCATTGAAGAACACATAAAACATCTCAGAAAAACTTTACTGGTTGTTAAGGATGTTGGCCTAGTAATCTGGAAGAAAAAGATGGAATTATTACAAACATCCATTAAATTTCTTGGTTATATTGTTTCAAATCGTCAGATTGTGTTGCAACAACATGTAATTGATATTGTAGACAAGTTTCGAGATAAGATCACTGATAAAACCTAATTGAAAATACTTTTGGGCAACCTAAATTATGTAAGCCATTTGTACAAAAATTATGTTGCAGATAGAAAGATTCTGAATGAAAGACTCAAAAAGGATCTGG
Source organism: Pinus tabuliformis (assembly GCA_031772625.1). Taxonomy (NCBI): domain Eukaryota; kingdom Viridiplantae; phylum Streptophyta; class Pinopsida; order Pinales; family Pinaceae; genus Pinus; species Pinus tabuliformis. The sequence goes on along the minus strand of CM062818.1, from coordinate 1,830,907,829 downwards.
TGCCATGGACAAAAAAGCACACATGAGTTATAAGAAAAATCAAAACCAAGGTAAAAACATTTCCTATACTTCATGTTGTAGATGATGATTTACCAAAAATTGTACAAACATCAAGGAAAATTTTAGGGACAAATATTCACAAGTGGACTAATTTTCCATGTTTAAAAAAAAAAAAAAACGTTAATTTCCATTTTTTTTAGAAATGTTTCGCCCAAATTTTACTTTATAAAACTATTTTACCTTAAAAATCACCAAACTTTCATATAAATACTATATAAAATTATTATAACTTTGAATACCTTTATGGAAATATCACCAAACATTTTACATATTTTCGTATCATGGACTAATGAGATTCCCCAAGGTTTCTAAACTTTAAGATAAATTTCCATCCTTAAAATTTTCCCTGAGAAACATATGCAAGAAATATTAGATCATAAGATGTACTTAAGCATGTAAGAGCCACATACATAGGTAAGATTGAAGAAATTATCCAATGTTGTGTCTAGAACTTGGATGGAATCAAAAATAAACTATGCAACCATTGATAAAGAAATTAAAGCCACATTGAATTCATTAGACAGATTTGAAATATTCTTGATTAACACACTATTCTTGTTAAGAACCGATTCTGCAGCCTTGAAGAAAGTTTTAACAAAGGAGGTAAAGAAAGAGAAATTTGGAATATGGCAAGCATTATTTGCAAACGTTGATTTTGATATTGAGCACATTAAAGGAACAAAAAAATCAATGGAATATGGTCAGCATTATTTGCAACATTGATTTGGATATTGAGCACATTAAAGGAACAAAAAAATCAATCCTTGATTTTCTAAGTAGGGAACATCTACAAAAACCTTGGCAAGGCACAAGCCAGCGGGAAAAATTAAAATCAAGTGAGTGGTCAAATTTGAAATCAAGTGAGCGAGACTCATATGAGCATGAGCGAGTCTTAGGCGATCATGTTTTGAATACTTCAGGTGAGCGTGACCAGTGTATGGAGATTGTTACCGAATGGACCAATGGCCAAGAACAAGTTAGACATATTCCTATCAACATGTCTTGGAAAAGGTATGAAGAAGAATGGAAGCCCACCTGTCAACTAAGGAGTAGTCAATTCTTAGATATGAATCTCCAACCAAGTACTTCACTAACCTAATTTGTGCCAGAAGTGCATGCCAGACCAACTTCAACTATCTCGGTACTTGACATGGTATATGAAAGAGAACTAAAAAAAGCTCTACAAGAAGAAGAGGATTTTCCATATAAATTTCACTATATCAATATTGGGTGACAAGAATTCAATAATAATGAAGGCCTAATACATAAGTACCTTAGCCTGAACATACCAAGGACCCTTGATAAATGGCCAAATATTAATATTTTTCTAAATTTTCCTGACACTGACACTCACTACAACCAGTATCAAATCTATGGTATGATCTACTATGCAAGGATAATACTGGGAAAACATGCTCCACTCTTCTAAAGCTTGGTGGGATAAACACTTCATTATGTGGTCAGTGGCCTGATTGGTCACTAGACTAGTGGAAATCATTTGGTGTAAATGAAATTGAAGTGGATCCATGGATTATTGAGTTAGAATATAGAGGTTTCGGATATCTTCTCACAAAGATCGCAGATCTCCACTACATTGAAATCATGGATGAAAAGCACATGATGGATGTCTTCATAAATGAACGTCATGAATGCAGTGTGAAAATGAATATCAGTGTACAAAACCTGCAAGGACGGCCCATTATTGTTAGGTAGATATCCTCTAAAAGATGGGACATAATATTCTATAGGGGAAGATATCCTAGTATTGATATGAATTTTGACTAGGAAGAGGGGTATGTCTTCTTCAAAAATGTCACAAGTGTATGTACATATCTATTACACTATTTTGAAGTTTATATATGATTACTTTTCGCACGCTTCCTATAGGACTCTGAGGACTTCTCTAACTAAAGGTGAGGATTGACACACATCTTAAGGAATATGTGGAAAAGTAAAATAAATATTCGGCCTAGCCTATCAGAACCTCCTACTTTTAGGATGATTTTGTTATAAATTCGTGATTCAGAAAGTTGTGTCTTGTCTCCTCTTGAGATCTATAAATAAGAGAAGAGAGGTTCATTCTAATAATTCGAATTTGGAGTTAGTCTTGAGTTGGTTCTTGACCTGCAACTACACTTAGTGTGATCATGTACGCATCTTGAACAAAATCAAAGCCAGTCTAGAGTAAATCTGACAAGCATGCGCATGTGCATGCAGATGCATGTGTGAACCTAAAGTGATGGGATTTTATAGAGTTTAAGTTTGAGAATCAATATTCATAATCTATCCTGGAATAGAAGATCAAATTTAATGTTAGTGTGATTTTGTGCTAAATTTTTTTGCAAATATGTGAAATTTCTTTCTTGAAGTTCGTAAGAAGTTCGTATGAAGTTTGCTTAGAGTTACGTGAGAATTCCTTGTTGATAGGGAAGTTATTGTAAGCGACTTATTTGAGGCATTAAGAACTTGTATGAAGGTTCATAGAAGAGTTCAAGTACGAGTTCGCGTAAAGAAAGAAAAGATTAATATAATATGTAAAAATGCAAAACATACAAATTGATATAATATGTAGAAATACATAACACCTAAAATCTTTTTAAGGTAATTCTTTAATATTAAATGCGTTAACTATTAAAAATAAACAATACATGCACAACACTAAACTCAATGCAGGGAATAAAATAATAAAACTCATTTATGGAGACTAAATTTAATGCACTACACTAATAGAAATAGCAAATTAATGCATTGTAATGGTAGTAATCAGTAACATAGATGAAATTTTTTTGACTTTAAAACATTAATATCCAAACGCAAAGCAGGACATATGAACTAGTGGGACATACATGACCTAGTTTTGTTTCTCAACCAGCGTATATTACATCTTTGTTTAGATTCTCACCATCTAATTATTTACCATGGGAGATGTTAGGATTATGTAATTTTTTACTTTTACTTCATGATTATAGTATTTGAAGCACATGTAGGTTGTTAGGTTTAATTCATTTTTTATTATCACAAATTTCATTTTCAAGTATCTAATATATTGTTTATATGTTGCTTTATTAACAATTTATTATTTTATAATTTATAATGAATTATCTACAATTTTATCTAATTAGTCATTTAAATTAATTATAATAATTTTCTTACAATTTTATTTAATTAATTATTTTAAATAATAAGATTTTTTTTCAAATATAATCTTTATCCATTATACTAACATTATAATCCATGCATAAAATTAAAAAATCAATCTAGATTCATCTTAACACTGGATCTATCAAGTGCCGAGAGGTATCAAATCTCTCGAGGTGCAAACCTAATTTTTTAGTGAAAAACTTGAGAAAAGGTTCTCGGTGCTTGATAGAGCCGTTGTTAAGATGGATCTAGGCTAGTTTCAGTCATGTGCGGTCATAAAAAATTTGTTGAACATCTGATTATTTTGAGCATTTTAAATATGCTAAATATGTCCAAGATTAATTTGGTCAATTTAATTTAAAATTTGCTTAGTTACCTCACTTTGTTGAGATGAGAGATAATGTTAATAACTTGAACTGATGAAATACAAATTTTGAGTGCAAAGTGTCAATGTAAAAATTTTGATAGATAGAAAATGTGAATACTAAGAATATAGTCAATTACGAACAATCTTCATCACAATCAATCTGAAACTATTTTCTTCTATTGTTCCTATTGCCACACCTATTAGTTTTTCAATTTTCTCATATCAATCATATGAAAAGGGTAGTTGGAATCATAGACCATTCAAATATTTAACTCGAGCTACTGTAGTAAACAACATACCTTGCCCCTGTTGCTCTCTAATATTAATAGTAGTTTTCTCCAAAGTCAATCATTATGACTTATGGAGTGTTAAACCCCAAATAATTTTCAATGGTAGTTATTTTCTATTACTGCGTTTTAATGCAAAGTAATTAACAATGTTGAATGATGGAAAATGAGAATAATAAGAATGCACCCAATTATAAATAGTTTATAGTTTCAAGAAGAAAACGTTTGGGGTAAGCAAACATTTTATTTAGGATGAAAATTCAAGTATTGTATTTATGGTTAAATAAGTTTTATGTGCTTACATTGAGAGAGAGAGTGTGTGTGTTTTGGGGGTGAGAAGGAGAGACAAGGGGATATAAAGATATAGATGGGGGGGAGAGGGAAGAAGAGAGAGGCAAAGATAGGGAGGGAGGAATATATATATATATATATATATATATATATATATATATATATATATATGGAGAGAGAAATGTTAGAGAGAAAGAAGGGGAAGAGAGAGAGGGAGGGGAAAGGGAGGAACGGAGATAGATAGATAGATATAGAGAGAGTGTGTGTATGTTTAGGGGATGAGATAGAGAGGTAGAGAAGGAGGGACAGTGGGGGATAGAGATATAGATGGAGGAGGTAGAGATGTGGTTACAATGAAATCAATGCACAGTATTAATATAATTGGTTTGAAATTAATGTACATAATACCTCTTATTGCATCAAATCATAAATTAACATCTACACTAAAATCAATGTGTCTAGTGCAAACAATCAAATAGGATTAGAAATCAACATCTATACTAAAATAAATGCATCTAGTGCAAGAAATCAAATAGGATTAGAAATCGATATCTACACTGAAACCAATGCATCTAATGCGAGCAATCAAATATGAATAGAAATCAACATCTACATTGAAATCAATGCATATAGTGTAAGGTATTAAATATGATTAGAAATTGACATCTACACTGAAATCAATGCATCTAGTGCAAGAGATTAAATAGGATTAGAAATCAATATCTACAATGGAACCAATGCATCATGTGCAAGCAATCAAATAGGAGTAGAAATCAATATCTACACTAAATTCAATGCATCTAATGCAAGCAATCAAATATGAGTAGAAATCAACATCTACGATGAAATCAATGCATCTAGTGTAAGGTATTAAATATGATTAGAAATCAACATCTACACTGAAATCAATGCAGCTAGTGCAAGTGATCAAATAGGATTAGAAATCAATATATACACTGAAACCAATGCATCTCGTGCAAGCAATCAAATAGGAGTAGAAATCAACGTCAGCATTGAAATCAATGCATCTAGTGTAAGGTATTAAATAGAATTGTAAATCAACATCTAAATTGAAATCAATGCATACAGTGCATGTGATCAAATAGGATTAGAAATCAACAACTACATGAAATCAATACATCTATTTTAGTGAAAATCGAAAATATTCGTGACTTTCTAGATCTAAGTTCTATGTTTGTGTTTGTCTCTGTGAGACTCTTTCTTCTTCCCTCTCTATCTACCTTCCATTATGTGTCTATCTACCTCCCCCTCTCCTTCTCTCTCTTCCCCTCCCTCTCTCCCCCGTCTCACTCTATCTACCACTCCCTAACTTTCTCTATCTTTCTCTTCTTTCCTCTCTCCCCCTATCATCTATATTTATACCTCCCTCCATCTCTCCTTTTTTGTCTCTCTATCTAAACCACCTAAACATATCTCTCTCTCTCTCTCTCTCTCTCTCTCTCTCTCTCTCTCTCTCTCTCTCTCTCTCTCTGCCACTCCCTCTCCACCTTTCTCTCTCTATGTATTTCTTCCCCTTCCAACTCTATCTCTCTCCTCTCTCTCAAGTCCTCTCTCTTTTTCCTTCCTCTCTCTCCTATTTTCTTCCACCTTCCTCTATCTCTTCTCCCATCATACACACACTCTCTCTCCACCCTCCAACTCTGTCACTATCTCCCTCCCTCTCTCCTTCTCTCTCTCCCCTTCTCTCCCCCCTCCATAGATATGTCCCCCTATCTCTCTCTTCCCCCTCTTTCCCTATCTTTATCCTCTCCTTTTCTCTCTCTTCCCTTGTCTCCTCTCTCCCTCATTCCATATTCATCTCTCCCTTATCACTCCCTTTCTTCCCCCCTCCAAATCCATCTCTCCCTCTCTCTCTCTCCCTTCTCTCTCTCTTCCTTTCTCTCTCTCACCGTTGTCACCACTATGTCTCTCTCCCACACTCTATTCCCCCTTCCATGTCACTCTCTTTCTTAAATATGATCCCGTTGTATTGTATTTAAGAAAGTATTTAAATTAATAAATAAAAATTGGCTGTAAAATATTAAACCTATATTTTGGATCAATCATGTTAAAGAAAATACAATAATAAAAAGATTAAAAGAATCACCCACTATGTTTCCTCAATCATTGTTAATCACTTTTCTTTCTCACCTCAGAAGTAATTATAGCCTTTTTGCTCTTAGATTTAATTAAAAAATGTTATAAAATTAAATTAAAATAAAATATTTGTAAAATATTTTTATTTTGAAATAAGTTATTTTTTTGTGGCATGTGGTATTGATAGATCCATAACATAATAATCTAAAGTATAGATGGACCATGGTATTGATAAACCATGGTAGTAGCCCATAGTATTATAATTTTCTTCCCTCCTCTCCCTCCCTATCTTTCTATTTTTTTTAATTAATTATTTTTTTAATGTAACATCTCCCTCATAAATTTTTAATATTTTTTAATGTAACATTATATTACGTGACAACATCTCCCTCATATACTGAGCTGTAAAATACCTCTCGATACAATAATTAAAATTATGTACTATTTAAACACTAAAACCAATACATTACAATAAAAGTAATGTTATAAACAACTTAATTAAAATTATAAATGTATGAATACTAAAATCTATGCAATATAAGGATTAATGCAAAACAAAAACTTATTGATCATAAATATTAAACATTTAAAAAAATATAAATCAATATATTTATTTATTTTTAAATTACTATACATATCGATTTTTTTATATAGAATTATTATACTAAAAAAATAACTCATCCACCATGCAAACATTGAAATGAACATGTATAAAATATATAAAAAAATCAAATGAAAACAAATTTAAAATTTCATAAATATTAAAATCAATCTAATATACTCACGATAGTAATCAACTTATTTCATAAGAATGTAGATTTCACTTTTAAATTTAAATTATATATATCTATCTATATATAATATCAAATCTACATTATTACAAATGTAATTATTTAATTTATTTTTTTAATCTAAAAATATAATAATTTTTATACATATTTTTCTCATTTTTGATATAACAAAAAAAATTCATGTTATTTTTTATTTCAAGTTTTTGAGAATTTTTTTTCTAGATTAGTTATATTATTTTTTACTTATCAACATTTTGAATTATCTAATGTGGTTCATTCTCAAGACAAGAATAAAATTGAGATGCATCATATTCCAAATATGAACATTAGAGCAAGCCATACAATTTTTATACATTGTACAAATAATTCAATCTCATATGATATAATTATAATCATCATTTAAAATTTCAATTTTTAACCTTAATAAAAATATCTTGTTAAATTCATTTAGTATCATAAATTATTAAAAAAGAATATTAATATTCTTTAATAAAGACTACTAGTTTCATTCCTTATCAATTATCATGATATTCATAATTTTACGATTGATTGTATTTTTCTAATTAAGAATTTCAAAGAAAAAATTGTTTATTTAATGATTACTTTTAATTACTAAATCAGGTGAAGAAACTTTTCCCTTTTGTTTTTCTTCATTCCAATTGTTGAAGGAGAATTTTCATCCTATTGTAAGTCAACAATCTCACACTTACGCTATTGAACATGAAGAGCATTGTGAATTAATTCAAGGTAGTTCAGTGCCATTATGTTTTGCTTCATTTGAGTTTGTGAAGTGACGTAGGAGCATTCAACCCAATAATATCATTGTATTTTAGTAGACATAAGGGGTCTCGTGTTTTAGGGATGTTGGTTTCCTAAGTATTGAATTAATGGAAATATTTAGGCCTTTGAGTGATTTTCAATGAGAACAGGAATTAATTAGATATTATGAGACATGTTTGTAAATGTTCTCGAATGTAGGAGAACATGAGAGGATTAGGATTAGTTAGGAACTAGTTTGAAGAAACTGTTGAGCAACTGAAAAGTAACTGAGGAACAGTTACTCAACTGTAAAGAAACTGCTAATAATGTATTGAAAAGAAAAAAAAGAGAGAGGTTGGATAGGTGAGCCAACCAGCCAGCCAGCTAGAGTGTGACTATAAGCCTACGGGCAAGAGAGGAACGGAGGCCACTAATTAGAATATCAGGCCAGAGAGAGACAGAGAGTCTTATTATGTAATTATTTGTTGTATATGCATAAACAAAGATTTAATTCCAAAAACTGTGTAAATGTGCATTTTGAGTATTGAATAATGAGTTATGTGTGTATTAGAGGTTCTGTATAACATATATGTATGCAGGCAGAGTTCGGCAGAATACACAATGGAGAAGAATAAGACAGAGGATCGTAATGGATCTTTGAATCCATTCGAAGGACCAAAGTAGAGTCCTGGAAGGATAGTGGTTAAAGAAACCCGCAGAGGTAAGCTCAGGAGGGAGTCACGTAGCAGGAGAGCGGAAGGACAAGAACCCTGAAGAAACCCGAAGACCACAGAGGAACATTGGAGAATGGCGTAAAACCAAGTAAAAAGGAAGAGCAAAGAAGCGAAGCATTAGTGCACAGGATCCATTGGATCTTTATGATCAATGACCAAGATTAAGTCGAAAAAGAGTGGAACGGAGTTATTAAATCGCATCGGAGGAAAGCCTAAGAGAAATGAACTGACCTCAAGTGATTAGTGATTTTGATCCTGCAACTGAACGTGAACCGTTGGATCGAAAGCTCAGATCAACGGTGGAGGAGCTTTAAACAAATATTGCATCACAACGTTTCATTGATGAATTAACCTTGGGCCATTTGAAATTGCGACTTGCGATATGGGAGCGGACCCGACAAGGTAATGAACGCGGGTTGATGTTATTTGAAGTCCGGAGTGTTAATCGCATATCGGATGCGGAGGAGGAAGGCATGTTAATGGACCTTGGCTTTTAATACATGCGACATGCGATATGCGAAGGGGCGATGAGAGCGGACCCGAGAGAGAAATGAATCGCAGTTCATGTTATTTGGAATCCGATTGCATTATCGCATATCAGATGCGATAAAGGAATGTTGATGGACCGCGGAGGATTGCGATAGCGATAAAGGCATATATCAGGAAATGTGCCAAGGCTATAGAAATACGCAGAAAGAGGTATGGTTTCGCATAGTTTGTGTGATTTCTATTATATAAACATTGTAATAGAAATAGCGCCAATAAGGGTTATGTGGTTTAATTCAGGTATTATCAAAGTATAAAGTGTGGAGGTTTGGCTATATATGTGTGGGTATTGTTCAACAAAGTCTATGAGGAGGATTAAGTCCCGATAGAAAGGAGAATGAGTTCCGATAGAAAGGAAAGGATTATTTAAAGGAAGACTGGGCTATTATAATGAATCATTCCGCAGAGACTGATAAAGTGGAGCCTTAACCATTAAGGATTTGAAGATTTAGACTTTGTTGAAATTCCTGGGGAAATTAGTTTATGCATTATATATGCATATTGTGGGTATATGTAGGGGTAGCCCTACGTCATTTTGTTATCAGAGCAAAATAAGGAAATTTTGTGTTATACTTTAAAGATGTGTATACATGCAGGCAGAGATCAGGTTATTTTAATTTGATAAGTAGAAGGCATGGGATAAGATGAGAGTAAGTGATACTCTGAAGAAGAGATTGCAGAAGCATAAGGAAAACGCAGTGATGTTTGTTCCTTGAGGAGAATGGAGATTCACTCAAATGTGAAGAGTGAAAGGAGACTGCTTGTGAAATCATGCAGGTATTGTTTTATTTAACTCTGATTTTAGTTTTGCTGGATAAAGAAATAGATTGAAGACTGATAGTTGCAACTAATGAAGTATCTCAACACAAGAAGATCAAGTCTTAAGAAGCAGTAATGGAAGAAACTGGTAAGGATTTCTGAGTGGAAGAAAACTCAACAAAGGAGAAATTGTTGCCGATAGTTAAGCTTTGCCAAGATAAAGCCGGAAGATTGGAAGAAAGAATCAGATTCTAAATCTAATTGACAGTAGCTGAATGTTGAAAATTTTTGCATTGGAAGGATGAAGATCTACTGAACCCGATTTGTAGGAGTGGTGAGATCCTGAAGGTAGGTGAAGGTATGCAAATTTGTCTAATGATTAGCAGATATTGAATGAGTGAAATTTTAGAGCAGGATTACAGTAGTTAAACTATAAGAGGGACTTTGTAAGTTCTTGAAGTAACAAAGCTTGAAGATACAACTAAAGGCTAATGAAAAGAATAGTCCATTCAAAAGTGCAAGTGAATGGGAGGACAAGATCAAACAGAGATCTTAAAGGTGAGATGATATGTTCTTATTTTAATTTGATTTGAAGATTGGAGAGTTGTGGTCTTTATATTTATGCACAGGTAGCAACAGAGGAAGGTGATACGATTGCAATAGCCTAAGAGCAGAGAGAAGTGCTCAAAGGAGGTTCCAAAGATAGAGGACCAAGTACTTTCCAAAAGACCAAGTACAGAGGAAATCTTGGTGAGGTACGTTGCAACAAGGAGGACTTATTGTTGCAGAGGCTTTAGTGCAGCTCATAGTTAATGAATGAGGAACTCATAGAGATGGAGAAGAAGATGGCTACTAATAGTCATGGCAGAGGTTCTGAGGAAGACCACAGTAGAAGAAAGATGAATAAAGAGGTTGCCAAGGCAAATGGTAAGAGGATGAGTCAAGAGGAAATTGACAAGGAAATTGTTGAGTTAAAAGAACAACGCAATATATTGAGAATGATACTTGAGGAAAACCAAAGACTAGGTTGGGTCTTGAAGAAGAAGACAATGAAGTGGCATAAGTTACAGAGGAGACTACAACAAAGGCAAGTGAAGATCTTGGTGGAAGAACATGGGGAGGCTGAGTTGGAAATGGAAGAATCCATTTGTGAACCAAAATAGGGTGAAGTTCTGGGTGAAAAAGTAGGAACCATTGATGATTTTCTTAACTGTTGGACAGACCAACAGGAGGATGTAAAACCTTCTATTGTTGAATCTAATAATTTTGATGTGATTATAGGTTTTGTAGAGGAGGATGAACAATATTTAAAGCTGTCAAAAGTATGGAAGAGCATCTTTCAGAAGATGAAAACTCTGAAGCAAAGAAAGATGGAGAATGTCTCTTAAATGAGGAGCAGTGAATTATTACAGTAGAAATAATTTAGTAATGCATTGATGTTTGAAGCATTGACAACACAGGAAGAATTTCTTGTGAAAGGAGGAGGAATCATAAGTAACAATGAAGTACTTATGAAGTGTCACAGAGAAATTGAGTTGCTGGAGTATTTACTGGGAAATTCAGAGTATGATAGTGTGATTGCAGAGGAAGGAGTTCACTACAGTGAACAAAGACATGAAGACATCATTGGAGCAGATGATGTGGAGGAGAGATTAGCTGACAGTCTCATGAATTCTTTTGAGAATTCAAAACAGCACACTGATGTGCTGACAGAGGAGGAAGAATTAGAGCAGCAAACTAAGTTGTTTCCAAAGGAAGAAGAGGCACTGAGGCCTTATGTTTTTTATTTTAACAATTGTTTTATGAGTGCAGGTTTAGTTGCAGATGCTGGAGGAAATTTGGCACAGATGAGCAGCCAAATAAAAATGAAAGAAGAAGATTCTATGGAATAATTTAATCCATGGAAGAGAGATGTTCAATTGCTGGAGAGAATGTTGGAAAGTCATGATTCAATGCAGAAAGAGATAATCATGAAAGAGGGTAAGGATGTAAGGGCAGCAGTAAGGAACCAGCAACTACATGGTGGAAGTAACCAACAACAATTTGAAGAGTTAGTGGATAGCAGCAACAACCTGAAGCAGAGAGAAAGAGGTAACAGTGAATGGAAAAATATGGACTAGCCCAAAGATATGCTAGAGATGGAGATTGAAGAGTTATGGCAGTTAATGATGAAGCAGTCCATATGGAGGAGGTTGACAACAATAGGAAGGATGATCAATCAGAGTATGAACCTGATTGACAAGGAGAGAAAGATAAAGCAAAAGATAGCAGACATGCAACAACAACAAAGGATCAAAGCATTTGGGCGGTTGCAAACTAAAGTTTGGGACCCTGGAGGTTTTCTAACAACATATGAAGACACATGATCAAGAGATAATGAATATTTTCTACCTTAGGAGTCTGCTGCAATAGAATTCAGCCCAACAATATCATTTTATTTTAAAAGGCATAAGGGGTCATGTGTTTTAAGGAATTTTGTTTCCTAAGTATTGAACTACTGTAAATATTTGGGCCTTTGAGTGATTTTTAATGAGAATAGGAATTAATTAGATATTGTGAGACATATTTGTAAATGTTCTTGACTGTAGGAGAACATGAGAGGATTAGGATTAGTTAGGAACTAGTTTGAAGAAACTACTGAGCAACTGAAAAGTAACTGAAGAACAGTTCCTCAATTGTAAAGAAACTACTAATAATGTATTGAAAAGAAAAAAAAAAAGAGAAAGGTTGGATAAGTGAGCCAACCAGCCAACCAGCCAGCCAGTTAGAGTGCGACTGTAAGCCTACGAGCAAGAAAGGAATGGAGGCCACTAATTAGAATATCAGGCCAGAGAGAGACAGAGAGTCTTATTATGTAATTATTTGTTGTATATGCATAAACAGAGATTTGATTCCAAAAACTGTGTAAATGTGCATTTTGAGTATTGAATAATGAGTTATGTGTCTATTAGAGGTTCATTCTAACATATATGTATGCCGGCAGAGTTCAGCAGAATACATAGTGGAGAAGAATAAGACAGAGGATCATAATGGATCTTTGAATCCATTCAAAGGACCAAAGTGGAGTCTTGGAAGGATAGTGGTTAAAGAAACCCGTAGAGGTAAGCTCAGGAGGGAGTCATGCAGTAGGAGAGCGGAAGGACAAGAACCCTGAAGAAACCAGAAGATCATAGAGGAACATTGGAGAATGGCGTAAAACCAAGTAAAAAGGAAGAGCGAAGCAGTGAAACATTAGTGCATAGGATTTGTTGGATCTTTATGATCAATAACGAAGATTAAGTCGGAAAAGAGTGGAACGGAGTTATTAAATCGCATCGGAGGAAAGCCTAAGAGAAATGGACTCGACCTCAAGTGATTAGCGATTGTGATGCTGTGACTGAACGTGAACCGTTGGATCGGAAGCTCAAATCAACGGTAGAGGAGCTTTAAACAAATATCGCATCACAACGTTTCATTGATGAAATAACCTTGGGCCATTTGAAATTGTGAATTGTGATATGGGAGTGGACCCAACAAGGTAATGAATGTTGGTTGATGTTATTTGAAGTCTGGAGTGTTAATCACATATCAGATGTAGAGGAGGAAGGCATGTTAATGGACCTTGGGTTTTAATACATGCGACATGCGATATGCGAAGGGGCTATGAGAGCAGACCCGAGAGAGAAATGAATGATAGTTCATGTTAATTGGAATACGATTGTGTTATTGCATATTAGATGCGATAAAGGAATGTTGATGGACCACGGAGGATTGCGATAGCGATAAAGGCATATATCGGGAAATGTGCCAAGGCTATAGAAATATGTGGAAAGAGGTATGGTTTCACATAGTTTGTGTGATTTCTATTATATAAACATTATAATAGAAATAGCATCGATAAGGGTTATGTGGTTTAAGTCAGGTATAATCAAAGTATAAAGTGTGGAGGTTTGGTTATATATGTGCGGGTATTTTTCAACAAAGTTTATGAGGAGGATTAAGTCTCGATAGAAAGGAGAATGAGTTCTGATAGAAAGGAAATGATTATTTAAAGGAAGACTGGGCTATTGTAATGAATCATTCCGTAGAGACTGATAAAGGGGAGCCTTAACCATTAAGGATTTGAAGATTCAGACTCGGCAGAGAGTTTGAAATTCCTGGGGAAATTAGTTTATGCATTTTATATGCATATTGTGGGTATACGCGGGGGTAGCCCTGCATCATGAAGTGTTAAACACACACATGGCAGCGACAACATGGGAAAGATGAACAAGAGAGTACATTTATTATTAACAAATGATATACATTTATAGTACATGTTATGACCCTTGGATTCATATTCCAAGTGGTCTCTTGGACTCTTTTGGCTGTTCAACTTCCACACTAACCCTTAGAGGATTAGGTGTCCAACGTCCCCCCCCCCTTAATTCGAAGGGTTATGTATGAGTCCAAGAAGGGAGTTGTAATAAAAAATGTGCAAAAATATATGGTAGCACTAGGCTGAATGTGCTCTCTAAAATGTTGGTATAAAGGGTAGTGGTTTAAGGATGACCACCAACACTGGAACGCTTAGTGCAGTTCCTGGAACTCTTCCAATTCTGGCATGAAGCTCAAGTCTTCTGCTAGAGGAAGTGCTCCTAATGTTTTGAAGAGTGAAACCTTCAATCATGAAAGGGAGGTCTCACCCCGCATAAAAGAAATAACTTCAACCTAAAAAGGGAAGTCTAAACCTGTGATGGTTTAAGGATGACCAACAACTCTGGAATGCTTAATGCAATTCCTGGAACTCTTCCAAAACTGGCAAGAAGCTGAAGTATTTTGATAGAGGAAGTGTCCCCAATGCTCAGGGGCATCTTTGTCTCTGGCTACAACTCTGAATCTGGTATGGCAGGTTATGGCTCAGGCTCGCTTAATGTGGCTTTGAAGCTTGTATATGGCCATCATTCCCCCCCTGTCAGATACAAGGTGAGATGATGGAGAAAACTCAACTGCAAGACTATTCAATACTCTAGAACAAGTTCTAACATGTGACTAGAATATCTTCTTGGCTATTGATGCCCATTGCCAAGAAGCTATCCATCCAAGATGAATATTTGTTCTTGCAGGAGGTTTGTTTTTGAAGCATCTATTTGAATAATGATTGGTTTTATGACAGTGCTTACATGGATGAAGATCAAAACAGTGATCTTTCAGATGGCCAACTCGGTCACAATGTTGGCATTTCACAATCTGTTGTGGCTATTATGGAAGAGAACTAGAATCTGAAAGAGTTGAAGGTGAACTGTCATGAGGAGTAGGTGAAGATGAACCATCATGAAGAAATCCAACACTCTGAAACTAAATGGGCTTTTAGTAGTCTAGAATGTGAAAGGACGCGTCCTTGTCATATCCAAGACCAGTTCTGTGCTTGTTGTGGACAAGCTCTTCCCAAGGTCTGATGACCAACTTGGGAAGTGCAGACTGAATTTCTGCATCTGCATGTACAACCACTGCTTCATTGGGTAGTAAATCTGAATGAACTGTAACACTATTGACTTGCTGCTGATGGGTTGTTGTCTCAATGTTCTAAACAGAAACAGGTTCAGAATGACAACTCCATTTTTGTAATTATGCTTTCTGTAGCTGAGACTCAAGCTACAAAAAGTCAATTTTCTCTTTTTCATTTTAGAGACAGACCTGAATCTCTGTGAGATAAACTTTGCTAACTTTTAATGTATCATGAGTAGTAGACAACATTAGAGTTTTGAGGAACTCTAATACTTCATTGATTCTGGCCATTTTCTCCAATGTCAAACTTACACTTTAAAATTTGTTCACAATTATGAACCAATGTCACTGCAAGGTATTCTCAAAATTTGTTCTCCCAGAAAACTACAACAATCAAGTGATAATCTTTCTTGAGGAATGAACGAAAAGCAAGATTTTAACTGTACAATTATTCTCCAAATCCACACACAATGATGGTTGGTTGCATTCATATACAAGGAAAAGTATATTGTGCATTCCCAAACGATGAGACTCAAAATAGGAAATAGGTCAGTATCAAATCTGGTTACATAGACCTCGGTCCAGCGTCATGGTGAGGATAAAAAATCTTGTGAAAAATCGTTAAAGCCCTACTTTCTCCTTAGGGCATATTGTGGCATTCAAGTAGTTTAATATTATAAAATAAACGTTTTCTCGTACCTTTCCAACTTTTCATGGCATTGACTTGCTCCATATGACTAATGGAATGGTAAGCGTGTAATGCATTCAAGAGTTGAACTCATTGCAGCATGTTTCATGGCCCTTCAATGCACACTTCCAAATTGTTCAACATAGAGAGCAAAGAACTCTACCAAGATTTTGTGAATCAATTTCTGGAGTAGAGAAAGACTAGCTCTTCATGAAACATTCCCTGGCACATTACTCGATCTCTGTCATAATAGTGTAATGCACACCGACATCATTCGAAGGGTCACTGCCTCCGTTCACTACAAAAGATTGCAGGTGGCTACTATACAAACTTTAAAAAAGGCCCAAACCTGACGAAATTAAAAATGGCAAAGTAGCTTTGGAATGTGTTTCCAGTTTTATGGAGTCCAGTCATCTCGAGTCGGCGTTGCCCATGTATTCAAGTAGATGGGAAGCCATTCAGTGAGTCCACATGCACCAGGTAACGATACTGATTGGAGAGACAGGTTCTGGAAAGAGTACTCAGTTGGTACAGTATCTTGCAGGCATGGGTTTTGCCGAAAAAGGTTCCTTGGTATGCACACAACGCAGGAAAGTTGTCGCAATGCCTCTACAACAAAGAGTTTCCAAAGAATGCAAAGGATGCTATGGAGGAAATTTGCAGTTTATTTTCTCAATGCACTAAAGCCATCAGGAAAAGTGGCTTGATGAGATTTGGACCTCAAACCTCAATTTCAGCTATGAAAGATGATAAAACCGAGGAAGAGCTTAAAATGCTATGAGATGCATTCAAAAGGACGCTTGGCCAAAGATTTTTTGGCAAATTCTTCAAAACAACATAATGTTGACAGGTCACAAAACGCTGAAATTTAACCAGAATATTCGGTAAAAGTAGCTCAAAGTTTACCAAAATGGGAAAGATAATATCTGTACGTCATATACCCAATAATCTTCGGACTTATTCCGATGGCCTACCACATGCAAGCTATCAGCATCCATGAAGCAATTTGTTTAGGTTTCAGTCGTTTGTCCTGGGCACTGCCGGTCACGGCTATGTACAAGTTAGCGGTATCAGTATTTTGTAGCTTGTTGGACGATATTCACAGATGCAGCCTTCCAAGCAGCTAGGAGTCTTGAGATATCAGCAAATTCCACTCAAACAATATAGGAGGCCAATACTTGTGACATTGTGAAATGCAGTGCATGCAATTTTCCCCTTGTAATTTATGACTGCTACTCTAAGCCAAGCATAATCGCTACTATTAAAATTTGTCTTTTGTTCAAGTTAATGTCTGTGCCTCTAGGAATTGTAGAAATGGTAAAAGGTAGCTTTGAAGTAGTCAAATTGGAGATTCAAGATTCAAGCAGTGCTGCAATTCTTCCAATAATTGTTGTAAATCTAATAAGATCGGAGTCAATCAAATCAGTGATAGAATATCACTGGATACATTCAAGAAGACTTAAAAGTGTACAATGAACCTATTTCTAACAATGAATCATTCTACATTCACTGCCATAGGATAGTTGAAAAAATGAGTGGCATCAGTTTTTTTTTTTCATCCCATTCTTGACACTAGCACGCAGAAAGGATGTAACAGTTCCTTCAATGGGTAATGGTGACAGCATGCAACAAGAATAGTAATGCAGTTCTGACACGCAGGAAGGTCGCAGGAAGGCAAAGTGCTTAGGAGCTCAGGTATGCATGGAACATTACAAGTAATGAAGACCAGGTCAGCGCTATTAAAGGCAGTTGTGCAGGGAATAACAACATGCCATATTTTTTCTTTTCTACATAAGGCATAAACTGTGAGGAAGAAAACTACACAGGCCACACATCATGGCTCTGATACCATGTTAGACACACACATGGTAGCAACAACATGGGAAAGATAAACAGGAGAGTACATTTATTACTAACAAATGATATACATTTATAGTACATGGTGTGACCCTTGGATTCATATTCTAAGTGGTCTCTTGGAATATTTTGGCTGTTCAAATTCCACACTATCCCTTAGAGGATTAGGTGTCCAACATGAAGAAAAAATTAAAATTAACATTGAAGTAAAGGGTTGTGAGCTTATGAAAGGTCATGTAGTCTTATTGGAAAAAATATACAATAAATTGTAGAAGTCTTCTCAGGTTCTCGATGATCCAATAGTTGGTTATTTTGATGGTTTTTGCAGTCAAATTTCTCATTGTTTAACTAGATATGTGCTTGAAAACAAGGATGATGAAGACTTATTTTGGTAGCCAACATCATTGTGTTGTCCAAAAAGGGTTTATTACAGACGTTATATGAAGATTTGTAGCCCTATCATGACAACTATCAGTTTAAATTGCATGAAAGCAAGGACGCAAATGAAAGTTTGTATTCATGGTATGTAGACCACCTAGAGAATAATTACAATCTATTGGACGAGATGAACTTCAATGTTCATTCATTTGAAGTCCCTTTTACAATTTTGTTGGAGATAGTAAACAACCACAAGATTTCTAATTTTCTTAAATTTTGATCTGTCTATAAATTTTTCAATGAGTTATCAGTAATAAGGTTTTATATTTTTCTCGTGAACAAACACATGCAAATAACTCAACCAGTTGATAAAGTGATTTCATGGTTGTAATGGATTTTTTACTTCACTTGATCAAGCAACTCATAGAGAAAATTATGGTAGGTAGGTCTATAAATAAGCTCATGGGAATGAGCATGTTTCAACATTTTTCAATTTTCATTTTCAAGAGTGAGTTTGCAGCACTTACAGCTTGGGTTTTAGTTTCAACTTCAGTGGTGTTTAGTAGTTTAAATTTGGATTTCAGTTTACTCATTTTTTCGGTATAAGATGATTTCAATGGAGAGCAGGCCAAGCACAGGTTGCATGTTTGGTTTGGGATCATCCCAATGGATCGGGCTACTGGTCTACAATGTTCTTTGGCATCTCATAGGGAGGATGCCATCCCCATTGGAGCCAATGTTACAGTACTATGTTATAGTAGTCAATGTCAAGCTTGGTCATTTAATTTGGTTAGTTTGCAGCTATGTCAAACCTTGTGACATCATTTGGAATACAAAGGTATAAAAATATGTTTCGTTTCTTCCTTGCATTGCACTTGAGGATTTTAAACTTCAAAAGATCATGATTACACTCAAAAAGTTTCTAGATCACATTGAGTATTTTAAAAGGTTAATTTTGTTAGATTCCTATAATACTAGTGTATTCCCTCATTGTTATTGTCATTATAGCCCCCTTGTTGTTTGTGTGCCCATGTTGTCCCCATATCATTATTATTGCGCCCCATAGAAGCCTACTATTGTTATTTTTGTGCCCTTACATTATTATTGTTATGTCAGCTCTTATTATATTCTGAACCTTTAAACTCTTATATATAGAAAGGAGGTTTTGTCATTTGACTCATCCAATAATTGTTCATTTCTGTAATGTAAAGGAGGTTTCCCACTCGAAGAGATAATTTTGAAGTCATTTATCTATCTCTTCTTCTATTTTGTGAGTTGGTTGCATAACTATTGTTATTGTTGTGCCCTTGCATTTTATACAGAAGCATCCAGAACTACTCAAGCGTTGAGGACAAGACTTTTTTGTAGGAGAGGGGCATGTTAGGTCCCTACAATACTAGTGTACTCCCTCATTGTTATTTTCGATGTAGCCCCCTTATTTTTATTGTTGTGCCCATGTAGTCCCTATATTGTTATTATTATGTCCCATAGAAACCCACTATTGTTAGTGTTATGCCCTTATATTATTATTGTTATATCAACTATGATTATCCTGTGACCCCTTAGACTCCTATATATAGAAAGGAGGTTTTGTCATTTGAATATTTCAAGAATTGTACATTTGCGTAATGTAAAGGAGGTTGCCCCCTCGAAGAAGATAATGTTGAAGTCTATTATAGATTTGAGGCTTCTGCAATCTACATTTTGTGTGGTGATACCTTTTGGATTCATCGCATTCATGTTTTTTTTTTGTAATTGACGTTTCGAACCAACCCTTGTGGTTCATCGTCAGGATTTGATAAGTGAATAAGTCAGAGATTAATGGCATAATAAATAGAGGACTGGGTTGGGATGGGAAAGCATGGAGCCGACAGGTTTGATAATGCTATGAAAGAGATTTAGTTAAATTATTTTATTTTATTATTAAATTTTTTTATTGATGTTTTTTAGACTTTTTTTGATAAATGTATTTTTATTTGCCAATTAAATGATTAAAGTTAAAATTAAATGTTATGACCTCATGTTATTAATGATGGTCAACTAACTAATTGTTACCTTCATAACTAATTAGTTTTTGTTGATTACAAGATTGTTAATGTTTAATTTTTAATATTGACATTAATATTTAATGTTGCAAGCTTACAAATTTTTGTTTTCTAATTGAAACATGATTTAATCTTGTATGTATTGTTAATTGAATTTTCTTTTTATTATTTTTCAAATAATAATTAGAACTTAATGTTGTTAATGATACTTAACTTATCTTAATTTAATATTCTCCTATTTTATGGATATATATAATTTGCATAATTGATGATTATTAAATTATTTTGTTAGCGTTGTTGCTATTACAATTTTGAAAGAATATCTTTTTGATATAAATTATTTAAATATTGAAGGAGTAAAATTCTTGGTTATGTTGTTTATTCAAATATTATTTTAATAATTTTTGTTGGTGATGTTTATATTATAATCTAGAAGAATTTCATTTTGATATAAATTATTTAAAGGTTGAAAGAGTATTTTTTTTTTTGAAGTCGTTGATCTATCCCTTATTCTATTTTGTGAGCTGGTTTCATAGTAAATTTTTCTTCCAACAAGTCATTGAGTCTGTCACCTGTTCTCCTAAGCTACTCTGGATGTTACTAGGATACTTGTTGCACTAATGTTGCAGGGAATTTGATGTGCTTTCAGAGTATTTATGGTTTTTTGCACCTTAATGACCTCCAAGTTCTAGAAGTTTGTTTTTCTTGTTCATTTTGTGTTTAATACCTCAAAATTCATCTCAAAATGTTCAAGAGTGCACTCAGCTAGTCACTTTCGTATCTATTCCTTCACCGTTGTGCTTTTGTGTTGTGTTACTGTCAAAAGTATTAGGGTTTGGTAGAAAGTCAAAGTTTTGGCATCGTTTCTTATGTGTAAGAGCTTAAAGGAGGTTTTATAAAAGTGGCACATCAGGTCAAATCATGCAGGTAAACATTTGTTGTGCAAATTTGGTGTGGGTACAAATTTTGAAGAGATAGAGTTTTATAGCTTTATAAGGTGTTATATAACTAGTGTATGATAATCCTAAGGATGGCTCTCACCTACATATCACATTAAGAAGGCCATAGGATGATCTGAAATATGAAAAGAAAGAAGTCAATCTGTTTTTGCTAAAGGAAGGAGAAAACGCAACAAGTTTATTGCGATTTTACATAGTCATTAGTTTAACTATCAAATTCAACTCCATGCTTCTTGAAATAATTTTCTATGGTTGTGAAAAGTGTCCTTAATCATTTTGGATATTCGAGCCTCATTCTTGTGAAGGCATTCAACCTATTCAAATTCATTGTGCTTAACTATTACGCTTTCTCTTTAGAAGTTGATGTTTAAAGAATGGGGGGATGTAGTGTGATCAAAAGTGTTTTCATAGGTCTATGATGTTCCAAGAATAACTCATCACTTATACAACCATTTTAGAATTCGAGTTCTCAAAATTCACAAAGGATGAACTTGCTTTGTTTTTGTTGCATTTTTTATTGTTTTAGCGGTCATCTTCAAGATTAGTTTTTGACCAACTGGAGATGAATTTGGAAAACCCAAAAGAATTTTTTCTCAAGAATGGGAAAAATAAAATAAAAAATTCTCTTTTATTGTACACATATATCATGGTTTGGGAGACATAAAATGACCTTTGAGGAATATTGTTCAAAGAATATGATTCGATAATTTTTCTTATTTCAGTCATTGTTTGTTGGTGTGCTTTACTGAGAACTATAAGTCAACTTAGAAAAAAGAGGTTTGTGTCAAGAATGGATCAGATAAATAAAACCTCTCTCCATTGTTACACATGTGTTATAATTTGGGAATTATAGGTGTCACTTTGAGACCTGGTTATTCACAATTTCGCAAGCGAGATTTGCTGACAAAGTTCTAGAACTTTTTGGAATTCGACTTGGTGGATCTCCAGCTTGGAATAATTGACTCCAAATTGATTTTCATGATGAAGTTTGAATATTTTTATACCCAATCCCATGAATTTCTCTTCATTTAGCATATTTTTGGTTAATCAAAAACCAAACTCTAGATAGTAGGATATGGGCAGATTTTCCAAATATTGTATTCCTAAACCATTGTAACCTCTTCTTATCTTTGGGAAAAGGATGGATTTCAACTTCGTTAGTATAGGGATGAGATGATTGTATATATTTCATGAATTTTAGTGTGCAAAAGGTTGATTGGGGAGTAAAAAGAGAAATTTTTTATTTGATATTGTAAACTGTGGAGTTTTAATATAAGTGATCAGTACATATCTTTTTTTCTCAAGGATTCATATGTCATTAGCTTTTGGTGATGTTCTTTCTGCATTTATGTGTTTTTTTCTAAGTTATTCATGAAAATTTTCTTCCTTCTATTATCTGAATGAATATTATATGTTACAAAATTCATTTGAGATAGATGCTTTGTTTCATTCCATTTCAAATAATACCAGTGCTTTTCATCTAAAGTTAAGCATAAAATTCATCCTTGATAGATTCTTTATGTTTAATGGGTTGTGATTCTTAATTCCTCTAGCCTATGCTACAAAAAATTTAAAGATACAGAAGTTTTGACTACCTTTCCCTTATCATAGATCTGCTCCATAACCATTTATTGTTCACTTTAATCAATCAGACTCCATGCCCAATGGATATATCTATAACTCTTCCATAAAACTTTTAGAAACATATTCCTCTCTGATCTTAATATCTAGCCTAAAACTTAAGACAACCAATCATCTAAGTGACTAAAGATTCATATAGAGAGAGGCCTCTTTGAAGCTGGAAGGGCTAGATTCTAGTTTTAAAGTGATTTGTGGTTACCTTTGGGTTCCTCTCCTCAACCTAGAGGAATTATGAAGTGATAGCAGGGGGCAGCACCCCTGAAGCTAAAAATAGATGAAAAATCTCCTTGTAGAATATTGTAATTTCGTAGTCAATCAGGGTTGTTCATTAGGCAGATGATCTGATGGTAGAAGTTATGTTAATTTATGTAATTTCTTCCCTAGAAGAAAACCTTTGGTTTATACGAGGGAATTGTATTGTGCATATGTGTTATTATTCTAAGAGAGAAAGAGAGCGGAGACTTTGTGAGAGTGAAGAGGAAATTATAGGGAGATATGTAGTAGGTTGTATCTCTTCATTTTGTTATATAATATAAAAGGAAGGACAGAATATTTCTCCATGGATGTAGACCAAATTTGGTAAACCACATATATATATGCCTCTCTTGTTTCATGTGTTTCTATATTTATGTTTCCACAAAAATGTTTGTATTTCATTGCTACGTTAATTAATTTATAACACTTTTATGAGTTCTCTTTCATATACCATGTCAGGTATCAAGATAGTTGATGTTTATCTAGCATGGACTTCTGGAAAAATTTGGGTTAGTGTAGTACTCGATTGAATATTCATATCCAAGACTTGAGTACTCTGTAGTTTCCAAGCAAGCTTCCATTCTCCTTTATATCTTTTCCAAGACATGTTGTGAGGATATTGTCTAACTTGTTCTTTTCCACTGGTCCATTTGGTAACAATCACCATACACTCGTCATGCACGCTTGAATTATTTAGTTTATGCTCTCCTGAGTCTCACTCACACTCTCCTGATTCTTTCTTTCTTGATTTCACATTTTTTAGCTCACTTGATTTTAATTTTTCCCACTCACTTGTGTCTATCCAAGGTTTTTGTAGATGTTCCCTGTTTAGAAAATCATGGATCAAATTTTTTGTTCCTTTAATATGCTCAATATGAAAATCAAAGTTTCCAAATAATGCCTGTCATCTCTCAAATTTCGCTTCATTAGATTTCGTTACCTATTTTGTTAAAACATTCTTCATGGATGCAACATCAATCCTTAACAAGATTCATTTGTTAATCATGAATACTTCAAATTTGTCTAATGCATTAAATGCAACTTTAATTTCTTTATCAATGGTTTCATATTTTATTTCTGATTCCATCGAAATCCCAGATGCAAATTGGATAATTTCTTCAATCTTACCTATGTCTATGGCTCTTACCTACTTAAGTACAACATCCCATCTAATATTGCTTGCATATGTTTCTACAATTTTTGGTAAATCATCATCTGCAACTTGAAGTATAGGCAATGTTTTTACCTTGTTTTTTAATTTAATATTTTACCTATTATTACTTTACACTAATTTTATATATTTATTTTAAATTTTAACATATTATACTTTACAATTATGATTATTTTCATTTCCTTTACTTCAACATAAAAATGTTTTTTATTTTTTATTTTTTAATTTAACTCTTCTATACATAAGTATATAAAAAATTATCTATAAAATAATAAACTATTATAAAAATTATACATAAAAAATAAAATTTAAAAAGAAACACACATATTAATAATATTTACCAAAAATATTAGCTCATGGGGCATAAAATAGAGAGTGATGGGTTAGCTATTAGAGCACTATGTGATGTGAAGGTCACTTGTTTGAAACACCACGAGGAAAATCCAGCCATATAAAGGGTTGGTGTGGCCTAGTCTGGGTGCGATCCTCTCGTGATTTTGATAGCTTAGATGCCCTTGGGTTTTAATTTCTCAAAATTGCAATTATCCTAGACTCTCACAACTTAGCAAACTAAAAAAACTATTTACCAAAAATATTAAACACTTGTAAAAATAAATAAATAAATAAATAAATAAATATATATATATATATATATATATATATATATATATATAGCTCAATCTCGATATTAACATAACTTCTAGCTATTTGTTCCTTTGCATAATGGACCTCTAATCTATGATGGAGGGAGAGATGGAGCAGAAGCGCTCTGCGGCCAACCGCGTAGGTTTGGGTTAGGGCAACAGACATCGGCGCGCACTGTTGATAACCGTGAGGGTTCCGGTTAAGGCAACCTAACCCTACCTCTCCAGCCTGAAGTCCGCTCCCAGCTCCTGTCTCGATTGCTTACCTGGCCCGACTTTTCAGGCTACAACCGTCGTTTTCACCATGGATCCGGTTACTGTCGGTGATAGTATGGACACGGAAGAAGCTATTGATTTCTCCGAAGACCCGCTATCCTCCCAGGTAATTTTCGACCGCCCTAATTTTGCTTCGTCGTCTGCAGCTTCCGGCCCTCTGCTTACTGAACCGCATCCCTCTCCGGCGGTCTCTATCCCGGTCCCCCCTCCATCCAGCGCTCCTGAAGGCACCATCCAATCTGACTCTGCTGGGCTAGATCTACCCCCCCTTTCTCCGGGTACCCTCCGTTTTTTATCTTCAGTCATTCCCCCATCGCCACCCTTTGATTCGCGGCCTCAGACCTCATCCTTTCCGGCTCCATCCTCTTCTGGTCCTCCTATTCCATCGTCGACTGGTTTTGCAGCGCTTCTCCACTCTCCTTCGGGATGTTTTGAAACCCCCGCCGTCAAGGTCAGCTCTTCCAGGTCGAACCCACAGGACTGCTCCCCGGACCCCTTGGTAAATCATCCCTCTGCGCCGCGCACGGGGAAAAAAAGAACAAAGTGTGTCAAATCTACTACCAGGGACATCTCTATTTGGTTCGGTGAGAACATGGCCGCTGAAGAGGCCACTAATATGGCAAATTCTATCCTTGTGGGTCATGTCCGAGGGTGTGCTTATTCTGCGACCCGGCTTACTCAGTGGGTGAAGGAGATATGGGGTGGGATTCTGAAGGAACTCCCTGAAGTTCAGGTCCTCCCTCGCGGCTAGTTTTCCCTCCACTTCGCAAAGGACAATTATACGGATCTTGTCTTGGCCAAATTCTGGCACATAGAAATGGCACCAGTGTTGCTCAAGCGATGGAGTCCTCTGTTTGATCCCGAGCATGAACAGATTGGGGTTGGGCCATTATGGGTGCGCCTCCTTGGACTTCCCCTCCAATATTGGAACGAAGAAACTTTCATCCGAATTGGAAACGCTCTGGGGACTTATCTCGATTATGATCGAACTTTCGTGGAATCCAGAAATAGAACGCTAGCTCGTATCCTGGTACACCTAGACACTCGCGAAGGATTAGAAGAAAATATCACTCTACATTGGGGCAAATACACTCGCGTCCAGATTCTTGACTACGAAGGCGTTCCCTTCAGATGCTGATGGTGCCATAGGGTAGGGCACATCTTCAAAGATTGTTCGCTAAATCAGAGGAAAGATGATGCTCCAGCACCCAATGCCTATATGCCGAGACCTTCCTCTCCGGTTGCTCAACAAGTTCCGACCGCAAGCACTCCCTCGCATGCAACCCCTCAGGCACCAGGTGTTCCTCTTGGTCGTTCTACAGCTCCAGTCACCAGATCTCGGGCGGCCTCCGCATCCGCTTCTGCAGCACCTCCGGGTAAATCTCTCAATCCTTCAATGTCTAATTACTCTTTGACTTCATCATCTTCTCCATCCATGACTGCCGCATTTTGTTCAAGGCCTTCCCCCTTGGTCATTGCTCCTACTATTACATCCTCTCATCCGCCCTCATCACCTGCATCTTCCCCCTCATCTTCCAAGGGCTCAAAGCATTCATACTTCCTTCGCCCTCACCCTCACTCCCAGGGACCACAATCCAACATCGCTGGCCTGGGTATCTTAACATCTGGTCTGACCTCGCTGCCTTCTCGAGGGCGAAAATCTGATCTTACTAAAGCCATCAGACGGGCGGGGGCAGAGGTGGCCATTGGGCGTCAATCTACTATCAATGGGGTACTTAGAGCAAAGAACACCCCTCACCATCTTCCCCCATGAGGTGCCTCTCTTTCAATTGCAGAGGCCTGGCTAGTGCCTCAAAGAAGCTAGCCCTCAAGAGACTGGTTGAAACATCTCCTGTCGATATTATCATGCTTCAAGAAACGCTTGGCCCCGACGACTCCATTTCGGCTTCACTATCATCGATCATACCTGGTTGGAAATTTTCGGCAATGGACTCCTCTGGAAGATCGGGTGGCTTAGCAATTGTCTACAATCCTGTAACCATTAGGGCCCTAGGTACTTGGGGGGGACCGGGCTTTCTGGGTCTCGACCTTTTTTCTGCAGACCTGGGTATCAACCTCAGGGTAATCAATGTATATGGCCCGTGTCACCAGCGTGAAGCTTTCTGGAATAACCTACTGGGGCTTAACATTCTTTCATTAGAGAATCTGATCATAGGGGGGGATCTTAATTTTTCATTGGGTTACGGGGAATCTTGGGGTGCCACAGCTCAAATCGACTCGATCACTGCCTACATGACCGATCTCTTGGAGCGACATGATCTGAGTGATGTCCCCATGATCAAACCCCTTCCCACCTGGCGGAACAGAAGGATCGGTGAAGCTGCTCTGGCCCGTAGACTCGACAGATTCATGATGAAAGGACCTCTGCTTCAAAGACTTCATCACTACAAACAATGGGTGGGCTCAGGTGGTATATCAGATCACCATCCTATATACCTGGAAATAAATGGCCCCAATAAAAAGCCAAAAGCTCCTTACAAGTTCAATCATGGATGGCTTGAGGATCCTTCCTACATCAAACTTGTTAAGGACTTCTGGCCTCACAACCCAATAGACAGAGCCGATTCTCTGGCAAAAGGCTTCTGTATGAATCTGTCACAACTCAAGGAACTCACTATCGAATGGGCTAGGAACAAGTACCGGATGGAAAACTCTACTCTCATGAACATTGAAGCTGAGCTAACCTCTCTCACTGATGAAAGAGGTTTGGGTTTCACATCGGAGGCCGAAAAAGCACACCTTGTGGAGCTGGAAAATCAGAAGCAAAAGATTCTTAGGGAGAGGGAAGAATCTATCAGACTGCGCAGTAGAGCAACCTGGCTTAAGGCAGGAGATGAAAACTCTCGCTTCTTTCACAATTATGCCAAGGGCAGAAAGGTCAGCAATACAATATGGAACCTCCCTATGGCCGATGGTGGAATGGCTGATACTTTCAATAAGCTATCTCAGATGGGATCATCACACTTCAGGAACCTATACAAGCAACCTCCAGGTAACAACCTTGCTGACATTATCAACATTGCTGGACACTTCCCTAGGTTTGTTAACGAGGAGGAAGCAGAGTCCCTATTCGATCCTGTGACCCCTGAGGAACTGGAATCCACCATCAAATGGTTTAAGAAGGAGCGCAGCCCTGGTCCGGATGGATGGACCATCGAATTCTACATTGCATTTTATGAGATGATCAGCCAGGATCTTCTAAGGGTGGTTGAGGAATGTAGGATGTCAGGATCCATGTACAATGCAATCAATTCCACCTTCATTGCCCTGATCCCCAAAACTGACTCCCCTTCCTCTTTTGATGAATACCGTCCTATCTCTCTCTGCAATGTACTCTACAAGATCATCTCAAAAATCATTGCAAATCGCATTCGCCCCATTTTGTCCCGACACATTGCCCCTCAACAGTTCGCATTCCTGGAACATCGCCAGATTCATGAAGCTATTGGGGCAGCACATGAGGCCTTTCACTCTATTTGGACAAAACACCACAAAGCCATCATCTTAAAAATTGACTTGGCTAAAGCATTTGATAGGGTGAGCTGGTTGTATATCAAGATGCTCCTTATTCATCTGGCCTTCCCCCACAGATTTATTACTTGGATCATGGCCTGCATCACCACTCCCTCCTTCAGTGTGTTGATTAATGGTTCTACATCCCAGTTCTTCCATTCGGAGAGGGGTCTCAGACAGGGGTGCCCTTTTTCCCCCCTCCTCTTCCTTATAGTCATGGATGGTCTCAGTAGGCTTATTGCATCTACTAAGAGGAATGGAGACATTAGTGGCCTCAAGATATCAGTGGACTGCTTCCTCACCCACCTCCTTTTTGTAGATGACGTTATGATATTCCTGGATGGAAGCACCCGGGACTCCCGTACTTTCTCCAATATCATCTCCCTCTTCTCCTCTGCCACTGGGATGCAGGCCAACCACTCAAAATCATCCATCATTCTCTCCAGAACCACTGTCCATGAATCCCAGATGGCTCTACAGCTATTCCCTTACAGCATACACCCCTTGGATCAGGGCCTTAAATACTTGGGTTATTGGATCAAGCCTATTAGCCCTAAAGTAGCAGACTGGATCTGGCTAGTGGTCAAACTGGAGAAAAAGCTCAATATCTGGAACCATAGATACCTATCACGAGCAGGTAGACTCGTCCTGATCAAATCTGTCTTGGAAGCTACTCCGGTCTTCTGGATGGCCTTGGCATGGATCCCTCGCAGCATCCTATCCAGACTGCAGCAGACCTGCAATAGGTACCTATGGAATGGGTCAATAGAAAAGCGCATCTTTGCATGGATTGGATGGAAGAGGATTGCCATCCCAAAGAAGTGGGGAGGCTGGGGCCTCAAAGATCTCCCTTCATTCGCACAGGCCCTGGCTGCAAAGATGGGATGGACACTAATCACTGGGGACAATCTATGGACCCAAATTGTATATCACAAATATATTTGGCCTCATCAAATAATGGATTGGATCCGGCTCCCATCCTGGCCCAAAGCTGGGATATCATCTGTTTGGAAAGCACTTCTCCATGCTATACCACTCATCAGAGATAACCTGATATGGAAAATAAACGATGGCACACAGGCTAGGATCGGGCTGGACCCATGGAACGGTAGCGGTGGAAGGCACATATTGCCTGAAGCCCTCGTTCGACACCTGCACTCTCAAGGGATCTCTCACATTGCTGACATAGCGGATCCACAGCACACTACCATCTTCAATCAGCAATGGAAATCGGCACAACAGATCAACATCCCACCTCTCTGGCACCAAGATTGGCAGTCTTATATAAACGCCTTATCTGAATCGCACATCAGGATCAAGCAGGGACCTGATGAGCTCATATGGTATCCCTCCGAGCATGGCACATACACCCCAAAAGTGGGATACCTATCTCTGATCGCACATAAGGCTCCGGATTTAATATCATTCTGGTGGAACTCCATCTGGAAGTTAACTGCTCCACCAAGACAGAAATTATTTTTTTGGTGTATCCTAAAAGGGGTGGCTCCCACTGGGGAATACCTCATGAGGCGTGCGATACATGGACCGTCTTGGTGCATCCTGTGTAAGCAGTCTACTGAATCGTGCACACACCTATTCTTACAATGCACTGTCCTAGCACAGCTATGGCAAGCTATCTCCCCAGCTATACAATTCTCCGGTAAATGGGAGGGGGTCGACATAAATCAAACATGGGAGTCGTGGTATAACCAGCATAGGAACTCAAAGCTACAGAGCCTGCCCATCATTATATGCTGGTACCTATGGTTGGCCCGAAACCGTTTGACATTCGAGGACAAAATGGTTCAGTGGCCGCATCTTACTGCTAAGATTATTGCTGTCTTCAATGATATACCTGAGCCACCGCAGCCTAAGGTCCGTCGTCCCCGGGATCCCCCTCAAATCGATCACAGCTGCCCATGGGCTTATTTCGATGGTGCAGCCCAACAACAGGGATGCGGAGGGGGCTTTCTCCTCTTCATTAACGAACAACACTTCTATAAAGCAAAGCTGGGTCTGGGTGTTGGTTCTAACAACTTTGCAGAGATCATCACCCTCCGCCATCTCATTCATTTTGCATTGAGCCATAACTGCTTGCATTTAAACATATTTGGGGATTCAAAGATTGTCATTGATTGGTTCAATAATATTTCTGCTTGCCACTCGCACACACTCAGCAGTATACTGGATGAAATAAATTTACTGAAGGAACAGTTTAATAACATCTCTTGCAATCATATCTACAGGGAACACAACAACAGTGCCGACCAACTATCCAAGGAGGCTACGGTACTTCCCAGAGGCGAGTGGATGATTCAGGAGCAGCGGGGCGCAAATGCATATCAGTACTATCACCGCCCATACATAGATGCACAATACTATAGGGCAGCCAGCCCATGAACAAACAAGAACTGATATTTTTGAACTATTTTTGTATATAGCTAATAAATATTATAACTGACAGCCCTGCGCGGCAATATGTATATATGGCGATGTAAAACATCCTGCGAGATGATTTTTGTTTTTTGATAGACAGTTATGGGACCTACAGATACCCACATGTGTAGTGGAAGAACTTCTGCATATGCAAATGCATCTACAACATGTAATTTTTCTAATCAATGAAAGATTATGATTTTTCCAGTGGAAAAAAAAACTCAATCTCGATTTGCTTCTGGAATGGGATCAAAGTCAAATGGCTCCGGTTCCGCCTTTACTACCAGTGGTTGATCGCCTCGCAACGGAAGAAGCAGTTACTAATACGTAATCCCCAGCGCGAGCAGAGGCGGTTGTTTCATCTGTTGATCCAGCACCATCAGTATCCGAGTCAATAGTCAAGACATAGTTGGCAGCTATAAAGGCGGTAGAATAATACCTATCGGTGGGTAAGGAAGCTGCTCTGGTGTAAGTGGAAGGAAGGCAGCACTCAGGTCAAAGAAGTGCGCTATGTATGCCCAAATGAATGTAGCGCTCACCATGCTTTCATCTTCGTGCTACCCCGTATGCCCTAAGTTTATGTAGTAGAGACATAGGGAGAAGCAGCGGGAAAGACAGGAGCAGAGCCATAAGCACTAGCAAGGGTGGTGGTTTCTGTAGCTTCGGTAAGCAGATCCTATATCCTATCCTATAGCAGTAGTTCCTGGTCCAGCAGCCTTCGATCCAGCATATATATATATATATATATATATATAGGGAAGTTGTCTATTAAAAATGCTCTTCACTCTATTAAAAACTTCAATAAGTTTAAACACATTAAAATTTAAAATTGTAAGCTCATGGGGTAGTCATCGCCATGTTATGAAGTACTGTGTAAAACAAACCATAAGATTAAGATACAAATCTCTCGTGAATCACTCGAGCCAACCAAAAAATAAAAAAAACATAAATCTTGAATTTATAAAAAATAAATTTAAGCATATAGGCGTGTCTATTTTTGAATATGACTTCCAAAAATTTAATTTAATTATCTATAACTATTAAATGGATGGTGGAGGTTTAACATCCATGAAATATTCTAGAATGTTTTTAGTCATATACACAAATTAATGGTTGATATTTATCTCCAAAGTTGTTTTGTTATTTTTTCCTTTTATATTAAATTGATTAATTAAAAAAAACATATATATCATATAAACTAATGTTATATGTAGTGAGTTATGGTATTTTTTCCATGATAAGCTATGGTAAAATAGAAGTAAATACCCATAATTAAGAATCTTGTTTCATGTTTTTTTTTTTTTTTTAATATATAATTTTATTTATTTAATAATAATAATAATAAAAAATGAAATTATTATTGAGAAATATTTTATGATTTTTTATTTTTATTTTTAATAAAGTGGTATGTAAGATTTTCTCAGTTGTCACTTATGATAGCATTATGATGGTCGGGGGCTCCCTTTCTACTATCTCATGGATCCAAGGTAGGTTGGTTGTTCATGTTCCTTCTCTTCTCTACTTGATGCAGCGCATAACCTAGATTAAGGAACTTTTTTCGGTGATCACCTTTCATCATATCATTAGAGAACATACGCTGAAGCTGACACCCTCTCAAAGCGTGCTCTGTCTCTTCTTCCTGGCTACATGTACTTTGAACATGTTGTGGATGGTATTGTTCAAAGTCGGGGTTCTTTCGAATTTTTTTAATTTCTCGATATCTGTTGGGGTCTCATTCAGGCCCTCCTGAGGCTTTCCCCACTCACTGACATTGTCTCCATTATGTCCGTTTCCTTTTTCTCAATTTTCCATGATTAGCAAAATGCGCTTCTAGTCCTATTCCTCTTTTGATACAATGGAGTCCTATTTGAGTATTGTCAAGTCAAGTTTCTTTATGGGGACAGTCAACGTTTCAATTTTGGAGACCTACATTTTCATATTCTCTCTTGAGCAGTCGAAGATCATCATCTGCTCTTTTTTGGTTGATATTTCATAGGGTAACTCTTTGGTCATCTCCATATTTAACCTCGAGCACCCAAAGATGTACTTCTGCTTTGTTTTGTCGATAATTCTTAGGGCAAGTCTTTTGGTCAGAGAGAAGACATTGTTATAATCTGTAGTCTTTAGTTTAAAGTGAACTAGAAGTATGCACATGCAAAACATTTCAAATTGGCCTTAAAAAAGGAGCGAGATTGTGCACAAGGACATTTGGAAAGATCTTCCGACATGGTTCTTTGATGGTGCATGCAAGCAAAGGGACTGTGGATGCAAAGCTGTAGTTCTGTTAGAGCCAGCCAAATACTATCATTGGTGGTGGGAGGGAGGTAGAGGTGCAAATAGTAGGGCTGAAATTATAACATTGTGGGAGGTTCTGACATGCTCTAGATGGCTGGGGTTGGAGGCACTGCACATCTATGGATATGCAAAAGGCATAATAGAGTGGGTCAAGCAGCTCTCTGTTTTCAGCCCACCCATTCTATCAAACTCGATGAGCCGTATTAGGAATTTGGTATGCTTCTTTCAGAATATATCATTTGGGCACATTTATAGGGTGCAAAATGAGTTTTTGGATCTCCTATCAAAGTGGGGCATCACAAAGGAGCCTCAGAAGTTATTATTTGATGCTTTTGTTCAGGACACCTTAGCAAATGCGGGGAGCATTAACTACTCTTGAATTGGAAATCATTTTTTGTTTTTTGTATATTATTTATATATTTAGATAAATTTCACTCTTAGAGAATATGTATCATAGTTAGAAAAATGACAAACTATGAGGAGTCGAAAAATATAAGAAAGAAAGAGTTTTAGTTTTTTGAAATCCTACAGTAAAATCTATGATCCTACTACAGGAGCATTGAACATAAATTTGTAAAAGCATGAAGATCTATGTTATATGTATTCTTTTTATTTAAATGAAATTTTGTGTTTTATAAATATGTAAAACATTTCAATTAATGAAAATATTCTATTTTATATATATATATATATATATATATATATATATATATATATCCCAAATGATTTGATACTTATATATGGTAATGTGATTCGATACTTAATGCAACAGACATGGTATTACGCATTCAGTTTTGCCTTTGACTCTCTATTAGTTTGTCTTAGTTTGTTTTTGACCAAAAATTTATGCGACGTATCCATAGTTTAACATTGGGAATTCTTTTTTTGTTATTTTTTATTATTGTTTAAAGTTATTTATTTGTGAGGTTATTGGTTGAGGTCTTTTTATGGGCTGTTTAGTGACTTCCACTCTATTAGTTACTAATTTTTTGTTTTTAGTTTTATTTCTTTCTATTTAACTTTTTGATTTTTTTTTCCCTATTTTTTCCATGAATTATAGTTTTTTATCCATATTTTCTATTTAAGATGATAAATTTTAGAGAGAAAAAAATAATTTAAAAAACTTTTGGAATATTTTTTTTAGTTTTATTACTTTTAATTTGACTTATATTTGTTTTTGTCTTTTCTATGGTTTTTTTTTAACATGACAAATTTTAAAGAGGAAAAAATAATTAAAAATTATTTTCCCAATAATATTTTTAGTTTTTTTATTTTTTAATTTCACATTTTTTTTTCTCTATTTTCAATCCAATTACATTAATCATAAGTTTTTCTTGTTTAAACATAGCTTTTATAATTAATAACTATTATGATAATTAGTTATTAGTTTTTAGAATCTTGTGAGAATTTCTTTCCTAATTTTATTAAGAAAGTTTTATTGATGTATAGTTACTAATTTTTAGAATCTCTTGAGTACCCTTTTTCTAATTTGTTGAATTTGTTTTATTTAAACATAGTTTTTATAATTTTTTCCTCAAATATATAAAAAAAATTCAAGAAATTGATCTTATAACAAGAAATTGAATTCAAAAAGATTTTTTTTAATTATAATCTGTGTCTGTGATTAATGTCTATTGTTCTTGCAGGTCAAAGGATTTGAAACTCCAGGTGAGATATAATCAGAATCCCACTTTGAAGTTTCATATTATCTGTCAAGTCACTGAATATTGTTCAAAATTTATTGGGAAGTTAGCGTTCAATTTATCATTTGTTTCATTTGGGTTGTTAAAGTCATTGTATTTTCTTTTCTTGAATCAAACACAAAAGATTGTTCTCAATCTCCATGCAAAAAGTTAATGTGTGAATTTTGTTAAAGTTGTTTAATGTACTACAACTTTATTCCTAGTGTTATTCAAAGTGACTATCAAATCCAGTCAATTTAGTACTAAGTCACAAATCATAGACAAACTTATAATATTTAGAAAAAAAAAAGAAAAGGGCTAATGATATATTTTATTTAAACAATTGTTATTACGAATTATTCATAAATATTAATTAACATATTTTTACAATTTAATTTAAAATTTAATTTAATATAAATCACAAATTATATATTATCTCAACTCAATTTTTCTTTGCAAAAGAAAGAGACCTCATTTGAGAGACAACAATAAAACTTTCGTTTCATATTCTCATACCTTCACTACTACAAACACAAGTGCATTCAACTCTATATCGATCATGTTCAATTCCCATGAACTTTGTAAGAGACAATTGCTTGTGCAAAACAAGTTCCCTAGAATTGACATCTCATTGAGTTGAAACTAAGCTTCTCCGTATCAACTTAAACCAAACACTTCCAAAAAAATAAAATTATAAAACTTCATTACAACCAATAAGATAGAATGCTCACTAAAAAACAACATTCTCTCATAAAATTTTCACATTCATTTCTATTTTTTTTCTAAAAAATGTAATTTCTATTTAAATTAAGCTATAACTACTAGCTATCTCGTAACACTTATTATACATGTTATAAATTCACACATATCCTTATTATGAATCGACGACTTTATATTTCATAGCTATTATTAGTAGTATGTATAAAACGTGAAGAGCATTTTTCCAAATTTGTTCGGCATTTTATAACCACGAATTCAGATGAAACGATGCATTTTGGTTTGCAGGGCGTTCAATGCTGGGGGTGGCACGCAGAATACCATCGTCACTCCGCGGAGGCAGCATTAAAATTGGGCAGAATAAAATTTTTCCAGGCCAAACAATGCTCGGCTTGTCCAACCCAAAATCCACCTGATGAAATCACAACCACCACCAATCAATAAGATACGTGTCTTCGGGACATATTTTCACATCTATGATCTTTTGGAATGGACGTTTCATCTCCACGAAGGATATGCTCGATCTTACGCACTCGTCGTTTACAGGTGTTTTTGCCTTCTTTATAATCTTCACAGCATGCAAAAGGGACCCATTGACAACCTCTTGTGCTGTAGCGTTGCGTGCACATCCCAAGTACACAGCGTTGCCGTAGTATCCTTCTGTAAGGTGGGTCTTTAACACCCTCCTTACGTCCACAGCGAAAAGAAGCCTAACAGCGCGATGAAGAGAAATTCCCAGAGCTATTGTTCTTGCTCCCCATGCCAACGCGGATAAAACTTCGAACATGGTACAATGCTCCTCCAACTCCTCTGCGATGGGCTGTTTTATCCTTTGTAAAGCATCCAAGCTCAAGAAAAATGAAGAGATGACCAGGTCGTCAGCCTTCACAGTACCCAGCTGTATGGCAGAATTAGGGTTGACGAGGATTCCACTTTCAAAGAACTTGTCGTGGGGAAAACCGATAATAGGAGGCTGGTGGGGTTTGAGAACTTCTCTCTGCCATACTGGTTCCATGGAAAGCTTTGCTTCTCCTCTAGCAATCTCTGCAACTCCATTAAGAAACTGCGCTGCCCCTCGCCCGTCGAATAGACTATGGCTGAAACTTTCACCCACAACAACGCCCCCTTATTATTTGAAGCACGTTACCTATTATTTTCATAATAAAATTCAGTTAAAACGTTAGGGTGAATGACAAATGAACACCCAAAAGTACGAGGAATGAAGTTTACCTGAAAATTGAGAGCAGGGACATCCTCAGCCTCAGCAAAGTGATGGAGCAGAGGGGCGAAGGAGGGTTTCAGGTCTTCCAGGATACCCAACTCTAAAAGAGTTTTGTCCGTCACGGCTTCAACGAAGAGGGCACCCTCTCCCGTGCACTCTACTTGGAATTTTCGGCCATCTTCGGTTCTCGTTACCCTGCCTGCAAGTGGGTAATACTAAGCCAATGCCTCTCACAGTGCATCCCGAATACTTTTACAGGATTTTGGACTTTCTGAGAAACATTAGTGTAAACAAGCAAAGCATCAAATGTAATTCTCAAGAGGATCTGACACTACTACGTAAAGGGCATTTTAAGACAATATTTGAGACAATTTTTTAGTAAATTGTCTT
This sequence comes from Pinus tabuliformis, assembly GCA_031772625.1. Taxonomy (NCBI): domain Eukaryota; kingdom Viridiplantae; phylum Streptophyta; class Pinopsida; order Pinales; family Pinaceae; genus Pinus; species Pinus tabuliformis. The sequence goes on along the minus strand of CM062818.1, from coordinate 1,830,870,341 downwards.
AACTTGAGACAAAAAGTAACTTGAGTATTGTCTTAAATATTGTCTTTAACTTGAGTATTGTCTTAAATATTGTCTTTAAGTGGGTGTCTCAAAAATTATTGTCTTAAAAAATTGTGACACAAGCATTATTGTCTTTCTTGAGACAATTTCATTTTTATTTCTCTTGAGACAATTTCATTTTTGTCTCTCTAGAGACAACACTCAGATTAGAGACAATATGTCTTTAATCCTAGCTATTGTCTCTCTAGAGACAATAATTTTTTTATTTAAAGACGACTTTTGTCTCTCTAGAAACAATATAAAACAATGAATCTAGAAATACCTCACCATTGAAATAAATAGATATAAAAAACATTTAATTAGAAATAAACTACAAAACTGTTGATTAATTCATGTTAGCGCAAAGTGGAATCGAACCACCAATCTCCTGCTTGTAAGGCACGCGCTCTTCCATTGAGCTAGCACACTTTAAAGAATTACGTGAAGAGTTATGGAAATCCTAAAAACTACATTTATAGCCATTGATTTAAAAAAAAAAATCTCACACATGATCTATAATCATTATAAAAACTATAATCACACAGACCATATTTTTCACTTATTAAAACTTGCAATTTCCCCAAAACGTGCAAAGAGAGGTGGATTATATCTCTAGCAAAAAATTTCAAAATATTATATTAGCATACCCATGGGATAGCCCCAATCCCAAGGGATAAAGAGACAATGTAAGCCGGTAAAAAGAAAACACAAATACAATTATACAAAACTTCAACATAACAAAGACATAAATGTAATAATGTAAACTTCAATAAGTTATTTACCAGCTCAACATGGGGCTTACCAACAAACTTGCGACCGCCAAAATACTGGTGAATGTTACAAGATGTGACTCTCCCGCTAGGTGGATCTGGATGATGCCAGGGTACACCAAGAACTCATCTTTAGCATTTCAATCTTCCAAATATTATTATAGAATCTAACGTATGTTAAAGTCCATTTTCTAATAAGTTGATGAGCATCTATTATGATTCTATTCATCATTCTAGTAATAGAGAGATAACGTCGTGAGAGTTTGATTACTTTTAAATAAAAGGCAAGGCCAACTAGGAAAAGACAAACAACCATCCTTGTAGAGGAGATCTGTTGAAATAATTAAAAATTTACGTGAGATCTTTAAACTGAACAACACTCATCATGTCATATCTAAAAAATTTGAATTGACTGACTTAAAAAATCCTCTTCTAAATAGGTTGTTTACTCATCATAAAAAGGAGACGTCTACCAACTTTGTCAATCAGCATAACACTAACAGTAGTCATAACAACCTATACATAAATAGTCCAACAGTTTTCACATGATTAAGATGAGGAACAATAAACCTTTTATTATAGTGCAACATTCCTAGCATTCATTGCAATTAGTAGGGCCCCAAGATGAGAAAGCAACCTGAACAGCACCAAGTCCAAGGGTTGCAACATTACCAGATGAAATTCCTATTTTAAATGATAAAACATTGAAAGCAATACAAATTTTCTTAGGCAAGCATGTGATAGACAATAAGAATTAAAATCAAAAGAAGGGTCATAAAGATCACATGAATGATCTGAGTCCTCGGTTAAAAATTAAAACCCTCTAATTATGAAAGGCTATAAAGCTACAAAAAGGATTCCCTGTGTTCAACTCCCATCCAAATTAGAAGTCCATGATGCCAATATGTATTTTGCAATTACATCATGTTTTTACCAATAGAGCAATATGAATCTAGATCACAAGTACCATAATTTCTAATAGGAAATATATGGTAAACTCACCAGCAGACTTAAAAATGGAACTGTTGTAGAACATAATACCATTGATTCTACTCAATTGTTGTAAAAGAAGCATCCCAATCCCAATATGCATATAATAAATACAACGCAAGGATACTCTACTTTTGTAATCATACTCTTGCCAAGTAAGCAATAAAATAGCAACCAGTTTATGCAAATTCACTAGCACACACAAAATTATCTTAGTCCTGATGATGAACCACATTGTGTGATTCAAAATGTGTCAACCAGAAATTTATCTATGTGATTTACCCAATTTTTTTTTTTATAAACATTATGAATCGCAGAAGTTTGCACTTATAAAAATCATATAAGTCTATCATATTCCTAACTATGCAAACATATGACTTACAGTCAGATGCATTGCATATTTTCATTCAAAGATCTTAGAAAACTATATTTTGGGTTGTTGATTTACTCTCTCCACTATTCTCTAAAAGGAAAAGATATTCAAATTAGTGACAAAAATGACCTTGATGGGAAATCCATATACATTGTTGGAACTTTGTATGCAAAACATTCAGACTACACATTGAAAAAGACTAAAAACCAAACAAGATAAAATTCCATTGGAACAGTATCGGATATCCATGACTCGACAACTACACGTGACTGATAAGAAATCAGTGAAGAAGGGTACAATAGAAACATATATGAATTTGACATGGAAAATGATAAAAATGCAATTGTTCCAAAATGTTACCCTGATTTCAACAGCTTCTAGGGTAACATCAACCTGACTGCCTCTAAGAGCTTGCAGTGAGGCTTCAAAATCTTCATTACCAATTTTAGCCTGCACTCATAAGAACATTAAATTTGATATTAATATTTCACATAGCATGACATATGGTGATAGGTTTAACATGGTTAACACCAACTCAGTTAATTGACAAGCATAAAGTTCATGATCAAAAGCTTACCATACATCTTGGAGATTCTGGGATAAAAAATAACCCTGGAAACAAAAGAGCACAAGGAACTACACCTGCACAAACACAAAACAATGGGCAAATAAAAATTTCTCCAAAGCCTCAAATCTAATCAACATGGAAAGAGTAGACTCTGGAATAAAAGCAAGGTTCCCACTTGGAAAGAAGATCAGATAGAGAGAAAAAAACATAGAGGAAATATGATTTTAAATAGTCATCAATTAGAATGCAAAGAGTGTTGAGAAACTTGGGAAAATTAGAGGCATAATAACATCTGGGATGCATAGCTGATTGAGGACGACCAATCACTGCTTAACGCAGTTTACAACGTTCATCTAAACTAGCCCTTCAACTATAAATTAATATCTATTAACAAGAAACCTTCCCTTCATTCAAGTAAAAGTAATCTCAAACATCCAACACAACCGAAAATGGAACTTACTTGCAATGGCTAGAGCCCTCCAACCAAGGAATAACCCAAATAGATATGCCAACATGATACTAATTGTCACAGAAAGCTGTTGCAAAATAGCCACTTAGTCATTTTTGCTTAAGATCTTTAATTCTCTAGAAACATGTGTGATTTTAGTGAAGTTATGACAACTGTTTTTTTGTCACCTGGATTATGAAGATTTTAGACCTATTTCATCTTATGGAATCATTTGACACTAACAAAAGAAAAGCAACGCAGGTAATACATGTTGTCATAATTATTGGATCTCTAGGCATAAATATCTACAAGAGAAATAATTTCACAGCCGAATAGGCTCATTGTACCAAGGTTTTTGTTTGAGCACATTCATTGCTCATTAATCCTATTCCTTCCTCCCCATCAAGCAAAGTAAAGGAGGCATGAAGGACATTGTGTTTTCCTCTGTCATTTTGTACCTTCAAGAAGTGAAAGCGTGAAAGCTTTTGATCAGAGTATTTTATTATCAGAACTGAGATTCTACTGAAATCACCTTAGTAAACTCAGATCTTGGATCTATCAAGAAAAAAAATGGTTCTCCTAAAAGACCTGAAGCTATCTTGTGTAGTAAAGTTTTTTTTGGATACCTTACATGTGGCACTACTCTAGGTATAACAACTCATCATATACAACTCAACATCATTCATGACCTTTTATAAGGTGTAGAAGCTTTTGCAAAATTATGACAGTATTGCAGTCTTGTTCACAATCGAAGTTGTGAACAATATAGTCAAATAACTTATCCTTTGAAGAATTATCTATTATGAAGAATCTACAAGGATCTTTAGTTATAAACAAAATTTTTGCAGCAATTTGGATAAGAGTTGTAACACACCTGAAGATTCCATGTTGAAGAACAATTAAGATGAAGAAAGTTCATGGCACTGTGGAACAGTCTCTTTTGAAGAAACTCTCACCTTGAAATCAGAGGTGCCTTGAAGAAGTATCTGCAGGGGACCTTGATTTTGATATTCGGATCTTATGTAGAATACTGTTATAAACACCTGAATGCAAAACATCTTTCCTCACTATGGATCAGTAGCCTCATGAATTAAGGCCAGAGGATCACCTTAAGATGAAGCTATAAAATCTTTGGATTAATACCAAGTTGCAGATGATTTCATTCTCGATATTCAAAGTGAACTATGAAGTTTGGATACAGTGATTGATGTTGTCTATCCAAAAAGATGATGATCCTCTCCTTCACCAATCGTATGCCTTGATTCGAAGACAATTTATGGATAGCTACTTATTCAGATAGTATTATCTACACAGATTATCATCCTCAGTATCTTGAATGAGGAAATCCTTTAATTCTACACACAGTGATATTTTATTATGAAGAATCTACGGGGATCTTCAGTTATATACAACTTTTGTGCAGCAATTTGGATAAGAGATGCAACACACATACAGATTCCATGTTGAAGAACAGTTAAGAAGAAGAAAGTTCATGGCACTGTGGAACAGTCACTTTTGAGGCAACTCTCACCTTGAAATCAGAGGTGCCTTGAGAAAGTATCGGCAGGGGACCCCGATTTTGATATTTGGATCTTATGTAGAATACTGTTATAAACACCTGAATGCAAAACATATTTCCTCACTATGGATCAATCAGCCCATGACTTAAGGCCAGATGATCACCTTAAGACGAAGCTATAAAATATTTGGATTAATAGTATGTTGCAGATGATTGCATTCTCGATATTCAAAGGGAACTATGAAGTTTGGATATAGCTATTGATGTTGTCTATCCAACAAGATGATGATCCTCTCCTTCACCAATCATATGCCTTGATTCAAAGACAATTTATGGATAGCTACTCATTAAGATAGTATTATCTACACAGATTATCCTCCTGAGTATCTGGCATAATAAATTCATTTAATTCTACACACAATGGTAATATATTATGAAGAATCTACAGGGATCTTTAGTTATAAACAATTTTTTTGCAGTAATTTGGATAAGAGATGCAACACACCTGAAGATTCCACGTTGAAGAACATTTAAGATGAAGAAATTTCATGGCACAGTGGAACAATTTCTTTTGAGGTAAGTCTCACCTCGTAATCAGAGGTTCCTTGAAGAAGTATCTGTAGGGGACCCTGATTTTGATATCCAGATCTTATGTAGAATAGTGCTATAAACACCTGAGCACAAAACATCTTTCCTCACTATGGATGAGTTGCCTCATGACTTAAGGCCAGATGATCACCTTAAGATGAAGCTATAAAATCTTTGGATTAATAACAGGCTGCAAATGATTGCATTCTCGATATTCAATGGGAACTATGAACTTTGGATATAGCTATTGATGTTGTCTATCCAACAAGATGACGATCCTCTCCTTCACCAATCATATGCCTTGATTTGAAGACAATTTACAGATAGCTACTCATTAAGATAGTATTATCTACACATATTATCCTCCTCAGTATCTGGCATAATAAATTCCTTTAATTCTACACACAGTGGTAATCTATTATGAAGAATCTACAGGGATCTTCAATTATAAACAAAACAATTTGGATAAGAGATGCAACACACCTGAAGATTCCACATTAAATAACAGTTAAGATGAAGAAAGTTCATTGCACTGTGGAACAGTCTCTTCTGAGGCAACTCTCACCTCGAAATCAGAGGTGACTTGAAGAAGTATCTACAGGGGACACTGATTTTGATATCCATATCTTATGTAGAAGAGTGTTATGAACACCTGAATCCAAAAGATCTTTCCTCACTAAGGATCAGTTGCCTCATGACTTAATGCCAGATGATCGCCTTAAGACGAAGCTATAAAATCTTTGGATTAATAGCAGACTGCAAATGATTGCATTCTCAATATCCGAAGGGAACTATGAAGTTTGGATACAGCTATTGATGTTTTCTATCCAACAGGATGATGATCCTCTCCTTCACCAATCATATGCCTTGATTCGAAGATAATTTATGGATAGCTACTCATTAAGATAGTATTATCTACACAAATTATCCTCCTCAGTATCTCGCATAATAAATTCCTTTAATTCTACACATAGTGGTACTTGTGCTATATCATAAATGTTGAGGGATATGTGTTACTCTGTCTTCAAGGCCTTTAGTGTGCCCTCTTCTTTTGTAAATCTAGGGATCATGTGGCCCTTGCCATCAAAGGCATATTCCCATTGATTGTTTAGGTGGACGCTAGAATATAGAACTTGGCAGCGGCTTTAACACCACCTTCATTGATCATTTGATAACTAAACTTCTTGTGCATCAAAGGGGTGTAGTGTACCTCTACTAACACTTGCTAGATTTTTCATGTTGTCTTGCTCATCAAATTCATGAAATAAATTGACAAAGGTCGAATTGTGACATACGAACTGTAATGCCTATCAGAAATCTTGATCACAAAAAACTCCTTCAATTTTAGACAATTTGTTTGGGAAATATCAAGATGAACGTTGTCATTCAAAGGAGAACATGTCTCAGTTTTCATCCCTCTCATGATAGCACAAGTATCCTTCAGACCTATCACAACTTTAGTTAGGGATGTGATTAAATTGCATCCCCAATAGTCTTCATTATTATTTTCTATTTTGAAGCCCCTTCCCAAATCCGCGACATGTTCTTGTTCTCTCCCTACATCATAAAACGAGTGCTCATAAGAAAATATAGAGGGGCCTTTCTTTAAGTTGAATGCAATGAACTCATCGAGATTGCATGATCAAAGATCAATTGTCTGTCAAAATAAAAAATATGAGATGGTTCAGAATTTGATTTTTCACAATTAGATTCTTCATTATGTTCACATTCACCAGCAGGACAACCCTGGTAGCTTCCTCCTGGATCTGGCACATTATTGTCTTCAAAATGGTGAAGGATAACTTCTTTAGTAGAGTATTTATCCCTAGAGCAAACAAAACTGTTCAGTCAAATTTTGGGCGTATGTTATCCTTCAAAGTAGTAGATTTATCACTAGAAGGTTTTTTAATGGTCTCATTCATGGTGAGCAAGAAGGCCTTCCTTTTCTAAACCCGCCAACAATGGTTGGTAGGTGTCTCCAAAAATATGCATTTCTGGGCCCCAATATTTGAGAAAACATTTAATGAGAGATATCATAGAAGATATGCTCTTTAGGATGCATAAGTGCTTGAACTAGTCTTCCTGCTTGTACTCCAAACAAAGAAGAAATATCAAGGCATCTTCCTAACTTTCCATAAATTTTTAAATATGCAAATAAATCAAATTCGTGTGCAAACAAGCATTAAGAGGAAACAACCAAACAAGCAATTGAAAGAAATTGACCCATATACTTTAAACAAAAAAAAAAATTAGAGGAAATTTGATAAAATCCCCTCGAAAATAGTGTTCAGATTAAATATCTTTAGATAATCAAGGGTTTGCATAACATTTATCACAATATTGAGCTAAGGTAAGGGTGTATGGAGAATTAACAGAAATACCTCCACCAGAGGAGGAACAAACAAAGAGGAATGAAATGTAAAATCCTTACTGCCTTGGTGAATTTGATTAAGAAAGAGTTTCCTCTCATGACCAAGTTGTGCAAGCACTCCTTGGCTGCTTCAGCATGCTCAATGGGCTTGAAATACACAAATGCATGGTTCCACTATGGGTAAACAAGTATGTTGTCGATCTCCCCAAACTTAATTAAATTTTCAATGAGCATAGGCTCTTTTGTCTTGCTAGACACATTACCTAAACATAGATTATGAGAAGGAAAGCTTCCTCCTCCTCACCTCCCTTTGCTTAAAGGGCATTCCCTGGTAGTGGCACCCCATGAGGGTCGTGGTTGAAATGAGCCAAAGCACATTCTACATCAAAAAAGAGGTCCCTTGAGTTAAAGAATTGGAGGAGAAGAATCAAAAGCAAAATCAGTCCAAATGAATTTCACATCTATAGTTATCGATTGCCACAGACGAGGCTACAGAGCAGTGCCTCTTGGATTGGACATCGATTCCCTAAGGATGCATCTCACAACCCTCCCTCGCTCGCCTACGAACAGATGTATATGAGTCACGCACCAGGAATCGTGTGTTGACCCTAGCCATGGGCAGCATTGTTCTTCTCCTCTTACCATTTAGTGCCTTGATAACTCTGGTGTGAAGAAAGTGAAATTTTATAACCCTCTTAACCGTCCATGCCCTGACAACTCCCATGCGAAAGAAAGAAATCCTATAGCCCTAAAATGCTAAGAAGAGACCAAAAATTGGAAACTACAAGCCATTTTTAATTTAAAATAATTGAAAAGTGAATAAGTTAAGACAAAAATTTAATTTTAAGATGAAAGGATGTTCATCTAGTAAGAAAAAATTTAATTTTAAGATGAAAGGATGCTAAGCGAGGAGAAGTTGGAAAAGATGAGCGATTTTTGGGTTAAATAAATTTCTTAAAAGCTTCATAGTAATGATGAAAAAATATATTAAAAAAATAAATAAATTATTTTAAATATTTTTTTAATTACATTTTTTAATAGACAATTTTATTTTTCTCCCTAGAGACATTATTTTTTGACTTTCTTAAAATAATATGAACAAATATATTTAAAAATAAAAAATAAAACTTATTTTAAAAGTTTTTTAATCATATTTTAAAATATTTTTTTAATTATACTTTTGTTTCTTTCGAGAAAATATGAAAAACTATATTGAAAAAATAAATAAATTATTTTAAATATTTGTTTTTTAAATTAGATGGTTCTTTTTATTAAATGAAATTAGTTGTAGTATGCTTATTAAACTTCTCCATTCTCATCTTTCCCATTCTCACGCTAGTCATTATCATCTTTCCCATCCTCATGCTAATACGAATTTTAATGTTATCTGAATTTATGTGTTTAGATTGGAGTTTGGAGGCATTATTCAAGGCTTAAGGCATTCATTTTTACCTATATGTTCCTCTCAATATGTTGTTAAGATGCAAAGGATGAGCTAACCAGTCATGTCGAAATTGTAACAACTCATCAAAACTGAATTACTAACCTTAGATAATTAATATAGCTTTGGGAATGTAGCCAGGACCCTAGTAACTATAAAAAAGTTGTTCATCAATAAAAGGACAAAATATTGCATCCTAGATAGCCAATGGGAAGAAGGGATTACACTAGGATATTTGCTTTTATACTAAACGTGAGTAGAAAAATCTTTTCTATGGTATTTTTTGATATTTAAAGTTAGAGATAAATATTTAGGGCATGTTTAGTCTAAGTAATTTCATCAAAATAATAGTGATCCTTGAGAAGGCAAGGGTTATGCTTTACAAGCAATATTTTCTCTAGTCTCATTCTATTTATATCTGTAATGATATCACATGACTATATAAATGAAAATTATTTTTCTTTCTGTAAATTAAAAACCTTAAAAGGAGGGGAGTGAGTTTTCCGGAATTTTGCATAATGTGGCTATGCCTACAAGCCTAAATGAGTTTTAATTTTGAAGATTCCTTCTGGCCAACAGAACTATGATTTGGAAATTAATATATTTGTGATTGAAGCTTCTATTTTGACAACCCATGCAAGGGAGAATAAATCTGGATAATCAGATTTCCAATGTTAACATGTCAATCTGGATAATCAGATTTCCAATGTTAACATGTCAGAATTGCAATGCCTTAATCCTATAAAGTTAGAGATAAATATTTAAGGCATGTTCAATCTAAGTAATTTCATCAAAATAACATTGATCCTTGAGAAGGCAGCGGTTATGCTTTACAAGCAATATTTTATGTAGTCTCATTCTATTTATATTTGTAATGGTATCACGTGACTATATAAATGAAAAACCTTTTTCCTTTTGTAAATTAAGAACCTTAAATGGAGGGGAGTGAATTTTCTAGAATTTTACACGATGTGGTGATGCCTGAAAGCCTAAATAAGTTTTAATTTTGAAGATCCCTTGGGTACAAAAATAGCCTTACATTTAGCCCCAGAACTACTATTTGGAAATTAGTATATCTATGATTGAAGCTTTTTTTGACAACCCATGCTAGGGAGAATAAATCTGGATAATAGATTTCCAACGTTAGCATGTCAGAATTGTAAAGTGTTAATCTATAAGGTTAAAGATAAATATTTGGGGCATGTTCAATTTAAGTAATTTCATCAAAATAACAGTGATCTTTGAGAAGGAAAGGGTTATGCTTTACCAGCAATATTTTCTCTAGTCTCATTTTATTTATCTGTAATGATATCACATGATTATATAAATGAAAAATCTTTTCCTTTTTGTAAATTAAAAACCTTAAAAGGAGGAGAGTGATTTTTCTGGAATTTTGCACAATGTGGCTATGCTTGAAAGCCTAAATGAGTTTTAATTTTGAAGATCACTTGGCTACAAAAATAGCCTTACATTTGGCCAACAGAACTACCATTTGGAAATTAGTATACTTATGATTGAAGCTTCTTTTTTGAGAACCCATGCAAGGGAGAATAAATCTGGATAATCAGATTTCCAATGCTAGCATGTCGGAATTGCAAAGCCTTAATCCTATAAAGTTAGACATAAATATTTAGGGCATGTTCAATCTAAGTAATTTCATCAAAATAAGAGTGATCCTTAAGAAGGCAGGGGTTATGCTTTACAAGCAATATTTTTTCTAGTCTCATTCTATTTATATTTGTACTGATATCATGTGACTATATAAATGAAAAATCTTTTTCTTTCTGTAAATTAAAAACCTTAGAAGGAGGAGAGTGAGTTCCTGGAATTTTGCATGATGTGGCATTGCGTGAAAGCCTAAATGAGTTTTAATTTTGAAGATCCCTTTAGTACAAAAATAGACTTACATTTCGCCAATAGAACTACGATTTGGAAATTAGTGTATTTATGATTGAAGCTTCTCTTTTGACAACCCATGTGAGGGAGAATAAATCTGGATAATTAGATTTCCAACAGTAGCATGTCAGAATTGCAAAGCCTTAATCCTATAAAGTTAGAGATAAACGTTTAGGGCATGTTCAATCTAAGTAATTTCATCAAAATAACAGTGATTCTTGAGAAGGCAGGGGTTATGCTTTACAAGAAATATTTTCTCTAGTCTCATTTTATTTATATTCGTAATGGTATCACGTGACTATATAAATGAAAAATCTTTTTCTTTCTCTTAAAAGGAGGCAGTGAGTTTTTTGCAATTTTGCACGAGGTGGCTATCCCTGAAAGCCAAAATGAGTTTTAATTTTGAAGATCCCTTGGGTACAAAAATAGCCTTACATTTGGACAACAGAACTACGATTTGGAAATTAGTATATTTATGATTGAAGCTTCTCTTGACAACCCATGCGAGGGAGAATAAATCTAGATAATCAGATTTCCAATGCTAGCATGTCAGAATTGCAAAGCCTTAATCCTATTTGATAGGATTTGGCTATTTCTCTGAATGCCATAACTTGCATAGGTGCTTATGTTGACTAGAGGCTTTCATTCCCAATGATTGCACAGCTATGAATTAATAGTTTTTATAGTTTCCACGAGACATTTATCCACCATTTCTTGTCTCTCTGAATTTGTAAACTACACTGCTGATATTGTTCTGATTCCCCTGCATTTGGTATTAGACTATTTCCAATAATAGGAGAGACTATAATTTTTTTCATGATATCACAACGGGAATAAAATCTTTAGCATTAATTTTTACCGGTATGTTCCTCTCAATGTACTGTTAAGATGCAAAGGACGAGTTGACCAGTCATGTCCAAATTCGTAACAACTCATCGAAACTGAATTACTAACCTTAGATAATTAGTATAGCTTTGGGAATGTAGCCAGGACCCTACTTCCAAGTTCCTTGTATTCATCTTCTATAAATGAATGAAAGGTTAAATTTGAAAATAAATGATGGTTTTTTGTTTAGACATTAAAGGGACCTTGGAATATGTTGTAACATCATATCTGGACATTGGCAGGTTAACATGCTACTTCTTCCCCTGGAGTCCATGCTGGCTTGTGCATCAAATGCAGTAATTGGTCTTATCAACAGGGAAGGTGAACAGAAGATGGAAATCTTTGTGGGTCAGGGTAAGCGTTGATCCAATCACTTAATTTAAAGCTTGGAGAGGTTTGTCCTATTTTGATAACCACAGCTCCAGTTCTGCTGAACACTATAAAGTCCCTGCATATAGCTTTAACCACACTTGCACGCACTGCAACCTTTGATGTTGGTGTTCTCCATAAAGTAAATGCAAATTTTAAAACTTTACTCTCTTTTAATTTCATGCTGCTACTTATTATGTGTAATGTCTAAGATAGTCTAAGAACAGTTGACACCAAATTTTTTAAACATATTATTACAGGCTCTTGAAGCTGTTGGAGAAAGTCAGGAAGCACAGTCTCAAGAATTAGATTTATCTAGGACAGAACATGAAGTAGATGAAGTGTTGTCTGCAGACCAAAGTAGTAATATTGTGGAAGCAGTTGTAGACAATGAATGAAAATAATGGGGAGTTGGTAACAGATGAAGAACTTCTGCTACAAGGTGATGAAGACTCATGGATCTCGCCTCCTAATAGTTTATATACTAATGATTCTGAGTCAAATTTGACTTCTTCAGCCTCACAACATCAGGATGACTCTTTGACCATCTCCAATGATTAGTAATCTCATATAACTAGAACTGACAAGGCTAAGTTTAATGAGGGAGCAGTGACAGATGCTTCAGGGTTTACAATGAATGAAGATACTACTTATACTTCTCCATCCTTTTATGCCCACAGCTAGGAAGATCCTTTGCTAGTTGGGCATATTCAAAGACACATGAAATTTGAAGGTACAGAGGATAGCGATAATGGGATTATTTCTACAGGAAACAGTCAAATGCATTCTACTAAGGACACAAATCAGAGGACAGAAGGCTCACAGGCATCAATAATTTCAAATAAGGTGAGTTCTGACAGTCAGAATGCTTCACACATGATCTTGTCAGACATGGGAATGGGCTCTTTGAATGCCTCTAAAAGACATCAGACAAGAGATATATGAACAAGGATTAAGGAAAAGGAACCTCACACATCTCGAGCTAAAGGAAGGGTTGAAAGTTATAATGAATTATGCACACTATTTTCTTCTATGAACACAGAGCAAAGAAGTCAAGGTATTAGAGGTAGGTGAATGAATTTGTGATGAATTCATTTGATGAGAGTTGGAGCTTGGAATTTAGCAGGGGAAAATGCCTATGCAGTATCAGTGCTGAAATGAGTCAAAACAAAGATAGATGGCAGTGACATTGATGCGAAAAGGTTTTCTATCAACAATTATGGATATTTATGTAATATAGATAGGATTTACTTGTTGGTTCCTCTAGTCAGTTTTTAATAAAATGCCTTTTATTCTTCTTTTCCCTTTTGGCAGACAATTTACTGTTCGAGAACAGGTGGATCATCTTCTTCATCAGGCTACAAGCATTGATAATTTATGTAATATGTATGAAGGCTGGACACCTTGGATATGATGCCATTGAAAAAGCTCATCCAGATTTCTGATACTGCTCCTGGAAAGGTGGCATTTTGTTTGAGTTGGTTGGTATTCCCACTGTGTCACTTGTCAGTATCTCAATCATTGCAGAGTCTGCAAGTAGTAGTTCAATCTGGGGCTAGAAAAAACAATCAGAAATACAAATCTGTAGGTGGGAGATAATAGAGACAACAAGACAACAATAATTGTAAGGATGTTTTTTTTTTTTTAAATCTAGGATATTCTGTAACAATAATTGTAAGGATGTTATTCTTGCTGCAATCTGAATGTCAAGGGTGAAAAACCAATTGCCTAAGGATGGTAAGAGCCATACCATATGAGAGAATTACAATTAAGCCCATGATTGGAATTTTATTTGTTAAAGGAATAAATGTTCCATAGAAACAAGTTACTCCCTAATACAACTGAAATGTGCTATACAAAGCATAAGTTTAGATACACTATTTAGATCCATATAATCCTAATACTGTTAGTTTGACAACGAATTAGTAAATTTAGGTAAATGTAAATAGACAGTTTTGTAACGAATAATTAGTTATGTAACGATAGTTGGTGATATAAAACTATCATTTGCCCATGAAATGTAAGGCAGAGAAAATCATTGTTGAATGAAAAAGTCCAATCCAAATTCAGTTTCTTGTCTTCATTAATCTGTTGATTCTCTGTGTCTTTTTTTTTTTTCCTTCATTTGTACAACAAGTGGTATCAGAGCTCGAGGGCCGAGCGATTGGGCGTGAAGGCGCTGAGAAGAACCTGCGCTGAGACTGTGTGACCTGCACTGAGACACTGAGAAGAACCTGCACTGAGGACGTGAAGACCCTGCGTGAATGTGCGTTGAAGGCTATGCGTTGACGGCTGAGGAACAAATCCTCTGCATTGAAGAACGGCTGTGCTGTGAGCGTTGGAAGACTGTGCTGTGAGTGTTGGAAGACCAGCAAGTCCTCTGCGTTGAAGAACGGATGTGCTGTGAGCGTTGGAAGACCAGCAAGTCCTCTGCGCTGAAGAACGGCTGTGCTGTGAGCGTTGGAAGACCAGCAAGTCCTCTGCGTTGAAGAATGGCTGTGCTGTGAGCGTTGGAAGACCAACAAGTCCTCTGCGTTGAAGAACGGCTGTGCTGTGAGCGTTGGAAGATCAGCAAATCTGCTCTCTGCGTTGATAAAAGCAGAAGTTTTCTGTGCGAGGCCATCTCTGCGTAAAAGACTGAGGCTGCGTATTGCTGCCAGAGGCCTGGCTTGTGGAACCGGGTAAATTTGTTTATTGAGAATTTTTTTTTTCTCAAGAATTTGAATTTGGAGGAAAGAAAATCAGAGAAATACAAGAATTATTTTTTTCCAGAAATTTGTGAAAAACAAAGGGTGAAAGGAAACAGGATTTGAAATTTAAAAAAAAAACTGTTGAATTTTTTGAAACAAAACAGCAGATTGAAATATTGAAATCAAATCAAGTTTTTTTATAAAAAAAAGTGGTGGTTTTTTATACAAGTTGGAGGAAAAGAAAGGGTTCAGGAAGGGTTTCATTGTTTATTTAAATCACCAGAGGCTAAGATTATTTTTTTTTAAAAGCAAAAACCCTAGAAAGACTGAAACCCTAGGAAGGAGGAAAAATGGCCAAGATGTCAAATGCAAGATTCGAGGTGGAGAAATTCACCAGAAAGAGCAATTTTGCTCTTTGGAAACTGAAGGTTAAGGATCTGCTTGTGCAACAAGGGTTGCACAAGGCATTGGATGGGGTAACTAAGAAACCTACAACCATGACTACTTCAGACTGGGAGGACTTGGATGCCCGAGCTCTTAGTACCATCCAGTTATGCCTAGCGGATGAAGTTCTCTTCAACATTGTTGAAGAGACTACGGCGTCAGGATTGTGGGAAAAACTTGAAAACCTCTATATGACAAAATCATTAACCAACAGAATTTATCTGAAACGACAGTTATACAGTCTTCGAATGAAAGAAGGTTCAAACATTGTAGAACATTTGAATGTTTTTAATACACTAATTTGTCAATTAACAGATATGGAAGTCAAGATACAGGAAGAAGATAAAGCCATAACCTTGCTGTGTTCTCTGCCTGAATCATGGGATCACTTCGTAACTTCAATCAGTTTCAGCTCTGTTGATTCTTTGAAGTTTGAATCAGTCGTGGGAGCTCTTCTGTCTGAAGAAGTATGAAGGAAATCCAGCACTGAAACAGCTGCATCAGAAGCCATGGTCGCTAGAGGACGCTCAAAGGAAAGAGGAGAAAAACCAAGGGGGTCTTCCAGGTCGAAATCGAAGGGCAAGAAGTGTAAGGCAAAATGTTGGAACTGCGGTAAAGTTGGACACTTGAAGAAGGACTGTTGGAAACGGAAGGAATCCGAAAACCCAAAGAACGAAGCGAATCAGGCTGATTCAGGTATGGTTGACGAAGTTTTATCTGCTGAAGAATTGTGTATGATAGATGAAACTTCACCTGAATGTAATGTCTCTCAGAGTTTTGATAGCTGGCTGTTAGACTCTGGTGCTTTGCATCACATGTGCCCACATAGAAATTGGTTTACTTCGTGTGAAAATGTAAACGGTAGTTCTGTGTTTATGGGTAACAATATGTCATGTCAGACTGTTGGGATGGGAGATATCAGGATTAAGATGTATGATAACACAGTTAGGACATTAACTAGTGTTAGACATGTACTTGATTTGAAGAAAAATTTAATCTCTTTGGGAGTGTTGGATTCAGATGGTTATAAGTTTACAGGGCAGGATGGCGTCTTGAAAGTCTTCAAAGGAGCCCTTATGGTTATGAAGGCAGAAAAGGTCGTAAATCTTTACAGGTTAAAAGGAAATACTCAGGTCGGTGAAGCAGCGGTTGCGTCAGAAAAGGAAGAAGCAGGTACTCGTCTGTGGCATCAGCGTTTGGGTCATATGAGCGAGAAAGGTCTTCATATACTGATGAAACGTAAATCTCTTCCTGGTCTGAAATCCTTGAATTTAGATTTATGTAAACATTGTGTGTATGGAAAATAGTGTAAACAGAGATTTAAAGTTGGAAATCATAATAGTAAAGATGTTTTAGACTACATTCATTCTGATCTGTGGGGGCCTTCCCCTGTTGTGTCATATGGAGGTGCATTGTATTTTTCAACGTTCATTGATGATTACTCTCGTAGAGTTTGGGTCTATATGCTAAAAAGGAAAGTTGATGTATTAAATGTCTTTAAACAATTTAAAGTAATGGTAGAGAAAAGAACAGGCAAATCTATTAAATGTCTAAGAACTGACAATGGTGGTGAGTTCACTTCTGTTGAATTTGAACAATACTGTAAGGATAAGGGCATTGTTAGACACAAAACTGCTGTTTATACTCCTCAGCAAAATGGTGTTGCTGAGCGTATGAATCAGACTCTTATGGAAAGAGCTAGAAGCATGATCAGCAATGCTAACTTGCAAAAGGAGTTGTGGGCAGAAGCAGTATCTACTGCTTGTTATTTAGTTAACAGATCACCTTCAGTAGCAATTGATTGTAAAATTCCTGAAGAATTTTGGACATGTCAGTCTTGTGACTATTCTCATTTGAGGATATTTGGCTGTGATGCTTATTCTCTTATTCCGAAAAATCAGCGTTCAAAATTAGATCCAAAGTCGAAATGTTATGTCTTTGTTGGGTATGACTATGCAGTGAAAGGATATAGGTTGTGGGATCCTACATTGCGGAAGATAGTCATTAGTAGAGATGTAACATTTGATGAATCCTCTTTGTTAAAATCAAATGTTGAAAGAATTGAACAGGAACAGGTATCGCCGAGTCAACGAGTTCAGTTAGAGGCTAGATCTTTCGGTGACAGTCGAAAGGAAGGAGAGACTTCTAGAGACAAAGGTGTTGAAGACACAAAGGAAGCCGTTGAAGCTTCTGAACCAGTGCAAGTTTCTGAACCAGTTCAGAAACCAATCGCTCTGAGAAGGTCTACAAGGGAAAGGAAAACTCCCAAAAGGTATGAAGATTCTGCTTCATCTGTTGCTTTGGTTACTGAAGATGGGGAACCTTCTTGTTATCAGGAAGCAGTAGATGATACAGATAGTGAGAAATGGAAAATGGCTATGGAAGAAGAAATGGACTCCTTAGCCAAGAACAATACCTGGGATCTTGTAGAGCTTCCTGAAGGGAGAAGTGTTGTTGGATGTAAATGGGTCTTCAAGCTAAGACGGAAAGTTGATGGTAGTATTGAAAGGTATAAGGTGCGACTGGTAGCGAAAGGGTATTCTCAGGTTGAAGGTATAGACTTTCATGAGATTTTTTCTCCAGTTGTAAAACTTATTTCTATACGTACTGTGTTGGCACTAACTGCGTTGCTTAATCTTGAGTTAGAACAGTTAGATGTTAAAACATCTTTTCTACATGGTGATTTGAATGAAGAGATATATATGGAACAACCAGAAGGTTTTGTATGAGGTCGCAGCAGAAGATTAGTTTGCAAGCTCAGGAAATCATTGTATGGTCTGAGGCAGTCTCCCAGACAATGGTACAAGAAGTTTGATTCCTTCATGGTGAGCCAGAACTTTATAAGAAGTGAGTATGATCATTGTGTGTACTTCAAAAGTTTCAATGGCATATTCATTATCTTAGCTTTGTATGTTGACGATATGCTTATTGCAAGCAAAAGCATGGAAGAAATCAACAGGCTAAAGGCTCAACTCTCTAGGACGTTTGATATGAAGGATCTTGGAGTAGCAAAACATATCTTGGGCATGGAGATACACAGAGACAGAAAAAATGGTAAGCTTTGGTTATCACAGCAGAAGTATGTGGAGAAGGTACTTGAAAAGTTTTCTATGAACAATGTGAAACCTGTTAATGTTCCTCTAGCTTCCCATTTTAAACTTTCTTCGGTTTTGAGTCCTAGAACTGATGAAGAAAAGAAGTATATGTCTCATGTACCATATGCAAATGCGGTAGGCAACTTAATGTATGCGATGGTATCTACAAGACCTGACATTTCACATGCAGTTGGAGTTGTCAGCAGGTTCATGGCACATCCAGGTAAAGAACATTGGCAAGCAATGAAATGGGTGCTTCGATATCTAAGAGGCACAAGTGATCATTGCATCGTCTTTAATGGTAGTGAAGGGTCAGTTTGCGGATATGTAGATGCTGACTATGCAGGTGATTTGGACAAAAGAAGATCTACTACAGGTTATGTCTTTACTCTTGCAGGTGGAGCAATTAGTTGGATGTCAAAGCTTCAAGAAACAGTTGCGTTGTCCACTACCGAAGCTGAATATATAGCTGCTTCAGATGCCAGTAAAGAAGCAATCTGGTTAAAGGGTCTGCTCGATGAGATTGGAAGGACACAAGAGAAAGTGAATGTACTTTGTGACAGTCAAAGCGCTATTCACTTGGCTACAAACCCTGCCTATCACAGCAGAACCAAGCACATTGATGTAAGGTATCATTTTCTGAGACATGTGATCGATGGCGGAAAAGTAGCTCTTAAAAAGGTCCATACACGAGAAAATTGTGCAGACATATTCACAAAGCCAGTTACAGTAGAGAAGCTGCGGTGGTGTTTAGCTTCTCTTGGCTTGCAGGAAAGATGATGAATGGGAAAATTGTTGTCAAGGTGGAGTTTGTTAGTTTGACAACGAATTAGTAAATTTAGGTAAATGTAAATAGACAGTTTTGTAACGAATAATTAGTTATGTAACGATAGTTGGTGATAAAACTATCATTTGCCCATGAAATGTAAGGCAGAGAAAATCATTGTTGAATGAAAAAGTCCAATCCAAATTCAGTTTCTTGTCTTCATTAATCTGTTGATTCTCTGTGTCTTTTTTTTTTTTTCCTTCATTTGTTCAACAAATACCTTGATATAAAAAGTTAATAACATATTAAAACTTGCATGTGGTAATCAATTTCCACAACACAGCCCACACAGTCCACTAATAACATATCACATTAATAAGTTTTCCAAACTGAAAGAATGGACCTGACACCTCCCCTGCCATCCAATAGATAAGCCAGCCTAAGCATGCTTTATTACGGTTTGATACACATCGATATGGAAAATACACTGCAGCCATCTGCGAATGGATTTTCAGTTTGTCCTGCTTATAGTGGGTAAGGCCCGCTTGCCAGATGTTCTTAAATGATAGCTTTGATTGCTAGAACAGTAT
The DNA here is from genome assembly GCA_031772625.1 of Pinus tabuliformis. NCBI lineage: Eukaryota > Viridiplantae > Streptophyta > Pinopsida > Pinales > Pinaceae > Pinus > Pinus tabuliformis. The sequence goes on along the minus strand of CM062818.1, from coordinate 1,830,850,499 downwards.
GTGGTTTTTCTATGTACACTTCAACTGACTTGTTGGCATAACACATTTGTGGAATTGGATGTACCAGTCCTTACCAATAGCTCAGTGAATCGTTGGTGATGATTTAAATATTTGTTCATTGGACTAATCACTGAACTGGGGATAGAGCGGGAACTCTCAAGGCCATGAAAAGGAAAAATAGGAAACATTTGTTTCTATTTTGGAGATTTCAGACATCGGACATTTTAGAAATCAATCTCAAGAAAAAATTATTGGAAACAGTGGGTTGCCATGGATGGTCCAGTCAATAAAAAACAACACCTAGACTATAAGCGCAGATGGATAGGCCTTATGTCATCTTCAACAGTAGATCTAGACAATCTATCTTAGTGCAGGATTTCGTTAGTGTCCAGCCAGTTATTTTTATCTCAATGGTTACTTGAAATCCCAAGCGTATTGACAACTCAAGTTTCACTTACAGTTTTAAGAGTTATAATGTCAAAGGGACTAAAATCAGGCAAAGTTGTTACTAAGGAAAATGACACTACAAAAAAATGTTTTCAACGTTTAAGATAAAAACAAGTTTTTGAGAGAACAATGTATGATGACCCTTTAAGCCTATTCATAGCTAGTTACCTATGTCTTCACTAATTCAAGGATGCTAGATCCTGCCCTTAATTAAAGCAGTTAATTTAGCTATTATTTAATATATTTTAATTGACCAAAGAAAACCCAATTGAAACCAATATGGAAATCACTATTGTTTTTTATATTATATTAGCCCTCTCTCAGAGTCCGGAGTAATGAATAGAGAGCTTTATTTCCGTTCTGTGTCTCCATCTTTCCTTGTGTGTGTTCTTATCACTAGTAATCATCGGTAAGGAGATCTTGGATCATCATCATCACAACTAAAGATCCTAGGAGGATAGTAGGGTGATGACAAAATATAGGAATAGAATAAAGGACATTTTTAAGCGCTAATACAAAGAATCTTTACTTAGGAGTGATGCTAATAGAAATGAAACCAAGGAGCAGGAGCATGAACTGTTGGAAGCTCTAAGAAGAATGGCTAAAAGACGATTAGTCACATTTGGATGCATTACCTTTTGAATTCTACTTGATCCCTTGGTTTGTGCTTGACGAGGAACTCTTAAGCATGTTCCAAGGGGCCTCAGAAATATAGTACAATAGGAGACTAATTACTTTGCTTAATTTCTCCTATAAGGAATCAGAGAAAGTCCTAGCCAACAGAATCAAATATATGGCTCCAATACTTGTTCAGCATGAGCAAACATGGTTTTGTAAAGGTTGATTCATCTTATAGATAGTCTTATTACAGATGGGAAATGCACTGAATCAAGAAGAAAATTGAATAAGAAATGTTTTTTTCTAAAAATTCACTTGATTGACTTCAGTAGAGCTTATGACTTCAGTGATCATTGATACACGCTCATGGTAGGTATAAATAAGTATTTTTGCTCGAACAGTAAAAACTCTTTTATTAAATCCCTTACCAAGGTTTGTGTTAAAGACTATATACCAATGGCATTTTAGGTTCAAATATCCATGAGTTAAAGATGTGCTCTAAATCCCTATTTACATGTGAAAGATGCATCAAGGTACCTTCTTAAAGTTCCTCTAGTGCAAGGATAGAGCCGAGGTGTTCTTATTACTAGCGGTGAGAAAATTTAAAATATTCATTTTGCTCTGATACCTTGCCCTCACCTCAGCTCTCACAAGGACCTTGACATTTCCCCCATGTATTTGAAAAGGCGGAATCCCCTCTTTGACCCTAAAAAAATGTGGCTCTGCATTCTGACATTCAATCAGAAACGGGTTTTGGCTTTTGACATGCATCAACTACACGATCTTGAATGCCCTATCAACTACACGATCTTGAATGCCCTATCAACTACACGATCTTAAATGCCCTAGCTTCTACACCATAGCCTCTTATTTCTCGAGTATTCCATAGTAAACACATTATTATTTTTCAAATTTAATGATATATGGAGATTACTTTGTAAATAACGTTGCAGAGAGCTATTGGGCGGAATTTTTCTGGTGTGTTGGATTTCTCCTCCTTTGGAATGAGTGCTATGAAAGTTGAGTTGAGAGAGGGTAACAACCAGTGAAGAGCTCTTGATTCCTCCACTACTTGCCACACCTCAACTTTTATCAGCTCCCAGAAATTGGGGAAGAAGGTGGTAGCAAAGCCATCTGGGCTAGGGGCTTTGCCCTCCTTGAGTTGGTTCATAGCTGCATCCACCTCCTGGGGCAGGATTGGGCATAGAAGAAGCTCATTATGTTCCTCAGTGATAATTTTTGGTACATTTTGGGTAATTTTTCTATAGCAGGTCGTCTATCTGCGAGGGGCTCTTGATGAACTTGCCTGAAATGCCTGAGAAATTCCTCCTCGATTTCAGCATGCTTTTCCACTCTTACCCCTCCTTGCTTCTGTATGAATGAGATATTGTTGTGCATTCTTCTTTGGACAGTGGTTCGATGGAAGAATTTAGTGTTCCTTTCCCCCTCTTTCAACCATCTAATCCTGGATTTTTGCTTCCATAATATCTCCTCCTGCTTTCTCCTCTCCTCCAGTTGATTGTGTATGCGCTGCTCCTGTTCCAAGGTCCATTCAGTGTGTCCCCCTGTGATTATTTGTTGCTGGAGATCTGCCATTTCCTTGTTTAGCTCTTGTTGCGCCTTGAAGATATTTCCAAATGTCTCTTGATTCCAGCGCTTTATTTGGGATTTTAGATACTTGAGTTTCTGTTGGAACTGAAACATTTTGGATCCCTCAGGCGGAAAGAAGGTGCTCCAAGTTGATTTGATGAAGTCCTTGAATGAGGGGTGAGTGAGCCAGAACTCTTCGAAGTGGAAAGGCCATTTGGTGGTGTTGCCTGGTCTTTGCCACTGGAGGGAGATGGGCCAATGATCTGAGCTTGAATGAGGGAGAATTGCTGCCGCTATATCCCCTCCCAAATGAATCGAGTTGTCAGATATGAAGAATCTGTCTAGTTTGGAAGCGATTTGATGCTTCCTGGCTCTACAGTTGCTCCATGTATGCGTGCCATTACAAAATTGCAGGTCGATTAGAGAGTTGTTTTGGATGAAATATTTAAAGTGGACATTTTCCTGTTCCATCCAGGTTCTCCCTCCTTGCTTTTCCTCCAGCTTGGTGATCATATTGAAGTCCCCTACAATGATCCAGAGAGGATGCCTTCTGTTAAGGCTCAGAGCTTCTATAGTGTTAAGTAAAGCTATTTTATTCCCTGCTTCCTGTGGGAAGTAAACATTTGTAAGGTGGCCATGAATGTTAGTGCCTGTAATGTGAAAGGTGGCCTGGATAATGTGGTGAGAAGCATGAAAATCAGAGAGAGTTAGCGCTTGCGAATTCCACACAATGGCTAGCCCGCCCGATGCTCCCTCAGCATCCACTGCAACCGATTGGCATCCTGGCCAAGCTCTAGAAAGGATGCATCCTAGAGTACTGCTATTACACTTTGTTTCTTGAAGAAAGCATATTTGCGGCTTCTCCATCTTTATCATGTTTTTTAGTATTCGTAGTTTCCCTGGGCTATTGAGCCCCCTTAAATTCCATGAAGTAAGCTTCATAATTCACTATTGATGGAGGGTTTGTAGTACTTCGTCAATTTTGCATACCTGCCTGAATCCACTAGGATTTTCCCTACTTCAATTGTTCGCTGGAGATCCGTTCTTCTCCCCCTCTTTTTGAAATCTTTTGGAGGGAGGCCACCATCCCAATAACTACTTGGCTGGATGCCTAGCTATTTCTGCTGATAAGCCTTCGAGAGGACAACTTCCAGTTTGTTGAGTTGAAGCTCTGGGATTTTATCATAGTCCTTCTTTTTGCATGCTAGTTCAAGCTCATGAATGTCCAGTCCTTCCATATCGATATTTTCTGGATCTTCATCCATCTGTTGCATCTGACTATTTTCTGCTGTAGATGCTTCTAAGCTCAGGGGTTGGTTTGGAGTGCCATCTACTTCCATATCATTTACTTTTCCATCAAGTCCTTTTTGGCTCTCCTTGGGGTTTGCATTGTCATCCTTAGGGAAGAGTGAAGCTGGGGAGGAACCAAGGGGGGGAGGGAATGCAGAGGAGGAGATGGGTATGGAGCTATGCTTTGTGTTCAAGGGTTGCTCTTCTAAGGCCTGAGCCAGAATTTCAAAACTATTACTCGTGGAGGGGATAGAAGCAATGTCTTGCTGGGGTTTTTTCCCAGTGGCAGGTTTTTTGTGCACTCGTTTGCGGCTAGGAACTTTGGTAAAGCCATCTTGGGCCGGAAATTCAGAGGGGTTGGATGCATTGGCTTTGGAATTTAGTGGACAATCCCTAAAGAGATGCCCGTGAGCATGACATTTACGGCAGTGAAAAGGTACATGTTCATAATCCAAGGGTTGAATCCATTCATAATCATCATGAGAGAGACTTACCGAGTCTGGCAGGGCTTTGTCCAGGCGCATGAAGACACAGATGCGGGCATAGGATGTGTATCTTCGAAGCTTCGTCTCTTCCACTGCTTTTATGTATTCCCCCAACCCATTTCCAATGTCTTTGAGTAGCCCTTCATCCCAGTATTCCTCTGGAAGTGAATACATTCTGATCCACACTGGAGCCCAGGTGAGGTCTTCCTTGTCCAGGTTAAATCTTGCTACCCAATCCCTTAGATACAATCCTGCTGAGTTAAAAAATTACGGTCCCTCATCCATGATTCTGAACTTGTCTTCTAAGCACAAAAAGATCATAGTAAAGAACCCCTTCGGTCCTAGCTGCAATGTGATATGGCCCTTGGGTTTCCATTTAGCAGCGATCCAGCCATACAGGGATTTTTCTATCGGCCAGAATCCTATAAATTTCCCGATGAGTGCATGATCCGTCATATATTGGATTCGATCGTTGATCTTCTGACTGGGCAGTTCTATCTTGGGTCTTTCAGCTGCTATTGGTTTGCAGGTTTTCGAGGTGACTTTGGTCATTTCCTCTGGCTTGTCTTTTCCTTCTAGTGTTTCACCTCTCTTGTCTGACTGACTGGCCGATGCATTGGACTTATTCTACTGTGGTATCTCACTATTGTTCGTTTCTTCGTGGATCGATCCAAAGATTAAAGACCCCGTTTGCCCTGGCGGCGCGATATTGGACAGAGGGGAGGGCTTTGAGGCCCTCCCCTGGGGGGGATCCATGTGCGCTGTTGTAAAGCCTGTGGTACTCTGTCGAAACCAGGAGGTCAGACCCTCGGTGGATGCAGAGTCGTGCCTGACTGCGCCGTCTCAGAAAGTCGCCAGAACCCTAGTTGCAGAGCTCCTTCGCCTTTGAGAGAGGTCGAATAATATTTTTGAATGAAAAGTTGTATATTTATTTTAAAGTTAAATTTATTAGACATCTAAAGTGATATTTGTAAAGGTATAAATTAACTTTTGAGTGTAAAATTTGACAAAATATTTTGACAAGAGATTTGATTATTTTGCAAGTTTCATATATCTAGGATTAAAATGGATCTAAGTTCATTTCTAAACCAACAAAGATCCATTTTAATTATAAATAAACCAAGTATCAAAAGAAATCAAATCACTAAAGATGTAAACCTCTTCTTGAGTATATAATTTAAGAAATGTTTACACATAGAAATTTGATCCCCTCTTTTTTAGTATATAACTTGAGAAATGTTACACATTTATAAATTTGAGCCCTCAACACTTTGTGGATTTAGAATTAAAATAGATATATGATAAATCTTTGTAATATTATTTATATTACATATAAATTTAACATCTCAATATATATATATATACTTTTTATTTTATTAAAACGTTTGTAATACATATAGCTATATAGATATAATAAAAATGATATTTTCTTTGATATATTTTATAATTTGTTTTAATTTAATTTTTTAATGTGATATGCATAGCGAAAACTTGTATATACAAATTTTATGGTGGATATATATCCACGGCCCATTGTGTTGACATGGAGGAACTGCAAGGTTGGTATCGAACACATTGCAATGAGGTTGGACTGATTTTAAGTTCATCAAAATCTCTTGGAGATGATGGGGTATATGTGATCCTGGGTCTCTCTGGCAGCACTCTTTGGCCATGCTTTGATCATTTTACAGTGGAAGGGAAATAGGATGTGGAAAGGATTGATCTTCAAGTTCAACAAAACCTGGTTGGCTAACGAGGATTTTTGCAAGATAATTCATAAATCATGGTCCCAGTTATTTGTAGATGATGGATTATCTTAGATGGGGGTAGTTTCCTTGAAATTTGACATCCTCAAGAGGGTGGTAAAGAGATGGGAGCGAGAAAAAATGGTTGCACATCGGAAAGAGTTGGAGGAGATTGAGGCAAAGATGGTTCACATAAATTACTTTATTTGATGTCGGATTTCTTTCATGGGCACAAATTGATGATTTATGGGAGTTGGAGGCTTGTAAATGATACATCCTTAGACTAAATGAGGAGACATGGCGACTAAAAAGCCATGATACATGGTTAGAGGCGGGGGACAAAAACACTCGTTTTCTCTAGAGGTATGCTGCGATGCATAGGGAAAAACTACTATTGGGAAGGTTTTACCAGTTTGGGATGTTATCTGCATTTGAAATCCATCAAGCATGAGAACTCTTCATCATCTAAGGGAAGAACAAGCATATAGAAGGTGTATGCTTTGTTTGATGAAGGTTCTTCCAGAGATGCATTTCACTATGAGGATCCATTTGGGCATGTTTTAGATGTAGTTGGAGGAAAGGTTACATGTATTACATTCTCTTTTGTCATGTCATTGATGGATATCCTTGTTCTTAAGTTAAAATTAGGGCCTAAGACCATGTGTATCAAGGATCTAAGAAAAAAGGGAGCTTTACAATATGAACACCCAACTTGAGATCATGCCATGTAGCACTAAGTTACACATGGGTTTGGTCAAAGGACCACTTGAGTCTTGAGGTTTCACGCCCTCCTCAAGGAGGTGGTTGGGGGATATTGCACGTAAGAAGGGGTGAAAAATAACCCTAGTGGAAGAGATTCCAGTTATTTGAAAGTGTGTTTCCCCCTCAAGTAGAATTTTTTGGGGGGTAAGGACACATTTTCACATATTTGGAGGCATATTTCACCTTTTGAGGTATTTGAGGTTAAGTACATTACAAAAATTCAACCCTAGGTGACTATTATCCATATGATCCGAGTTAAATAGATCAATTGCTAAATTTAATATAATGCAAAAAATTGCTTTCAGATCATAGCATCAATTACACAATAATTGAAAAATTAAGCAGTGGGAGAATAAAAGAGTTTTGTAGATACATAAGTAATTTCTTCTCAAAATCATCTTTTCATACCTCAAGGAAACTTCTACAAGTTACTAAAATAACAATTGCATGGTCATCATAATCATCTCAAAATGAGGTATATGATCTACACAAAAAAGAAAGGCAGAAGTTGTACAACCATTGTATTGCTCCATATGGCCATACATGTCCATAGGATTATATTGATTCTTTGTAAAATTTCCTTTCAACCTATTGAAAACTTGTAAGTTCATCCTTATTGTGCATTTCTTTCTCTCAATTGTTCAATGTGGGCAATACCTCTCTATATTGTCTTATTTATGCTTTTCTAAAACTTGTACAAGTTCTTGCTTGCACTACATTTCTCAATTTACATATTGTTCAAGACCTTTTCTTCATATCTAGAAGAAATTTTGCATGAGGAGATACCATGAGGTTGTTGACACAGTTAAACCCTTAGATGAATATTAAATTCATGATTTAAAAGGATTTCATGAAATAGAAAGTGGCAAATGGAAATATGGACCCATTTTATTCATTCAAAAGACAAAAGGAAGTGCTCCACTTTAGGAGGATTAGGGCCTTGAAAACAACCATGAAGAAAAATGGCACAAGGCTGCCAATGGAGCCGCCAAAGAATAACTTAGAGAAGATTTGATAGGAACCAAAACGATCATGAAGCCCTAACCATGGCCACCCCAATGCAAGCCAACAACGCACAGTAGCTGATAACCAAAGAAAAAGGTGTTGAGAATTCAATAGGGCAGTAAATATGTTAATTCTCTTTAAATTGATAATTTTTTGTGTTACCTTTTCCTTTATTAGCTTTGCTCCTTATTATTACATTGTGAGATACATCAAACAACTACATAAACATTAGGAACAATGACACAATATATAGGTTGCAAGCCAGGGCCAAAACCCCTCCTCCTGAGGGGAAAACCCTTAAATCTCTTCTCTTCTTATAGATTCTTCAATTAAAAAATATCGTGACCTAGTGACTCAGATAAATACCCTCCAAGATCAAGATGAAATTGGCCTCCTACTGAAAGGACTTTGACCTCGTATTGCAGATCCAAAATTTTGTCTCTCAGCAACTGTTGCAACTGTTGTTGCTCCTCTTAGAGACTTTGATCTCCCTCATATAACCTTCTCTTCCCTTTCCTTTCCTTTCCTTGAGACTTAGAGCTAGTGATATGCCCTAGGTGACCTTCACTTGCCTTCGTTTCTCTCTTTCCTTCAAGATCAAACCAAAGATAGTCCTAGCGTAGAAACCCTAACTTCGACTTTCACAAGAGAGAGAGAACTAGCCCAAGCACTTCAATTTCTTCAACTTCCTCTTCATTCATTCCTTCTTTGACCTTTCTTCTTCCTCTTCTTCACATAGAATGAGATGAGTGAGTGTGTATAATGGAGGACAAGTTCCTCTCTATATATAAGATCTTTCAAGGGTAGACGTGGCTCTTCATGTAGGCCAACTTGATCTTGGAGGTATTTTGACACTTTAAAGAAAACCTTTGCAAAGTCGTCTCCATTCACAGATGATTTTAAACGTTGTAAAAAAGTATTGGTAGCGTATAATATTCTCCCAATGTCACATGAACTACAGTAGATAGGGACTTGATTGGGTTCCCAAGTCGTGAAAAAATGTAAGGCTAGTTGTGAGGGTGTGAGTGCCAAGGCGTGCTAGGGAATTCTAACATGTGCCAGATAGTGTAAAGTCATGTCAAATATCATGTCAAATATGCTAAATGTGCTAAGTGCTAAGGCATGCCAAGTGCGAAGGCATGCCAAGATGTGCAAGAGTGTTACAATATATGCATGACTTGAAAACCCAATAATTACTTGTCAACTTAAAAAATCCATTTCTCCTCAACAACAACTCGGAATTAGATGATTCACATTGCGTTAGAATCATCTTGATGAGAACTATCATCCTTATCAATCACAAGTCAAAAACTTATCATGGTTTTGGCCCAAACATCAATGGGTGGAAAAACCCATACTTGGGTTCCAAGCCCCCATGCCTGCTTGTGGTGCTTTGACCTCCAACGCTCGAACATTAGGGCTTGAAGTACCTACCAAGCTACACAAAAATCATCATCGCATACTTACAAATAATGTTTCTACCGATCATGGTTTTGGATGTCGTCTCCACACCAATGTTTGTAGTTTGTGTGCGATGCACTGATCAAAGCTCATATGCAGATGTTAGGTAGCTTGGACGAGTCTTAAATCCCACTCGCACCAACTCTAACCACTACTTCATTTTCAAAGATAAAATCATTTGCCTTGGAGCTGAATTTGGGTTTTCAAGCTAAAGCATTTAGAGTTGAAGTTGGGTTGTTGGGCTCAAGTAGAGGAGAGGTTGTGCACCCTACTAAGAAGTCTAGAGCTACAACTGAATATGAAGGTAGTCGTTGAGTTTTCTCAGGAGAGCCAAGGGGGCTAACTACTCTCTTCCATTTGAATCACAAACTATGTGGCTCTCCACATGTATCAGACAAGCCTCAGCTTTGTCCACACAAAACCTGAAGTTCCTTAATATTGTCTTCACATCCTCTTCAAATGCAAAGATATTATATTTCTCTACCCACTTATATCTTTGCATTGGAGCCCCAAAAGCATTTTTATTTTCCAATGGAAAAATACTGAGTTCATACACTACTTTTTCCTTTCCCCATTGTGCTTGGGGTCCGGAACCCATAGTGACATGCCTTCCAATAATTCTCAGTCCCAAAAAGATTGTCTCTCCTCGCGTGCTTTAATATCAAGCTCACAAATATCATAACTATATATTAAATGTTTACATTTTACCTATTATTAGATTACACTAATTTTACATATTTATTTTTAATTTTAAATTATCAATATTTGCACATATTATACTTTACAATTATGACTATATATATATATATATATATATATATAATTAATTATTCATTCTATACATAAGTATATAAAAAATTATCTCTAAAGTAATAAACTATTATAAAAGTTATACATAAACAATAAAATTTAAAAGGAAACACACATATATAATATTTACCAAAAATATTAGCTCATGGGGCGTAAAATAAACTATGATAGAGTTAGCTGTTAAAGCACTATGTGATGTGAAGGTCACCGGTTTGAAACTCCGCCGGCGAAAATCCAACCATATAAAGGGTTGGTGTGGCCTAGTCTGGGTGCGATCCTCGGGTGATTTTGATAGCTTAGATGCCCTTGGGTCTTAGTTTCTCAAAATTGCAATCATCCTAAGACTCTCACAACTTAGCAAACTAAAAAAATTATTTACCAAAAATATTAAACACTTGTAAGAATAAAAATACATACATATAGATATATATAAAACTTATAAAAAGGGAAGTTGTCTATTAAAAATTCTCTTCACTATATTAAAAACTTCAATTAATTTAAACACATTAAAATTTAAAATTGTAAGCCCATGGGGTAGTCATCGCCATTTTATGAAGTACTATGTAAACCAAACCATGAGATTAAGGTACAAGACTCCCGTGAATTGAGCCAACCCAAAAATGAAAAAAAAAAAACATAAATCTTGAATTTATAAAAAAATAAATTTAAGCATATAGGCGTGTTTATTTTCGAATATGACTTCCAAAAATTTAATCTAATTATCAATAATTATTAAATGGATGGTGGAGGTTTAACCTTCATGAAATATTCTAGAGTATTTTTAGTAATATACACAAATCAATGGTTTATATTTATCTCCAAAATTGTTTAGTTATTTTTTTCTTTTATATTAAATTGATTACTTAATATATATATATATATATATATATATATATATATATATATATATATATATATATATATTATATGAAGTGAGTTATGGTATTTTTTCCATGATAAGCTATGGTAAAATAGAAGTAAATCCCCATAATTAAGAATCTTGTTTCATGTTTTTTTTTTTAAATATATAATTTTTATCTTATATAATTTAAAAAAAAAAAAAATTTCTAGTTAAGACTAACTTAAGTACCCACGGGGGATTTGAACCAGTTACCTATCGCAAGGAGTGCCTTAACAGCGCACCCATTCACCGTCAATCCAAAGCCCCATGGGCATATAAATTATTTATTTAATAATAACAATAATATAAAATGAAATTATAGTTGAGAAATATTTTATGGTTTTTTAAAATTTTAATAGAGTGATATGTAATATTTTCTCAGTTGTTAGTTATGATAGCATTATGGTGGTCAAGGACTCCCTTTCTACTATCTGATGTATCCAAGGTAGGTTGGTTGTTTAAATTCCTTCTCTTCTCTACTAGATGCAGTGCATAACTTAGCTTAAGGAACTTTTCTCCGAGGTCACCTTTCATCTTATCACTAGAGAACATAACATTGAAGCTCACACCCTCTCAAAGCGTGTTCCATATCTTCTTCGTGGCTATATATACTTTGAACATGTTGTGGATGGAACAGTTCAAAGTCGGGGCTCTTTTAAAAAAAAAAAAATCTCGGTATCTGTTGGGGTCTCATTCGAGCCCTCGGGGGGTTTTCCCCACTCGCTGACATTGTCTCCATTTTGTCCCTTTCCTTTTTCTCAATTTTCCATGACTAGCAGAATGCACTTCTAGTCCTATTCCTCTTTTGATACAATGGAGTCCTATTTGACTATTTTCAAGTCAAGTTTCTTTATAGGGACAATCAATGTTTCAATTTGGAGACCTACATTTTCATATTCTCTCTTGAGTAGACGAAGAGCATCATGTGCTCTTTTTTTGTTGATATTTCACATGGTAACTCTTTGGTCGTGTCCATATTCAACCTCGACAAGTCAGAGATGTACTTCTGCTTTGTTTTATCGATAATTCTCAGGGCAAGTCTTTTGGTCAGATAGAAGACATTGTTATAATCCATAGTCTTCAGTTTAAAGTGAACTAAAAGTATGCACATGTAAAACATTTCAAATTGGCCCAGTAAAGAAGCTCAAAAAAAGAGCAAGATTGTGTACAAGGACATCTGGAAAGATCTTTCGATAGGTTTCTTTGATGGTGCATGCAAGCAAAGGGACTGTGGAGGTGAAGATGAAGTTCTGTTAGAGCCAGTCAAATACTATCACGGGAGGGAGGTAGAGGTGCAAATAGTAGGGCCGAAATTATAACATTGTGGGAGGTACTGACGTGCTCTATATGGCTGGGGTTGGAGACACTGCACATCTATGGAGATGCAAAAGGCATAATCGAGTGGGTCAAGGGGCGCTCTCTTTTCAACCCACCCATTCTATCAAACTCGATGAGACGTATTAGGAATTTGGTATGCTCCTTTCAGAATATATCATTTGGGCACATTTATAGGGTCCAAAATCAGTTTGCGGATCCCCTATCAAAGAGGGGCATCAAAAAGGAGCCTCAGAAGTTATTCTTAGCTGCTTTTGTTCAGGACACCTTGGAGAATGTGGGAAGCATTAACTACTCTTGAATTGGAAATCATTTTTTGTAGATTTTTTACTTAGATAAATTTCACTCTTAGAAAATATGTATCACAGTTAGAAAAATGACAAACTATGAACAACTAAAAAAATAATTGTAGTTTTTTGAAATCCTACAGTAAAATCTATGATCCTACTAGAGGAACATTGAACATCAATTTAGAGGAACATTGAACATCAATTTGTAAAAGCATGAAGAGGCAGGTCCATATTATATGTACAAGTCCATATTATATGTACTCTTTTTATTTAAATAAAAAATTACATCTTCTCGAAATAATAAATATATAAAACATTGAAATTAATGAAAATGTAAAATCTATGATCCTACTGCAGGAACATTGAACATCAATTCGTAAAAGCATGATATGTATTCCTTTTATTTAAATGGAAAATTGCGTTTTTTTCTTCTAGAAAAAATTAATATGTAAAACATTTCAATTAATGAAAATATTTTGTTTTCTTTAATCCTTGAATGAATATATATATATATATATATATATATATATATATATATATATTTCAAATGATTTGATACTTATATATAATATTTGTTTTGATACTTATTATACTAGTAGATATGGTATTACTATTAGTTTGTCTTTACCAAAAATTTATGTCACTTATTCATAGTTTAACATTGGGAATTCATTTTTTGTTATTTTTTATTATTATTTAAAGTTATTTGTTTGTGAGGTGATTGGTTGAGATCTTTTTATGAGCTGTTTAGTAACTCCCATTTCTATTAGTTACTAATTTTTTCTTTTTAGCTTTATTTCTTTCTATTTAACTTTTTTATTTTATTTTTTCTATTTTTTCATGAATTATAGTTTTTTATCCATATTTTCTATTTAAGATGATAAATTTTAGAGAGAAAAAAATAATTCAAAAAACTTTTCCAATAATTTTTTTTTGTTTTATTACTTTTTATTTGACTTATACTTGTTTTTGTCTTTTTATATGGTTTTGTTAAGATGACAAATTTTAAAAAGGAAAAAATAATTAAAAAATATTTTCCCAATATTGAAACTAAGTTTTTTTATATCAATTTGAACCAAACACTAACAAAAAAATAACATTATAAAGCTTCATTACAACCTATGAAATAAAAAACTCACTAAAAAAACAACATTTTAGCACAAAATTTTCACATTCATTTCTATTTTTTTTATAAAAGCTTTAATTAATCATGTCACACTGTATCAACTGTTCATGCTCCTATTAACTATATTTAAACTAAACAATAGATACTAGATATTACTTAACACTGGTTATACATATTATAAATTCCCACTTATCTTTATTATGAAGCTCCCACTTTATAAGTCATAGCTATTACGGGTGGTATACATAAAAAGTAAAGAGCATTTTTCCAAATTTGTTCGGCATTTTATAACCACGAATTCAAATGAAACGATGCATTTCGGTTTGCAGGGCTTTCAATGCTGGGGGTGGCACGCAGAATACCATCATGACTCCGCTCTTGCTCTCTGGCGGAGGCAGCATTAAAATTGGGCAGAATAAAAATTTGCCAGGCCAAACAATGCTGGGCTGGCCCAACCCAAAATCCACCTGATGAAATCCCAACCACCTCCAATCACTAAGATACGTGTCTTCCGGACATATTTGCACATCTGTGATCTTTTGGAATGGACGTTTCATCTCCAGGAAGGATATGCTCGACCTTACGCGCTCGTCGTTTACAGATGTTTTTGCCTTCTTTATCATCTTCACAGCATGCAAAAGGGATCCATTGACAACCTCTTGTGCTGTAGCGCTGCGTGCACATCCCAAGTACACAGCATTGCCGTAGTATCCTTCTGCAAGGGGGGGCTTTAACACCGTCCTTACGTCCACAGCGAAAATAAGCCTAACAGCGCTATGAAGAGAAATTCCCAGAGCTATTGTTCTTGCTCGCCATGCCAACGCGGATAAAACTTCGAACGTGGTACAATGCTCCTCCAGCTCCTCTGCGATGGGCTGTTTTATCCTTTGTAAAGCATCCGAGCTCAAGAAAAATGAAGAGATGACCAGGTCGTCAGCCTTCACATTGCCCAGCTGTATGGCAGAATTAGGGTTGACGAGGAATCCACTTTCAAGGAACTCGTCATGGGGAAAACGGACAATAGGAGGCTGGTGGGGTTTGAGAACTTCTCTCTGCCATACTGGTTCAATGGAAAGCTTTGCTTCTCCTCTAGCAATCTCTGCAACTCCATTAAGAAACTGCGCTGCCCCTCGCCCGTCACACAGACTATGGTTGAAACTCGCACCCACAACAAGGCCCCCGCATTTGAAGCGCGTTACCTATTATTTTCATAATAAAAGTCAGTTAAAACGTTAGGGTGAATGACAAATGAAGACCCAAAAGTACGAGGAATGAAGTTTACCTGAAAAATGAGAGCGGGGACATCCTCGACCTCAGCAAAGTGATGGAGCAGAGGGGCGAAGGAGGGTTTCAGGTCTTCCAGTATACCCAACTCTGAAAGAGTGTTGTCCGTCGCGGCTTCAACGAAGAGGGCACCCTCTCCCGTGCACTCTACTTGGAGTTTTCGGCCATCTTGGGTTCTCGTTACCCTGCCTGCAAGTGGGTAATAGTAAGTCAATGCTTCTGACAGTGCATCCCGAATAACTTTTACAGGATTTTGGACTTTCTGAGAAACATTAGTGTAAACAAGCAAAGCATCAAATGTAATTCTCAAGACGATCTGGTCGTCGAGATTGGACAGATAGAGGATGGTTTTGGGAGAAGGTCGGGAAGGTGGTACCATGATAGACGCTATTACATTTACAGGGACCTGAACTTGGGAGCAATATTCCTTCATATTGACGCTTTCCATTGATAAACCCTAATCTTTGAACACTACTTGACCTCCTCATTCAAAAGCGGAAGCATTCAAATTATATAGATGGATGATATGGATTATGACGCACGTGTGTGTTGTGTGGATTGGTTGGTTGTAGAAGTCGTTTTTGTCAGCAAAATATTAGGTAGTCGTAACCTAACCTAACGTACTTGCAAAACACTGGCAAACAAAATTACAAAATATCTCGCATCTCTGACTTTTCTTGTCAGTTTTTAATTACTTGGCAAACAGTGGCCAACAAAACTACAAAATATGTGGTATCTTTGAATTTTCTTATCTGTTTTTGAATTATTATATATATATATATTTTCTAGAATTTCATTTTTTAATTACTTAGAAAACAGTGGCAAACAAAATTACAAAATATGTGGTATCTTTGAGTTTTTTTTTATCTGTTTTTGAATTATTATATTTTTTTTTTTCTAGAATTTCATTGATTTGTTATTAAAAAAATTAAGATCTATTAAAGTTTAACATTATGAAATTAAATTTACTATTTTGAAATACAATATATTTCTATTTATTTCAAATATGATCAGTTGAAATGTCTCCCCTCTTATTGTGTAATGATGAAAAGAATTGACATTTGTGTACTCCATTATTAATTACTACGTAACATATCACTAATTACAATGTACAATAAATATAAATAATTTGAAAAATAATATTATATATTAATTACTATGTACCATAAACACAAATGGTTTGTAATTAAATTCAAAAATTCCATTTTCTCATTGGTGTAAAGTATTGAATAGAGAAAATGTCTCCACTGAGACATCTATAATGCTGAACATTATATCATCTTAATATATCTATCTTGATTTTTTCCTCTGAAAAAAAAAAAAAAAGTATTGAATAGACAATTCTTATGGGTTTTATTTTTTATTTTATAAAAAATAATTTAAAAAATATAAATTTGAAAAAAATATGTAAAAATAAGATGTGTACAATTTGTGCAACTCTCATTATATCAATCTATACTCTAATGACATGACATGTGTACTATAATATGAGCATTATATAAAAAAATTGCCATCATTCAATATTAAATAAATAATTATTAACTTGTTATCATTCTCTTCAATGTCAATTATATATATATAACCTTCATCTACCAAAAAAATGTTTAATTATAATAAAAAAAGGTTAAATAAATATTCATATAATTCATTTTACAATTTTATTATTGTTTGGAGTACATACAACACATCATGACATTAAAATATTTTATTAAACTAATCGAACCCTAGCAATGTGTCATGTGTTAGAACCACCCATGCATCTCACTTGATTCACTGCAAAGGCGCACTCTTGCTTCCACCAAAGTTATCATACTTAAATCTGCGTGCTACCACACTCAGGGTACTACATTAAGTCTAGTTGTGACTTCTTACTCGGAAGATCCCCTTGACATAATAAGTAGTGTATTACATTTTTAATGAAATTAAAAAATGATAATATATATTAAAATTACGGATAATGCTAAATATATTTAATTTATAAAGTGTTTTCTTTTAAAATGTTATTTTTATACAATACTAAATGTATCTAATTTATGAGTTGTAGATTAGTTGATTTGTGATTTGTGTGAGCTTGAGTCATCACTAAGTTTCAGATTCAAATTTCATAGGAAAAAGATTAAAGATTGAAATCAAATATGATAAAGAAACTATTCCTAAAATTGTATATTTTTTTATAAAAACATTTGATTAAAACTAAAAATAGAAAATTAAATATATGTATATAATAATAAATATTATAACAATTTATAATTAACTTAAATATTAATAAAAAATATTATTTGAAAATTTTAATCTGTTTGATTAGTTTTCCCTTTTTCAAACTTTTGGATATCATTTCATATATATATATATATATATATATATATATATATATCTATTATTTTGTATCTAAAGGAATCAACAATTGGACTAATCTTGTCCTCTTTTGTTCATGTAACACTAGTTGATTCCAACCACTACCACTATAACTTCCTTGTGCCTAGGTATGCATCTTCCTTAGGCATCAGTCAATGAGTGAGATTTGAAACTTAGACACAAAACTTCATTTTCACAAGCATTGCCAATTGATCTATCCCCACGGATTATACATTTTCTTTTCATAAATTAAAATACTTCATATTACTTCAGAACGAAAAATTACATCATAGACATACAAAGGACGACAAGGAGGAAACTCATCTAGACCTATGACATCATATGTAAACAATATATACCAATAAAGCTTAAAACATAAACCCCATTGTTTTTATAAGCCAAGGAACCTTCATATTCATTCAGGAGTCTAAAACAAAAGCGAGGAACAAAAACAAGTACCTTAACCTTACGCCCAACAATGCCATCACAAAGAGGTAGAGAGAGAAACGACCCATACACCACAACAGGAGAACCATCATACAAAACGGAGAGGACACCATCAAGAAGAGACCCCCCACGCCATCTCAAACATTTGACCTTAATCCAAAAAGACATCATGCCAAAGGCTAAGCATCTTACTTTTCATGCTTCAAAAATAAAAGCGAGCTTTACAATAGGAGAAAACTTGGAAGCACATGGTTGTGAACCCACTATGTCACTATCATTCGTAGATAAGAAGGACCATCACAAATCAGAAAAAAACATCAAAAGTGACCCAAAAATTACCCATCACTGCCCACACACACTATTCATTTTTTGAAGAGGGGGGGTTCATCAAACTCGAGCACTAGAGCCATGGGGGCTAACTACTCTCTTCCATTTGAATCACAAGCTATGTGCCTCTCTAGATGCATCAGACAAGCCTCAAGTTTGTCCACACAAAACCTCAAGTTTGTTAATATTTTCTTCACATCCTCTTCAAATACAAAGATATTATATTTCTCTACCCACTTATCTCTTTGCATTGGAACCCCAAAAGCATTTTTATTTTCCAATACAACAATACTGAGTTTATACATTGCTTTTTCCTTTCCCCATTGTGCTTGGGTTCCGAAACCCATAGTGACATTCCTTCTAATAATTCTGAGTGCCAAAAAAATTGTCTTCTTCGCACGCTTTAATATCAAGTTCACGAATATCATAACTATATATTAAATATTTACATTTTACCTATTATTACTTTACAATAATTCTATATATTTATTTTTAATTTTCACATATTATACTTTACCATTATGATTATTTTCATTTCCTTTACTTGAACATAAAAATGTTTTTTTTTTTTAAATGTCGAATAACTTTTACAGGATTTTGGACTTTTGAGAAACATTGGTGTAAACAACCAAAGCATCAAATTTAATTCTCAAGAGGACATGGTCGCCGAGATTGGACAGATAGAGGATGGTTTTCCGAGAAGGTCGGGAAGGTGGTACAATGATAGACGCTATTACATTTACAGGGACCTGAACTTGGGAGAAATATTCCTTCGTGTTGACGCTTTCCATTGATAAACCCTAATCTTCGAACACTACTTGACCACCTCATTCAAAAGCCCTACTCTGGGCGGAAGAATGCTGATGATCAAATTATATAGATGGAAGATATGGATTATGACGAACGTGTGTGTTGTGTGGATTGGTAGGTTGTAGAAGTAGTTTTCGTAAGCTAACCTAACCTACTCGCAAAACAGTGGCAAACAAAATTACAAAATATCTGGCATCTTTGAATTTTCCTATCCGTGTTTGAATTACTTGGAAAAGAGTGTCAAACAAAACTACAAAATATGTGGTATCTTGGAATTTGAATTAATATATTTTTTTCCAGAGCTTTATTCACTTGTTATTATTGTCAAGTTTTTTTATTAAGAAAATTAAAATTTATTAAAGTTTAACATTATGAAATTAAATTTATTATTTTTAAATAAAATTTATTTTTATTTATCTTAAATATGATCCGTTGAAATGTCTCTTCATTTATTGTGTAATGATGGAAGAATTTACTTTTGTGTACTCCATTATTAATTACTATGTAATATATCACTAATTACTATGTACAATAAATATAAATATTTTGAAAAATGGCATTATATATTAATTACTATGTATCATAAACACAAATGGTTTGTAATTAAATTTAAAATTCCATTTTTCATTAGTGTAAAGTATTGAATAGACAATTCTTATGGGTTTTATTTTTTAATTTTAAAAATATAAATTTGAAAAAAATATGTAAAAATAATGTGTGTACAATCTGGACAACTCTCATTATATCAATCTATACTCTAATGACATGACATGTGTACTAGCCCACGGGGCTTTGGATTGACTGTGAATGGGTGCGCTATTAAGGCACTCCTTGCGATAGGTCACTGGTTCAATTCCCCGTGAAAAAAAAAGACATGACATGTGTACTATAATATGAGCATTATATAAAAAAAATTGCCATCATTCAATATTAAATAGATAATTATTAACTTCTTATCATTCTCTTCAATGTCAATTATATATATATATATATATAACCTCTATCTACCAACAAAAATTTAATTATAATAAAAAAAGGTTAAACGAGTATTCATATAACTCATTTTACAGTTTTATTATTGTTTGGAGTACATACAACACATCATGACATTAAAATATTTTATTAAACTAAGTCGTATGGAACCCTATCAATGCGGCCTTTGTTAGAACCCCATGCATCTCACTTGATTCACTGCAAAGGCACACTCTTGCTTCAATTATCATAGTTAACTCTTCGTGCTACCATAGTCGAGGTACTACATTAGGTCTAGTTGGGACCTTTTACTAGGAAGATCCCCTTGACATGTTGGCGGCTCCAGCACCGTCAACAATTCCTTGACATTTTGACGAGTCCAACACCGTCAACAATTCCCTCACATTTTCCCTCCTCCACCATTTTTATTAAATAATCCACCAAAATATTTGTAAAAGGGAATATTCCCCTCCCTCCCAGGTGATTCATATAACCAGATAATATTATGCCACCCTAACCTTCGCCTTGCTAAAGAAACCACACTACAAAAACCTGCAAACCCTTATAATTGCAAATGGCTCGAAAACATTTCTACACTTTTTAATATGTTAAAATGTTATTTTTAAGTTTATAAAGATTTAAAGTTTAGTATTTGACTTGATTGAATCATAATATTCTATTTCTCGGCCACCACTATAAAAATATCTTATAATTTTATTATATATATATATATTTATATTAATAAAATTATAATATTTAAAATTTCATTTATTTGAATTTGTTATAACTAAATCTTATACATATTTGTTTTCATAATTTTTATTTATTTATTTAATTAAATATTCTATTTTATTAATATATTTTGATATAGAATTAAAATAAATTAATAAATTAAATATTAAATATTATAAAATAATATTATAGTAGTTTAATAAATAATATAAAATAAAACTATATACTTTATAGAATTAAAATAATTTAATAAATTAAATATTAAATATTATAAAATAATATTATAGTAGTTTAATAAATAATATAAAATAAAACTATATACTTTATACATAATAAGTAGTGTATTACATTTTTAATGAAATTAAAAAAATGATAATATATATTAAATTTACATATAATCTTAAATATATTTAATTTATAAGGTGTTTTTTTTTTAATGTTTTTTTATACAATATTAAATGTATTTAATTTATGAGTTGTAGATTAGTTGATTTGTGATTTGTGTGAGGTTGAGTCATCCCTAAATTTTAGATTCAAATTTCATAAAAAAAAGATTAAAGATTAAAATCAAATATGATAAAGAAACTATTCCTAAAATTATATATTTTTTTATAAAAAACATTTGATTAAAACTAAAAATAGAAAATTAAATATATATAAATATATATATAATAAATATTATAACAATTCATAATTAATTTAAATATTAATAAAAAATATTATTTGAAAATTTTGAATTTTTAATCTGGTTTGATTAGTTTTCCCATTCTTGTGTCATATATTGTCTTTATAAAGACAATAATTTTTGAGACACTAAAGACAATATTTAAGACAATATTCAAGTTATTTTTTTGTCTCAAGTTAAGACAATTTACTAAAAAATTGTCTCAAACACCCTTTATGTAATAGTGCCAATACTCTTGAGAATTACATTTGATGCTTTGCTTGATTACACTAACGTTTCTCAGAAAGTCCAAAATCCTGTAAAAGTATTCGGGATGCACTGTGAGAGGCATTGGCTTAGTATTACCCACTTGCAGGCAGGGTAACGAGAACCGAAGATGGCCGAAAATTCCAAGTAGAGTGCACGGGAGAGGGTGCCCTCTTCGTTGAAGCCGTGACGGACAACACTCGTTCAGAGTTGGGTATCCTGGAAGACCTGAAACCTTCCTTCGCCCCTCTGCTCCATCACTTTGCTGAGGCTGAGGATGTCCCCGCTCTCATTTTTCAGGTAAACTTCATTCCTCGTACTTTTGGGTGTTCATTTGTCATTCACCCTAACGTTTTAACTGACTTTTATTATGAAAATAATAGGTAACGCGCTTCAAATAAGGGGGCGTTGTTGTGGGTGAAAGTTTCAGCCATAGTCTGTTTGACGGGCGAGGGGCAGCGCAGTTTCTTAATGGAGTTGCAGAGATTGCTAGAGGAGAAGCAAAGCTTTCCATGGAACCAGTATGGCAGAGAGAAGTTCTCAAACCCCACCAGCCTCCTATTATCCGTTTTCCCCACGAAAAGTTCTTTGAAAGTGGAATCCTCGTCAACCCTAATTCTGCCATACAGCTGGGTACTGTGAAGGCTAACGACCTGGTCATCTCTTCATTTTTCTTGAGCTTGGATGCTTTACAAAGGATAAAACAACCCATCGCAGAGGAGTTGGAGGAGCATTGTACCATGTTCGAAGTTTTATCCGCGTTGGCATGGCGAGAAAGAACAATAGCTCTGGGAATTTCTCTTCATCGCGCTGTTAGGCTTATTTTCGTTGTGGACGTAAGGAGGGTGTTAAAGACCCACCTTGCAGAAGGATACTACCGCAACGCTGTGTACTTGGGATGTGCACGCAACGCTACAGCACAAGAGGTTGTCAATGGGTCCCTTTTGCATGCTGTGAAGATGATAAAGAAGGCAAAAACACCTGTAAACGACGAGTGCGTAAGATCGAGCATATCCTTCGTGGAGATGAAACATCCATCCCAAAAGATCATAGATGTGAAAATATGTCCCGAAGACACGTATCTTATTGATTGGTGGTGGTTGCGATTTCATCAGGTAGATTTTGGGTTGGGCAAGCCTAGCATTGTTTGGCCTGGCAAAATTTTATTCTGCCCAATTTTAATGCTGCCTCCGCCAGAGAGCAAGAGCGGAGTGACGATGGTATTCTGCGTGCCACCCCCAACATTGAACGCCCTGCAAACCAAAATGCATCGTTTCATCTGAATTCGTGGTTATAAAATGACGAACAAATTTGGAAAAATGCTCTTTACGTTTTATATATGCTACTAATAATAGCTATGAAATATAAAGTCGTCGATTCATAATAAGGATATGTGTGAATTTATAACATGTATAATAAGTGTTACGAGATAGATAGTAGTTATAGCTTAATTTAAATATAGTTAATAGGAAAATGAACTCTTAACATGGTGTGGTATGATCAATTACAGTTTTAGAAAAAATTAGAAATGAATGTGAAAATTCTATGAGAGAATGTTGTTTTTTAGTGAGCATCTTATCTTATTGGTTGTAATGAAGTTTTATAATTTTATTTTTTTGGAAGTGTTTGGTTTAAGTTGATACGGAGAAACTTAGTTTCAACTCAATGAGATGTCAATTCGAGGGAACTTGTTTTGCACAAGCAATTGTCTCTTACAAAGTTCATGGGAATTGAACATGATCGATATAGAGTTGAATGCACTTGTGTTTGTGGTAGTGAAGGTATGAGAGTATGAAACGAAAGTTTTATTGTTGTCACTCAAATGAGGTCTCTTTCTTTTGCAAAGAAAAATTGAGTTGAGATAATATATAATTTGTGATTTATATTAAATTAAATTTTAAATTAAATTGTAAAAATATGTTAATTAATATTTATGAATAATTCGTAATAACAATTATTTAAATAAAATATATCATTAGCCCTTTTCTTTTTTTTCTAAATATTATAAGTTTGTCTATGATTTGTGACTTAGTACTAAATTGACTGGATTTGATAGTCACTTTGAATAAAACTAGGAATAAAGTTGTAGTAGATTAAACAACTTTAACAAAATTCACACATTAACTTTTTGCATGGAGATTGAGAACAATCTTTTGTGTTTGATTCGAGAAAAGAAAATACAATGACTTTAACAACCCAAATGAAACAAATGATAAATTGAACACTAACTTCCCAATAAATTTTGAACAATATTCAGTGACTTGACACATAATATGAAACTTCAAAGTGGGATTCTGATTATATCTCAGCTGGAGTTTCAAATCCTTTGACCTGCAAGAACAATAGACATTAATCACAGACACAGATTATAATTTAAAAAAATCTTTTTGAATTCAATTTCTTGTTATAAGATCAATTTCTTGAATTCTTTTCATATATTTGAGGAAAAAATTATAAAAACTATGTTTAAATAAAACAAATTCAACAAATTAGAAAAAAAGTACTCAAGAGATTCTAAAAATTAGTAACTATCCATCAATAAAACTTTCTTAATAAAATTAGGAAAGAAATTCTCACAAGATTCTAAAAACTAATAACTAATTATCATAATAGTTATTAATTATAAAAGTTATGTTTAAACAAGAAAAAAAATTATGATTAATGTAATTGGATTGAAAATAGAGAAAAAAAATGTGAAATTAAAAAATAGAAAAACTAAAAATATTATTGGGAAAATAATTTTTAATTATTTTTTATTTAATTATTTTTTCCTCTTTAAAATTTGTCATGTTAAAAAAAAAACATAGAAAAGACAAAAACAAATATAAGTCAAATTAAAAGTAATAAAACTAAAAAAAATATTGGAAATTTTTTTTAAATTATTTTTTCTCTCTAAAATTTATCATCTTAAATAGAAAATATGGATAAAAAACTATAATTCATGGAAAAAATAGGGAAAAAAAATAAAAAGTTAAATAAAAAGAAATAAAACTAAAAACAAAAAATTAGTAACTAATAGAGTGGAAGTCACTAAACAGCCCATAAAAAGACCTCAACCAATAACCTCACAAATAAATAACTTTAAACAATAATAAAAAAATAACAAAAAAAGAATTCCCAATGTTAAACTATGGATACGTGGCATAAATTTTTGGTCAAAAACAAACTAAGACAAACTAATAGACAGTCAAAGGCAAAACTGAATGCGCAATACCATGTCTATTGCATTAAGTATCGAATCACATTACCATATATAAGTATCAAATCATTTGGGATATATATATATATATATATATAAATAATAGAATATTTTCATTAATTGAAGTGTTTTACATATTTATAAAACGCAAATTTGCATTTAAATAAAAAGAATACATATAACATAGATCTTCATGCTTTTACAAATTTATGTTCAATGCTCCTATAGTAGGATCATAGATTTTACTGTAGGATTTCAAAAAACTAAAACTCTTTCTTTCTTATATTTTTCAACTCCTCATAGTTTGTTATTTTTCTAACTATGATACATATTCTTTAAGAGTGAAATTTATCTAAATATATAAATAATATACAAAAAACAAAAAATGATTTCCAATTCAAGAGTAGTTAATGCTCCCCGCATTTGCCAAGGTGTCCTGAACAAAAGCGTCAAATAATAACTTCTGAGGCTCCTTTTTGATGCCCCAAATTCCTAATATGGCTCGAGTTTGATAGAATGGGTGGGCTGAAGAGCATTTTTAATAGACAACTTCCCTATATATATATATATATATATATACAAGTGTTTAATATATTTGGTAAATAATTTTTTTAGTTTGCTAAGTTGTGAGAGTCTAGGATAATTGCAATTTTGAGAAATTAAAACCCAAGGGCATCTAAGCTATCAAAATCACGAGAGGATCGCACCCAGACTAGGCCACATCAACCCTTTATATGGTTGGATTTTCCCCGGGGTGTTTCAAACAAGTGACCTTCACATCACATAGTGCTTTAATAGCTAACCCATCACTCTCTATTTTATGCCCCATGAGCTAATATTTTTGGTAAATATTATTAATATGTGTGTTTCTTTTTAAATTTTATTGTTTATGTATAATTTTTATAATAGTTTATTATTTTATAGATAATTTTTTATATACTTATGTATAGAAGAGTTAAATAAAAAATAAAAATAAAAAACATTTTTATGTTGAAGTAAAGGAAATGAAAATAATCATAATTGTAAAGTATAATATGTTAAAATTAAAAATAAATATATAAAATTAGTGTAAAGTAAAAATAGGTAAAATATAAATATTTAATATATAGTTATGATATTCGTGAGCTTGATATTAAAGCACGCGAAGAGAGACAATCTTTTTGGGACTGAGAATTATTAGAAGGCATGTCACTATGGGTTCTTCAACCCAAGCATGATGGGGAAAGGAAAAAGCACTGTATGAACTCAATATTGCTCTATTGGAAAATAAAAATGCTTTTGGGGCTCTAATGCAGAGAGATAAGTGGGTAGAGAAATATAATATTTTTGCATCTGAAGAAGATGTGAAGACAATATTAAGGAACTTGAGGCTTTGTGTGGATAAAATTGAGGCTTACCTAATGCATGTAGAGACCCACATAGCTTGTGATTCAAATGGAAGAGAGTAGTTAGCCCCTTTGGCTCTAGTGCTCGAGTTTCGACAAACTCTTCCTCTTCAAAAAATGAATAGTGTCTGTGGGGGGTGGTGGGTAATTTTTGGGTCACTTTTGATGTTTTTTTTTTATATGTGATGGTCCTTCTTATCTACGAATGACAGTGACATAGTGGGTTCACAACCATGTGCTTCCAAGTTTTCTCCTATGGTATGAAGTCTCAAACGTTAAAGCTGGCTTTTATTTTTGAAGCACTAAAAGTAAGATGCTTAGCCTTTGGCATGAAGTCTTTTTGGATTAAGGTCAAATGTTTGAGATGGCATGGGGGGTCTCATCTTGATGGTGTCCTCTCCTTTTTGTATGATGGTTCTCCTACTATGGTGTATGGGTCGTTTCTCTCTGTACCTCTTTGTGATGGCATTATTGGGCATAAGGTTAAGGTACTTGTTTTTGTTCCTCACTTTCGTTCTAGACTCCTGAATGAATATGAAGGTTCCTTGGCCTATAACAACAATGGGGTTTATATTTTTAGCTTTATTAGTATATATTGTAACATATGATGCCAGAGGTCTAGATGAGTTTCCTCCTCGTCGTCGTTCGTATGTCTATGATGTAATTTTTCCTTCTGAAGTAATATGAAGTATTTTAATTTATGAAAAGAAAATGTATAGTCCATGGGGATAGATCAATTGGCAACTCCCATGAAAATGAAGTTTTGTGTCTAAGTTTCAAATCTCACTGATTGACTGATGCCTAAGGAAGAGGCATACCTAGGCACAAGGAATTTATAGTGATAGTGGTTGGAATCAACTCGTGTTACATGAATAAAAGAGTACAAGATTAGTCCAATTGTTAATTCCTTTAGATACAAAATAATATATATATATATATATATATATATATATATATATATATATATATATATATATATATATATATATATCTATATATATATATATATATATATATATCCCTCAAATAATTTCTAAAGGTTTGAAAAATTAAGATATAAACTTTATCTTTTAATGCTCTAATTTCTTTTTAACACCATAACCACAATCCAAGAATAAACCTTCCTCCATTGATCTCAATTGCACAAGATCCTTGTCCACATCCCCAGTGTGCAGATATAATATTTCCCCATGATGATCATATCCTAATGATAAATTCATTTGAAAATGAAGATCCTAGGCTTACATATATGTTCAAAAAATTGAGGAAACTTGACACTTCAAGGTATGGACTAGGATACAAATATCTAGGAGATGATTTGATTCTACAATGCATATTTGAAAATCTGCTTCCTCCAGGAATCCGAAAACCTGCAATTTTGGAAATGAAAGGAATATTTTCTTTGATGAGAGGTTGTTATAAATGGAAATTTGATTTTGAATGAATGAAAAAAATTATTAACTAGGATCTATATACACATCCACAGGAAAAATAATTTAATGCCTTAGTAACTAATGATCGGAAAATAATTTTAACAGAAAAATGGGTTAGAACAAATTTGTTGGATCTCATTTTTGGAATGGTGACAGAAAAAAATGGAATGATTCTATTTAAATGATGGATTGTGGGGAATAAAAAAAAAAAACAAAGTAATCTCCCCAAGACATAAATGGAAGAGTCTAGAGAGTAGAAAAATTGAATCTAAATCCATTTTCCCCACGTTTAAAGGAATCATTCTTAAAGAAGAAAATAAGAAATCAAAAGCAATCACATTGGTCTTAAATGAAGAAGCCACATTGAGCGGAGAAGAAAGAAAAATTTAAACTATTAATGAACAACTAAACTGGACTAATATGTCCTTTAAGGGTATGATAGTAAATACCTTTGTTACAAATGATTATGCTCGCAAAAGGCTTACTAATAGTCTTCAAGTGTCAATAAATTATATTGCTTCTTATATAAATGAAATGAATCTTTCAGTTTCAGAAAATAAAGATGGGGTGAATGATACTAAAAAGATTGTTTTTTATGCAAGAGAAAAATTAGAAGAAAACTATAAAGAGTTGGATAAAAATTTGGAAACTACTTTTGAAATTATTAGAGGAATTTTAGTAAAGATAGATGAGAAAACTAAAATTATAAAGAAAAGATTACCTGAAAAGAAGACAAAAAGACTCCCAATTCTCATATTATTTCCCGTACTACTCCTCATATTACAATTGTAGCCCCTCATAAATCTACAGAAAGATTTATATCTCTATTCCCCAAAGAATAACCTGAATATTGTTCGAAAGAAGAAGAAAACTCCTTGGTTACTAAAGTTATACCTATTAGAGAAGAAACACATGATATGTAAGGAAAGGGAAAAATGTCTGAATCCCAAACTTTTGTTGATAATTGTTATCCAGAATGGAATATTAATGACATGCCTGTTGGACAAATCAAATAGGTTTCGGATAAAATGTTGGTCCTACAAGATCGTCTGCATGAAAGGAAAAAATGAAGTATAAGTCTGCAAAGAAATTGTTCAATGCTTCATTGGGCCCCTTTTCAAATGGCGGGAAGCATAATCTTCTCCTACTCCGGTAGAAAAAACTGGAAAAGAGGTTATGAAAGATGAAAACAATAATGTATTTCACCATGAAGATGGTCACCCTGTGAATAATATGATAGGTGCCCTTACTAATTTAATTTTAAAACATCGGTGAAGAGCTAAGCAATAAGTATATGACAAACATACTCTAATTCTCATGAATATGAAATTAAATAAAATGTCACATTATGATGAATTTCATAGAGAATGGACCCAAATAATTTATGAGGTCAAAGGTAGTAAGAACCTTTTATGGAAACAAGTTTATTTGATTGTTATTCCCAACAAGTTTTTTGAGTATTTGAAAACAAAAGAATTATTCAAGAAGCCTTATGAATTGTATACATGGGGTCCAATTTATTCTTTGATTACTAGTGCATTAGCAGGCTTATGAACTAATATGAAAGTCAGCAAGTCAATACAAAAAATGCCTAGACTGCCTCACAACAAGTCCATATGTGAAAAATATGGGTTAACTATAGATGATCTTGTAAGGAAAAAAAAGGCTAAAAAAACATTACAGAGAATACAAAGATTCAAAGCCAAAAGGAAATCATATCCCAAAAGGTAGAGGAAAAAGATATAGAAGAAGAGAAAAGACCCATTATGATTCTCCAGAAGATATTAAACTCAAAACTCACAAATTACATGTTGTACAAAGAGAAATATGTTGGATCTGTAGACAAATATACCATCTCGATAATAGATGCCCACAAGGTGAAGCTTCAAATAAAAATAGAGGACAACTGTCAGCACAAAAAGTAGAACGGATCATAAAACAGAAAGAAAAAAGAAACATTTTTCATTGTAATAGATGTGGCTCAAATTGAACATGATACAAACTATTATCCTCAATCTCATTTCTTTGTAATAAGGGAAGAAGCCCACCTTTTACAAGAAGGGTGTTGTTCTTCTAGTTCAAAAAACTTATGACTTTGATTGTAATATTGATGAATTATCTAATTTAGAAGAAGAACCACTAATGATTGCAGACTCTTGTAACGACAAGAATCCTAAAATATGCAGTTGCAATGCTAAAGATGATGATGATTCACACATGGAAGATGAAGATGAAGAATACGATATAAAAGAATAAATGAAAGTATGAATGCCCCAAGTTAGGGAAGATGGAGATGCATAGATGCTAGAACAAATCAAAGAATTACCAGAAGGAGAAATGAAGACATACCTTCTAGAAACATTTCTCAAACAATAGAAAAATATCACAGAATTCCAGAGGCATTAGGGAAGAAGCTTTTACTAATTTATGCTTCTTTTGAGAGAAATAATAAATTATTCATGACAGACCAAAAAAATGAAATATTACAACTTATGAATATGAATGATTTAGGAAAAGAAATCAACACTATGAAAAAAGATGTGTGTGAGCTTAAATAGGAAATGAAAGAGTTAGAAAAGAAAAAGGAGGAAGATACAAGTAGGATAGATCAATGGGTAATGGAAGAAATTAGAGCATTAGAATATCAAGTTCTTTAGAAGATACATCTGATATGGGAGAAAATCCCAACATTAATATGTCCCATACTTCATATTTTTAAGGTATAAATGCTATGAGAATTTTAGCTATTTAGCATGAGAAATTTCATATTCAAATCAAACTAAGGATCAAAGGCCAAAATTTTGAATTGAAATCCCTTATTGATTAGGGTTAATATATGAATATTTTACACAGAGACATAATTCCTTTAATATATTGGCACAAGACCAAACACTCCAATAGCCCCACTTTCTAATGCTCCTGTTTGGTTTGAATGTTATCAAAAGTTCTAAATATATGCCTTTGATGAACAACTAGGAGACATCCTTAAATTGCAAATAAAAACTATTGGTTTTCATATGAAATCTAAAAGGACTAACATTTCCATCCAGACCTGGGGTTATTTAAGACATACAAACACCATGTATCCTGCAGTACTCCACGCTTCAAGCCAATAATCACATTCGAGTACTATGGTCCTAACAGATCCCTTAAATCATAGGATGAAACAACAAGTCATGAAATGGGAAGACCTCGCTTTCCAAAAAACATGGAGTGTTGATCTTCCTAATGTCCTATGGAAATAATATATTACTTATACACTTATTAAAGAATCCCCTTCTTCCGCCATTATTTTATTTCCACATACTGCAAAACCATCTTGTTTCCATAACCAACTAGTTGCATTAGAAAAATCACTCAATTATTCTTCCTACTCTGTTGTCTGTCTTGACTATTCTACTACAGTCTGTTTGCATATCTTTGCAGCCCAACTTGGTGATAATGTCATTTATTTTGAACATGAGAACTACAATCCAAGAATAAACCTTCCACCACTAAGCTCAACTGCACAAGACCCTCTTCCACAACCTCGATGTGCAAATATAAGATTTCCTAATGATACATTCCTTTAAAAAAGAAGATCCTAGGCTTATAGAGATGTTCAAAGAATTGAGCAAACCTAGCACTCCAAGGTTTGGCCTAGGATACAAAAATATAGGAGATGATGTGATTCTATAGTGCATATTTGAAAATCTACTTCCTCCGAGAATCCATAAACCTACAATTCTGAAGATGAAACAAATATTTTGTTTGATGAGAGGTTCTTATAAATGGAAAGTTGATTCTAAGTGGATGAAAAAAGGATTAAATGGTATTTTTATATATATCCACGGAAAAAATAATTTAATTCCTCAGTAACTAAAGATCGAAAAAGAATTTTAGCAAAAAAAATGGAAAAGTTATATGTTAGAGAAAAAATTTTGGATCTCATTTCATGAATGGAGACAGAAACAAATGAATGATTCTATTCAAATGATGGATAATGGAGAAGAAAAACAAGAAACTGAAGTTATCTCCCTAAGACATAAATGGAAAAGTCTAGATGGGAGAAAAAATGAATCTAAATCCATTTTCCCCTTTTATAAGGAATCATTCTTGAAGAAGAAAACGAGAAATCAAAATCAATCTTGTTGGTCTTAAATTAAGAAGCCCCATTGAGTGGAGTAGAAATTATAATTCAAGATATTAGTGAACAACTAAATAGGAATAATTCTACCTTAAGGGGTATGGTAGTAGATACTTTTGTTACAAATGATCATGCATGCAAAGGGCACACTGATAGCCTTCAAGTGTCAATAAATTATATTGCTTCTTCTATAAGTGAAATGAGTCTTTCAGTGTCATAAATTAAATATGGGGTGAATGATGCTAAAAACATTGTTTTTGATGCAAGAGAAAAGTTAGAAGAAAACTACAGAGAGTTGGATAAAAATTTGGAAACTACTTTTGAAATGATGGGAGGAATTTTAGTAAAGATAGATGAGAAAACTAAAATCATAAAGATAATATTACCTGAAAAAAGACAAATAAGATTCCCATTTCTCATCTTGTTGCCCACACTACTCATATTACAACTGTAACCCCTCAGAAATCTGCAGAAAGATTTCCAACTATGTTCCCCACAGAACAACTTGAATCTTCTTCGAAAGAAGAAGAACACTCCTTGGTTAGTCAATTTCTACATGTCGAAGAAGTAGCACTTGATCTCCAAGGAGATGGAAAAATGCCTTAATCTAAAACCTTTTCTGATGATTGGTATTCATAATGGATATTGATGACATGTATGTTGGACAAATCAGACAGGTTTTGGTAGAATGTTTATTTCTTATAATATTCTATGCATGAAAGGAAAAAGCGAAGTAGAGTCCTACAAAGAAACTATTCAATCCTTCACTGGGTCTGTGTTCAAATGGTGGGAAGTAGAATCTTCTTCTACTACGGTAGAAAAAAATGGAACAAGAGGTTATGAAATATCAAAACGACAACATAGTTTACCATGAAGATGGCCGCCCTATGAATAATAAGATAGGTTCATGTACTACTTTATTTTAGAGCATTGGTGTGGAGCTAAGCAATAAATATCTGATAAACTTGCTCTAATTCTCATGAATATGAAATGCAAAAAATGTCACATTATGATGGATTTCATAGAGAATGGACGCCAAGAAATTATGAGGTCAAATATAGTAAGAACCTTTTATGGAAACAAGTTTATTTGGTTGTTATTCCCAACAAGTTGGTTAAGTATTTGAAAATACAAGAAGTATTCAAGCATCATTATGAATTGTATACATGGGGCCAAATTTATTCCTTGATTACTAGTGCATTATTAGGCTTATTCACTAATATGTAAGTTAGCAAGTCAATACAAAAAATGTCTAGACTGCCTGAAAACAAGTCCATATTTGAAAAATATGGGTTAACTTTAGATGATCACGTAAGAAGGAAGACAAGGTGAAAGAAAATACAAAGATTCAAATCCAAAATGAAATCTTATCCCATAAGGTATAGTTCTACAGGAAAAAGATATAGAAGAAGAGAACATACCCATTATTATTCTCTAGAAGATATTAAACTCAAAACTCACAAATTGTAAGTTGTACAAAGAGCAGTATGTTGCCTCTGTGGAAAAACATGCCATCTGCTAATAGATTCCCATAAGGTTAAACTTCAAAGAAAAATAGAAGACAATTGTTAGCACACAAAGAAGAATAAATTAGAAAATAGAAAGAACAAATAAAAGATTTTCATTGTAATAGATGTCCACCTTTTACATGAAGGGTGTTGTTCTTCTTGTTTAGAAACTTCTAACTTTGATTATAATACTAATGAATTATCTGATTTAGAAGAAGAAGCACTAACGATTGCAGACTCTTGTAACTACAAGAATCCTTAAATATGAAGTTGCAGTGCTGAAGAGTTTAGTGATTTAAGAAGTGAATACGAAGATGAAGAATATGATATAAAATAAAAACTAAAAGTCTACATGGCACAAGTTGGGGAAGATGGAGATGCACAGATGCTGGCACAAATCAAAGCATTACTAGAAGGAGAAATGAAGACATATCTGCTATAAACATTTCTCAAAACAATGGCAAAATCTCATAGAATGTCAGAGTCGTTAGGTAAGAAGCTTGTATTCAGTAATGCTTATTTTCAGAGAAATACTAAATCATTCATGACAAACCACAAAAATGAAACATTACATCCTATGAATATGAATGATTTAGAAAAAAAATCAACATTCTGAAAAGAGAGGTGAGTGAGATTAAATAAAAAATGAAAGAGTTTGAAAATAAAAATGAGGAAGATATAAGTAGGATCTAGATCAATGGGAAAGGGAAGAAATTAGAAAATTAACAAATTAAGTTTCTTTCTAACAACCTCCTCCTTTCGAAGATGTGTCTGATATGGGAGAAAATCCCAACATAAATAAGTTCCATACTTTAGATTTTGAAGGTATAAATGCTATGAGAATTTTGGCTATTAAGCATCATAAATTTCATATTCAAATCACACTAAGGATCAAAGGAAAAAAGTTTGAATTGAAAGCCCTTATTGATTCAGGTTCAAATATGAATCGTTTACACAAAGAAACCGTTCTTTTGTTATATTGGAACAAGACCAACCACTCTGTAATATGTATCGAGAATAAATTCATGAATACATATGCAATATGTAATTCCTAAACGAACTCTATGTCTTAGGAAACAATTCTTGGATCTAAAGTTTTTTGTTGCTGAAATTCCCGTTGATTGCATATTGGAAACACCCTTTCTAGTAGTTGTTAAACCACATGGGTCAATAAGAACTGGAGATGGAAAATTTGGGTACTTCATCATAGTTCAAGATCTAGAACAAAGGGAGAAATAGGCAAAGAAAAGTGTTCTCAATTTTATTTCCCTTTTATTTCAACTCCTCAATTTTCCACCATTGTCCAGGTCACTGAAATAATAAAACAAAAGGAGAGAAAAATAAAATAACTACAAAACATGAGAAGTAACATGAAGATTGAAGAGTAGCTCAAGGCAAAAAGGGCCCCGCAAGAAATATCCAAATTGAAGAAAATACTTGAAGAAGAAGTTTGTTCAAAGAATCTCATAGCATTCTCAGAAAAGAAGAATATTTTGTAGAATTACCCTACAAGGATTCATTCACAGGAAAAGAATGTAAAAGTAGATAAATCCCAATGAATTCTCAGTACCAGAAGTTATGTAAAAAAAGATATCAAAGGACTACTAAAGAAGGGATTTATGAAAGAGTCTCAAATTCCATGGAATTGTTATGGATTTTATGTGAACAAGCATTATGAATAGATTAGAGGATTTCCAAGATTGGTTATAAATTAAAAACCCTTGAATCAAGTGTTAGTAGATGATACTTATCCCATACCAAATAAATCCAATCTTGTCAAAATAATTGTCGATGCAAAAGTCTTCTCAAATTTTGATCAAAATTCTAGATTTTGGCAGGTTGTTGTGAAAGAAGAAGATAAATATAAAAAAACATTCAACATCCCAGCTAGACACTATGAGTGGAATCTTGAATGCCATTTGGACTTAAGAATGCACATGCAAAATTCTAGAGGGTGATGGATAAACTTTTGAAGCCTTATTTTGACTAGTTGATTGCATATATAGATGATATTTTAGTTTTCTCCAATTCCATTGAAGAACACATAAAACATCTAAAAAAAAATTACTAGTTGTTAAGGATGTTGGCCTAGTAATATGGAAGAAAAAGATGGAATTATTTCAAACATCCATTATATTTCTTAGTTATACTATTTCAAATGGCCAGATTGTGTTGTAGCAACATGTAATTGATTTTGCAAACAAGTTTCCAGATAAGATCACTAATAGAAGTCAATTTCAAATATTTTTGGGAAACCTAAATTATGTAACCCATTTCTACAAAAATTGTGCTACAGATAGAAATATTTTGAATGAAAGACTCAAAAAAGATCTGGTGCCATGGACATAAAAGCATACAAAAGCTATAAGAAAAATCAAAACCAAGGTAAAAGCATTTCCTATAATTCATCTTGCAGATGATGAATTACCAAAAATTGTAGAAAAACATGCAAGAAATATTAGACGGGGAGATGTAATTAAGCAAGTAAGAGCCAGAGACATAGGTAAGAATGGAGAAATTATCCAATTTTCATCTAGGACATGGATGGAATCAGAAATAAACTATGCATTCATTGACAAAGAAATTAAAGGCACATTGAATTCATTAGACAAATGTGAAATATTTTTGAATAACAAACTATTCTTGTTAGGAACCAATTCTGTAGCCATCAAGAAATTTTTAACAA
Organism: Pinus tabuliformis; assembly: GCA_031772625.1. NCBI lineage: Eukaryota > Viridiplantae > Streptophyta > Pinopsida > Pinales > Pinaceae > Pinus > Pinus tabuliformis. Next base: position 1,830,814,439 of record CM062818.1, on the reverse strand, counting down.
AGGAGTTAAAGAAAGATAGTGAAGCGAAATTTGCAAGATGACATGCATTATTTGCAAACTTTGATTTTGAGATTGAGCACTTTAAAGGAACAGAAAATTCAATCACTAATTTTCTAAGTAGGGAACACCTACAAAAACCTTGGCAAGAAATAAGTGAGTGAAAAAATTAAAATCAAGTGAGCGAGAAAAATTAAAATTAAGTGAGCAGTAAAATTTGAAATCAAGCGAGCGAGACTCGGACAACTGTGAGAGAGACTTAGGTGAGCGTGTTCTAAATAATTCAACTAAGTGTGACCAATGTATGGTGATTGTTACCAAATGGACCAATGGCCAAGAACAGGTTAGACAAATTCCTAACAACATGTCTTGGTAAAGGTATAAAGAATGGAAGTCCACCTAGCAACTAAGTAGTACTCAAGTCTTGGATACAAATCTCCAAATGAGTACTACACTAACCAAACTTGTGCTAGAAGTGCGCACCAAACTAACTTCAATTATCTTGATACTTGACATGGTATATGAAAGAGCACTTAGAAAGTTATGAAAGTAGAAGAGGATGTGAAATATAAATTTCACTATATCAATATTGTTTGGCAAGAATTCAAGAATAGATCAGGCCTAGTACTTAAGTACCTTAGCCTGAACAAACCAAGGACCCTTGATAACTGGCCAAATAATAATCTTGTTCTAAAACTTCCTAGCACTGACTATGACTACAACCAGTATAAAATTTATGGTATGATCTAATATGCAAGGATAATGCTAGGAAAACATACACCACCCTTCTAAAGATTGGTGGGATAAACGCTTCATTATGTGGTCAGTGTCCTGATTGGTCACTGGACTGGTGGAAAGCATTTAGTGTAAAAATAATCATAGCGGACCCTTGGATCATTGAGTCAAAATATAGATATTTTGGATATCCTCTCAAAAAATGCAAATCTCCAGTACATCGAAATCATGGATGAAAAGAACATGATGGATGTATTCATAAAGGAACATCACCAATGGATCGTGAAATGAAGATAATTGTACAAAACTTGCAAGGACAACCCATTATTGTGAGGTAAATATTCTCCAAAAGATAGGACATAATATTCTATACGGGAAGATATCATAGTATCGATATGAATTTCAACTTGGAAGAGGAGTATGTCCTCTTCAAAAATGTCATAAGTGTATGTACATATCTATTACACTATTTTGAAGTTTGTATATGATTGCTTTTCACACGATTCCTCTAGGACTCAGAGGACTTCTCTAACTAAAGATGAGGATTGACCCACATCTTAAGGAATCTATGGAAAATTAATATGAATATTTGGTCTATTCTACTAAAAACTCCTACTTTTAAGATCATTCCTTTCTACTTTGTTATAAAATTGTGATCCAGAAAGATCCATCTTGCCTCCTCTTGAGATCTATAAATAAGAGAAGAGAGGTTCATTCTTCTCATTCGAATTTGGAGTCAGTTTGGAGTTGGTTCATGCCTTGCAACTGCACTTAGTAAGATCATGTATGCATCTTGAACAACCTCAAATTCAGTCTAGAGTAAATCCAACAAGCCTGCACATGTGCATGTGTGAACCTAAAGTGGCGAGATTTTTAGAGAGTCTAAGTCTGAGAGTCAATATTACTTATGTATTATGCAATAGAAGATAAAACGTAATCTTGTTGTGATGTCGTACTCAAAATTTTTGCAAATGTGCTAAATTTCTATCTTGAATTTTGTAGGAAGCTTGTGTGAAGTTCACTTAGAGTTTTGTGAGAATTCCTTGTTGTTAGTCGTATTAAGGCGAGGGAAATCGTTGTGAAGGACTTATTTGAGGAATTAAGAACTTGTATGAAGGTTCATGTAGGATTACAGGTATGAGTTCTGGTAAAGAAAGAAGAAAAAGATTAATCAAGCTTTAGTCTTTGTCGAAAACAACTTTTAGAAATACAAGTCGAAAACAACTTTTAGAAATACAAATTGATATAATATGTGGAAATACATAACACCTAAAATATTTTTAATATAATGCTTTAATATTAAATGCATTAACCATTAAAAATAAACCATAAATGCACAACACTAAACTCAATACAGGGAATAAAATAATAAAACTCACTTATAGTAAAGACACTAAATTTAATGCACTACACTAATAGAAATAGAAAATTAATACATTGTAATGGTAGTAATGTAATCGGCAACATAGGTAAAATATATTGACTTTAAAACATTAATATCCAAACGTCAAAGGAAAATGACATATGAACTAGTAAGACATCCATGACCTAGTTTAGTTTCTCAACGAGCATATATGAACTCTTTGTTTAGATTCTCACCATTTAATTCCTTACCATTGCAAATGCTAGGATGATGTAATCTTTTGCTTTTTGCTTCAGGATTATGATTATAGTATTTGAAGCACATGTGGATTGTCACCTTTAATTCATTTTCTATGGCTTGTTTTCTTTATTAATAATTTATTATTTTTTAAGTTATAATGATTTCGCTATAATTTTATTTAATTAATTATTTAAAATAGTGAATTTTTTTTTAATATAATCTGTATCCATTATATAAATATTATAATTAATACATGAAATTGAATAATTAAAATTATCTATTATTCAAACACTAAAACCAATACATTATGGTAAGAATAATGCTATGAACCACTTAATTAAAATTATAACTTTATGAATGCTAAAATCGATACATTATAATGATTAATATAAAACAAAAACTTATTTGTGATAAATATTAACCATTTAAAAAAATATATAAATCAATAGATTTATTTATTTTTAAATTATTATACATAGTGATTTTATTTTATATAATTATTATGCTAACAAAACTAACTCATCTACCATGCGAACATTGAAAGAAAATCTATACATTATAATGATTAATATAAAACAAAAACTTATTTGTGATAAATATTGACCATTTAAAAAAATATATAAATCAATAGATTTATTTATTTTTAAATTATTATACATCGTGATTTTATTTTATATAATTTTTATACTAACAAAACTAACTCATCTACCATGCCAACATTGAAATAAAGGTATAAAATATATAAAAATTAAATGAAAACTAATTTTATAATTGTATAAATATTAAAATCAATCTAATAGTAATCCACTTATTTGATGAGAATGTAGATTTCATTTTTAAATTTAAATTATATATATATATATATATATAATATTTACACATCACAATTTTAACTATTTATTATCTTATTATTATTATTTAATGGTATAATAATTTACATACACACTTATTTCATTATCAATGATATTATTATTTTTTATTTCAAGCTTTTGTGATCTATTTTGTTTTTGAAATTTATTTTTAGATTAGTCATATCAATTTTTACTAATCGATGTTTCGAACTACTTAATGTGATTCATCCTCAAAACAAAAAAGAGAAAACTCCATCTATCTATAGATATAAATAATCAAGATGTGTCATGTTTCAAATATGACCATCAAAACAAGCCATGTAATTTTTATACATTGTATAAATCATTAAATCTGATATGATATAATGATAATCATCATTTAATATTTTAGCTTTCAATTTTTAACCTTAGTAACTATATATATATATATATATATATATATATATATATATATATATATATATATATATATATATATATATATATATATATATCTATAAGTTCATTTAGTATCATAAATTATTAAAAAATAAAATTCTTTATTAAAGGTGACTAGTTTCATTAGGTTATCATTATATTCATAATTTTCTAATTGATTGTATTTTTCCAATTAAAAAATTTAAAGAAAACAATTGTTTATTTTATGGTTACTTTTAATTACTAACACAACTATACAAATTAATATAAATTCATCTTAGATCTACCAAGTACTAAGAGGAATCAAATTTCTTAATACGCAAAGCTTTTTTGAATATAAAACTTGATCCTTAATATGCACTCAAGAGAGATATATATTGGTTCTTAATTAATAAATATATATATAACTTACCAAAAAATTGTTTTAAATATTTAATTTTTATATGCTAATTAATTAAATTTAAATATTTAAATATGAAATATGAAATAGTTATAAATATGAAATATTATTTTAGTTTATATGGTAAATAATTTTTATATTATATATATTTCACATTTTTATATTTTGTTCTATTCTTATTTTTAATAATATGTTTATTAATTGTTTTTATTAAATTTTTTAATGATTAAAAAAATTAACATAGGTTAAGAAAATGGAAAAGTTTCATTTCTGGTTAGTTATCATTATACTGATAATTTCTCTAATTAATAACTTCAAAAGAATATAGAAAAATATTTATTTTATGACCATTTCTAATTATATTATAGCTATATAAATTAAATGTCTAGTTAAAATTGATAGGCATCAATCCATAATAAGTATTAAAATAACTACTTCTTGAAAGCTAACTAAATGTTAACTTTATTTTAAATTTATTATTATTAATTATTATAAAAAAAATTACTATATACATTTAAAAAACATTACCCCTAGTTCATCATTAAAATCTTCCAACTCTTATGGAAATTTTATCTCATGGGTAATATTTTAAAATAATTACATATTATTGTTCAAATAATTTTTATGCACTCTATACATAAATTAAAATTTATATAATACAATGATAATAATTATTTAAAACTCTAACTATTAACATCTTGATCTAAATCGTCCTCTTCATCTTGATGTTAATAATCCTCTTGATATAAATCATCCTCATCAATATCTCGATCATCTTCAATTGGATCATCATCCTTATGTACATCATCTTCATCTAGATCAGTATGTTGATCTAGATCATTCTCATCAACATGAAGATCATCTTCAATTGGATCAACATCTTTTTCTAGATGATCCTCATCGAGATCCAGATCAACTTCATTTGGATCATTATCTTGATCTACATCATCTTCATTTAGATCTGCTTCATCATCTTCATTTAGATCATGTTCATCTGGGTCATCATCTTGATATACATAATCTTCATTTAAATCAACTTCATCATCTTCATTTAGATCAACTTCATCATCTTCATTTGGATCAACTTCATCTGGGTCATCATCTTAATTTACATCATCTTCATTTAGATCAATAGATCATCATCTTTATCTATATCATCTTCATTTAGATGAGCTTCATCAGGATCATCATCTTGATCTACATCCTCTTCATTTAGATCAGCTTCATCGGGATCATCATCTTGATCTACATCATCTTCATTTAGATGAGCTTCATCAGGATCATCATCTTGATCTACATCATCTTCATTCAGATCGACTTCATCTATATCATTATCTTCATTTAGATAAGCTTCATCAGGATCATCATCTTGATCTACATCATCTTAATTTAGATCGACTTCATCTATATCATTATCTTCATTTAAATAAACTTCTTTTGGATCATCGTCTTGGTCAACATGAATTTCATTTAGATGAGCTTCATGAGGATCATCATATTGATCTACATCCTCTTCATTTAGATCAACTTCATGGGGATCATCATCGTGATCTACATCATCTTTATTCAAATCAACTTCATCTAAATGATTATTTTTGTATAGATGAACCTCATCCACATCAAGTTCAACTTCATCTAGATCATCATCTTTATCTACATCATATTCATTTAGATCAAGATCAACTTCATCTAGATCATCATCTTGATATAAATCATCCTCATCCACTTCATCTTGATCTACATCTTCTTCACCTGGATCATCATCTTGATCTAGATCATCCTCTTCCACATCAAGATCAACTTCATCTAAATCATCATCTTGATATACATCAACTTCATTTAGATCAAGATCAACTTCATCTAGATCATCCTCTTGGACATCAAGAGCAACTTCATCTGGATCATCATCTTGATCTCCATCATCTTCATTTAGATCAAATTTAACTTCATCTCGATCATCACCTTGATTTATATCATCCTCATTCACATCTTGTACATCATCATCTTGATCTAGATCATCTCCATTTAAATCAAATATATTGTCATGATCAAGATTATCTCCATCTTCCTCCAATATATCATCCTTTGTACGTTCTTTATCATCTTCATTTTTATCATTATCTTCATCATCACCATCTTCATCTTCATCAATTATATCATCATGATCAAGTTCATCTGCATCTTCATCAAATATATCATCAACATAATCAAGGTCATCTCTATCTTCATCAAATATTTCATCATCTATATGTTCTTTATCATCTTCATTTTTATCATTATTTTATTCATTCTGATCATCATGATCAATATCAATTTCATTTGAAATATAATTGTCTTCCACATCATTCTCATCTACAACACTATGATCATGTTCATCTTCATTGTTGTCATTTATAGTGATCACAACCATCTTTATCTTTCTCGTGATTTCTTCTTTTACAACTTCATCTTGATCTGTACCTTTATTTTTGTCATTATAATCTTCTATATTTTCATCTTTTACATCTTCAACATTATTTTCAATACCATTTTTTGCAGCATGATAATTTTCAAAATTATAATCTTCTACATCTTCATCTTCACGATCTTGATTAACATCATTTTCATATTCAACATTATCTATTGCATTTGCATCTTCATTTTGGTTCTCGTTATTTTTATCAAAATTTTGTTCTCCAAATCCACCTTCTTTCTCTTTTTCACCATCTCTATCATCTTCCTTATTATGGACTTGTGCATATGTCTTATCATCTTCATTATTTATATTTCTAGCCTTTTCAATTTCTTCAATATTTTGATCTGCATTATTTTTTACCCTTTCAGTATTTTGATAACCGCTATCTTCATAACCTATACCCAATCCATCAAAGATTCTCGATTTTGAAACTATTTCTTTGGACTTCGTGTACACCACTGGGTTCACAAGAGATAGAGTCGAGCATAGTTCAATTACTAGGTTCTCATGAGATAGAGTTGAGCACAGTTTGATTACTGGGTTCTCGAGTTCGATTCTCTAAATTTGGTAATTAAATATCCGCCTTGTAATTTAGCACGTAATTAATATAGTTTGTCTCTTAAGCTTTCACCTAACAGTCATTTCATTTCATAAGTGGTGTGATAAAAAGCAGAGCAAGGTCAGCTTCCTTTATCAATATTGCCCTAGGAAATCAAGATTGTAAGACGGGAATATGAGGAGAAAATATACGGTTGAATTTTGTTATGAAACTAGCTCAAGAAAAGATAGAAAAGATAGATCAATGCCTTAGAATTTAGCCTCTTCGAGGGGGCAACCTCCTTTACATTACATAAATGAACAATTCTTTGATGATTCAAATGACAAAACCTCCTTTATATATATAGGAGTCTAAGGAGTCACAATATATTCCAGCCGACCTAACAATAATAATATAAAGCCACAAAATAATAATAGAGGGATCCTATGGGGCACAGAAATAACAACATGGGGGTAATAGGGCACAACAACATAAATAAGGGGTATAACTACAATAGTAATGGGGTAATCACTAGTATTATAGGGACCCAACATGCCCCTCTCCTTCAAAAAAGTGTTGTCCTCAACGCTTGAGTAGTTCTGGATACTTCTGCATAAAATTCTCATCCTCCCATGTGGAATCTTCAGCGGATAAGTTCTTCCACTTGATAAGATACTCTGAAATTGATCGATTTCGTAGCTGTCGAGTTCTTTTTTTTGTGACTGCTTCTGGTTCCAATATAATTTTTCCTTCCTCGTCAAGTTCTGGAAATATTGTTTGAACTAGGAGCTTGTCGCCTATAACCTTCTTTAAACATGAAACATGTAAAACTGGGTGCAATCGAGAAGCTATAGGAAGCTCCAATTTGTATGCCATAATATCAATCTTTTGCAACACCTTGTACGAACCATAATACTTTGGTGATAATTTATTATCATTCTTAGCTTGCTTTAGGGACATTTGCTTATATGGTTGTAGCCGTAGGAATACCCAATCACCTACATCAAAACTTCTTTCACTGCGATGTTGATCTGCCTGTTGTTTCGTTCTATTTTGTGCCAACACAAGGTTATCCTTTAAGAGTTGGAGGACTTGTTGTTGATGTTTGATGTGATGTTCCACTGCCTGAACCTTAGAATTTTCTCTTAAATATGATGTGATGGATGGTGGTTGATACCCATAAAGTGCCATAAATGGAGTCACTTTCGTTGCTGTATGGAAGGAAGTGTTATACCACCATTCAGCCAGAGGCAACCATTTGACCCATTGTGTTTGTTTATTAGAAACAAAGCAACAAAGATATCCTTCCAGAAATTTGTTTACTATCTCAGTTTGCCCATCAGATTGAGGATGATAAGATGAGCTATGAGCTAACTGAGTACCAAGACAAGAAAATAATTCTGTCCAAAAATTTCCAGTGAAAATGGGATCTCTGTCACTTATAATAATCTTTGGGTTTCCATGTAGATTTTGAATTTTTTTCCATAAATGCAGTAGAAACTGTACTAGATTTAAATGGATGTGATAATGCACAAAAGTGTGCATACTTGGTAAGTTTGTCAACTACCACCATGATTACACTCTTTCCCTCAGACTTGGGTAAACCTGTGATAAAATCCATTGAAACCTCCTCCCAACGTTGGCTTGGAATGGATAAAGGTTGTAATATACCCTGTGTCTTAATTGTTTCAACTTTATTTTGTTGGCAAACCCAAACATTCTACCACAAACTTTTGGATATCTGATTTAAGGCCATCCCAAAAAAATTCCTTTTTAACCCTATGGTAAGTTTTTAAAAATCCTGAGTGCCCTCCTAAGGGAGAAGTGTGAAATTCCATAAGAATCTTTTGCTTTAGCTGGGAATTATTACAGAGGTATAAGCGATCTTTGTACCATAACGAATCATTTTTCCAGCTAAATGTATCAGACGTATTGGAATCTTGTTGTAGCTTTCGAATAAGTGCCCACACTTCTTCATCATTCTTCCATTCCTCCCTTGCTTCGTTTATCCAATCTGGTTGGATAATAGAAATGGCGCACAATAATGCTTCCACATCCTCATCCTTTCTTGAGAGTGTATCTGCCACCACATTTTGCTTCCCTTTTTTGTAGATGATTTCAAAGTCATAACCCAACATCTTTGTGACCCACTTTTGTTGCTCTTCAGAGGATAATCTTTGTTCTAAAAAGTATTTAAGGCTATCATGATCCGTTTTTACCTTGAAGTGTCTTCCCATTAGGTAGGGTCGCCATTTCTTAAGTGCATGGAGTATTGCCAACATTTCCTTCTCATAAATAGCTTTTCTTAAAAGCTTTCCCTTGATTGGACGACTTTCAAAAGCAATGGGTCTTTCATCTTGCATTAGAGCAGCACCAATTCCATTTCCTGAAGCATCACATTCCACAATAAAGGTTTTTGTGAAGTCCAGTGTAGCTAAGACCGGTGCTTGGCACATTGCCTCTTTAAGATGTTCAAAGGCCTTTGTTGCTTCCGGAGTCCATGAAAATGCATCTTTCTTCAATAATGTTGTTAGAGGTGCTGCTATTCTCCCATAATTCTTAACAAATTTGTGATAATACCCTGTCAACCCAAGAAATCCTCGCATGTGCTTTATGGATGTGGGGATTTTCCATTCCTTAATGGCTTTAATTTTGCTATGGTCTACCTTAACTCCTTCATGAGATACAATATGACCCAAATATTCCACCTCCTGGACTCCAAAGAAACATTTGGATCTTTTTGCATATAATTGTTTCTCCTCCAATAGTTGTAGCACCTTGTCAACATGTTCAACATGATCCTTCCAAGACTTGATGTAGATTAGTATATCATCAAAAAATACTAACACAAATTTTCTAAGGAATGGTTTGAAAATTGAATTCATCAAACCTTGAAATGTTGAAGGTGCATTGGTAAGGCCAAAAGGCATGACCAAAAATTCATAATGACCCTCATGAGTTCTAAATGCCATTTTCGGAATGTCTTCAATCTTCATTCTGATTTGATGATATCCCGAACGAAGATCCAACTTGGTGAAGTAAATTGATCCATGCAATTCATCCAGTAATTCATCAATGAAAGGAATGGGGAACTTATCTTTAATAGTGAGCTTGTTGAGCTCCCTATAATCCGAACACATGCGCCATGATCCATCCTTCTTGTGCACCAATACTACTGGAGTAGAGAAAGAACTTTGACTTGGTTGAATTATACCAGCCTCTAACATTTCTGCAACCATACGTTCAATTTCACTTTTTTGGACATAGGGATATCTATACGGCCTGATGTTTGGAGGAACACTTCCTGGAATCAGATGAATAGCATGATCATGATCACGCATAGGTGGGAGACCTTTGGGAGTCTCAAATACCTTGGAATGATTGTCCAGGAATTTTTGGAGATATGGAGAAATAGATGATTCCAATGTGGAAACATCTAGCGAAAATAATTGTGAAATTACACCTCTTTTCTCCTTTTTTAGAAGCTTTGTCATACCATTAGAGCTGATTATCTTTCCCGGTTTCCCTGCAATACCCCTTAATTCAACTTCCTTTCCTTCCGCAGAAAATTTGATGAAAAGTTCTTGAAAATTAAAAGCTATTGTACCCAAGGATTGTAGCCATTGGACTCCTAGTACAACATCAGCACCTCCCATTGGAATGGAAAGCATTGGGCTAGTCAATACATATTCTCCCATGGATAACTTGATATTATGGCACCTTCCAGAGAAATTTATTGTTCCTCCATTTGCAATCATCACTTGACACTGTGGTGCTGGATATAGGAAGCAATTCAATTCTTTTGCTACCATACAATGAATAAAATTGTGGGTGCTTCCTGAATCAATCAACACTATTACCTTTTTATTCTTGATTTGTCCTTCTATCTTGATGGTTTGAGGAGTGGTAATTCCCGCCAACGCATTACAAGATATGGTTGGATTTATTTGTTCTTCATCTAGGCTTTGTTCCTAGAGTATATCTTCTTCTTTTGACCTTTCTTGCTCCTTTTCTTCTTCCTCTTCATAATCTATGTAGAATAATTTCTTCTCAGCACACTTATGACCTTCAGTGTATTTGCTATCACAACTGTAACAAAGCCCTTTTGCTCTTTTTTCTTCCAATTGTTGTGGTGTCAACCTTATATGTTGTGGAAGACTAGGGGAAACAACACTTCCGTCTTTATAGTTGTGAGTGGTATGCTTCCTGGTTGCCATAATTTTGCTTTCCATTTTTCTTGCTAACCTGAATGCCTTCTCTAATGAATCAGGTTCCCAAAGGCGAACATCATGTTGGATATTATCCTTTAAAGACCCTATGAACACATCAATCCTATGCTCCTCTGGAATATCTTTTACCCTTATGTTCAATTTTTGGAACTCCTCAATGTGCTCCATTATTGAACCCTTTTGTTTGAGACTTATCAATTAGCTAAAAAAAGTGTTGCTTTTTGTATCTTCATAATGTGCTATTAATTCTTCTGTAAAAATTGCCCAAGTGATAAATTTTTTACGAGAGCAAAGCCATTAATACCATACAAACTGATTTGGTTCCAAATATACAGTTGCCATACGTACCTTTTGTGTGTTTTGCACATTATTGAGATCAAAGAACTGCTCCATCTGTAATATCCATGTGGCGGGATCCTTGCCATCAAACTTCCTCATATCGATTTTTGGAATATGGTGGGTCTTCGATCCAACATTAGAGTCTATGGAATCATGATTAACATTAATTTTGTTCACATCATGAGTTTCCTTTACAACCTTTTCACCATTAGTAAGTATTTCTTGTAGAAAATTTGTCAAATCTGTCTTCAAATCTGCCATGTCTGTCTTCAAATCTGCCATGTCTGTCTTCAAATCTGCCATGTCTCTCTTCAAATCTGTCTTCGAATCATCCATCTTAGCTTCCATGCCCTTTATCTTAGATTCCACACCATTTATCTTAGATTCCACGCCATTTATCTTAGATTCCATGCCATTTATCTTAGCTTCTGTTAGCTTTTGTGAGCGTGACATTTGTTGCACTTGTTCTTGTAATTTTGATATATCATGTAGCATTTCTTCCTCTTCTTCATGATTCATGCTAGAGATTTCAGGTTCCTTACTAGGTGTTTGCATTTTCTTTCCTCGGGGCATTAGTTACTGACAATAATGCTTTACTATGCCCTTTAAATTTCGTTAAACCAAGCTTACGCAAAAATTTAAAAAAAACCTACACACCTTTTTTCACTTTATAGAAGCCTGATATTGAATCTGATGTATCTCTGTAATTTCAGATCATCCAGTTCTGAAATTGTAATCTGTAGTAGCCTTCTGCATCCTCTTTCCAATGCCACAAGTCTGACCCAAATTGGATTCTCCAAGGAAGAGTTATGTGAAATCACCCACAGTGACTTGCTTCTAGACTAGTTCAGTAGAGCAAACTTGTACGACGTGCCACGAGTCACTGTTTCAACCTTTGGATCTGAAATAGGCACACAAGAAACTACAGTCTGTCCTCTTTCTATAACTTCTTACAAAATTTTAATCTGATCCCCAGAGAGAAAGTTATGACGATTTTCCCCAGGTCACTCGTTTTGAATGTAATTCAGGAGTCTGCAAAAAGACCAAATTCCTCAGATCATATCTCCGAAAATATTGCGCGAAATCTCTGAAATTCGGACCCAAGGTTCAGCGCAATTTCTTCTCAAATGGGTTTTTTTTGCGACTTTTGAAACGTCATAGAAAAAAAAGTTATAGCGAAAATGCCACGATGACCTGTTTGGAGTAGCGAAACCCTAGAATCCAAAGCTCTGATACCAAATGTTATGAAACCAGCTCAAGAAAATATAGAAAATATAGATCAACGCCTTAGAATTCAGCCTCTTCGAGGGGGAAACCTCCTTTACATTACATAAATGAACAATTCTTCGATGATTCAAATGACAAAACCTCCTTTCTATATATAGGAGTCTAAGGAGTCACAATATAATCCAGCCGACCTAACAATAATAATATAAAGCCACAAAAATAACAATAGAGGTATTCTATGGGGCACAGAAATAACAACATGGGGGTAATAGGGGCACAACAATATAAATAAGGGGTATAACTACAATAGTAATGGGGTAATCACTAGTATTATAGGGACCCAACAAATTTACGAAAAGTCTTTTTTACTAAATTTTTATGGTTAATTTTAATTAAAATTTCATAAGAGATTTGTAAAAGTTTGAGTTCAAATTATTTAATTCATATAATTCTAGTGCTTCATGGATTTTTTAAGTTGCTAAATCTATGTATGTATTTAAAAATATATTTTAAATAACAAAAAAACATATTTTTTTATGAAAAAGTTTATTTCTTATATATATATATATATATATGGAAACCGATGAAAAGAGAATAAGTCAATTACCATATAAAATTATAAAAAAGGAATGATAATAAGTTAGAAATGCATTTACAAAAAAAGTTAGTATATATATATATATATATATATATATATATATATATATAAACTGATGATATAAAATTATAAAGAATGAATAGTAATAAGTTAGAAACGCATTTACAAAACATTTACTTGATATTTAGCCATCACAACAACTACTAACTCATTGACTCATTGACTCGAGGAATTTGACAAGGAAATTATAGAGATTAAAGAACAACTCGATGCATTAAGAAGGATACTGGAGAAAAGCCAGAGATTAGGTTGGGTATTAAAGAAGAAGCCAGTAAGGTGTCATAAACTACAAAGAAGGCTACAACAAAGGCAAGTAAAGTGGCTGATGGGAAAACTCAAAGATGCTGAATTGGAATGGAAGTTTCCATTTGTAAACTAGAACAGGGTGAAATTCTGGGTGAAAATGAAGAGTGGAGATTAATGAACTATTGGGATAGTTCAGAGCAGCATATTGAAGTGTTGCCAAAGGAAGAAGAGACACTAAGGTGTTATGTTTTTAATTATAATGATTGTTTTGTGAGTGTAGGTGATCAAAATTTAAATAGGAATGCAAAAAATTACAGAGATAACCATAAACATAGAGATGCAGTGGAAATAATACTTCATTTCCTTAATGTAAAATACTGAAATATGCTTACAAACAAAAATGGAAATAAACTAGCTAGGGCGATGGTAGCTTATCTCTAAGAAGAGATGTGGTGGCTACATGCCTTTGAACTGTGTTACAATAAGGATCGAATGCCTATTTATTATTGAGAAATAATGGAAAACCCTTAACATCCCAAAACCTAACCCTAGAAGATGAAACACCAAATTGTGGGCCCCGTTTTGGGTAAGTTGGTACATCAACTTCCAGGGGTCATAACTTTGGCACCCGATCTTCGTTTGACGCGTACAATAGCTCATTAGAAAGATATATCCGAGAAATACGACTTTGGGAAAAGAGACATTCGTCCATATACCCATGCTTCTCCCACATTTCCTGAAAAACGTCATTTAAGGCCTCAAAACAGCTCCGGAAGTTCAGGGCCTGAAAAACTGCTAAAAATAGTAAATTGTGCTACAGTTACGGAAACTAAAAAACTGAAAGAGACAGTTGTGGGGGTCTAGGTGGGATAGGTGGGTGGCCACCAGCATCCACCTAGATCAGTAGGTTTTGTAGAGGATTGGCAGTCTTATGAAGTTGTCATGAAACTTGATAAAAAATTACCAGAGTTTAGAGGAGAACTTGGATCATCATACTGAAGTACTGACGGAGGATGAAAAGTACCTTTTAGAGGATAAGTATTCTAGAGAAGAATATGATGAATAATGCCTCTTGAATGAGGAAAATATTGAATTGTTGCAACAGAAAGGAATTATTGATGAATTAATATTTGGAACTGTTATAAAACAAGGACAATTCCTTGTGGAAGAAGGAGATGAAGATCAACTAAAAAAGTTGGCACGTGGAATGTTAGTTGATGCTATTGAGCCGTACATTTTTCAAACTGACAATTGTTGTGTGAATAAAGGAATTATAAGTGTTGAACAGGAACTTATTTTCGTGGAGATGAATGAGACAAAATTGTTTATGGAAGGCAATCCGATTGAATTGTTGAGAAATAGTGACCGTGTAAAGGATGAAGCTGGAAATGAAGAGCATTGTGATATGACACTTGTTAAATGTAAGGAGGAAATTGAATTGTTGCAGAGGATGCTAGGAGGAAATGTAAATAAAAAGGAAGTGGTTACAACAGTACTTAACAGTAGTAGAGGGTCTTTAAAAGACATGGGGATAGAAGAGTGTTTTGATTCACAAACCAATAGTTTGTTTGCAGGAAAAATGCATAGAATGAATGAGTGTGATGTTGTAATCGAAGAAATTGAACATAAGTTATTTGGAGATGAAATGGAAGTTCAGAAGCAACAAGAGGGTAAGGATGTAAGGGTGGAAATAAGGAACTGACAACTACAAAGTGAAAGTAACCAGCAGAAGATTAAAGGCAAATTTAAAGAAGAGACTATGTCAGTTGAAAACATAGTAAAGGATCATCATTCCATCATGATGATAGGCACAGTGGAGATAACCAGGGAAGCTATTGAGGCAATCGATAAAGAAGAAGGACTAAATTCTCATCAAAGGATCAGTGAATGGGAGACAAAATTGGAGCTACTAGAGAAATGGCTGAAAGCACCAGTAGGGAAGAAAGAACCTAATGAATATTGCAAAGGATATGCAAGAGAGGAAGAGGAAAGAGTCCAACAAAGAAATGAGTTGGACATAGAAATTGAATTGATGATGGATTTGATGAGAAAAGAGTCTCAAAGGGAGAAGACAACTGAAAGGAAGCAAGGCAGCAACAAGAAAAAAACTGCAACAGACTGTGAAAGCATAGCTAGTGGGGCAATGCAACATAAAGTGTGGAGATTTGGAGAACAACAACAAACAACAGCAACAACCAAGAATAGACTACAGAACAAAGTATGGGATCCAGGAGGACACAAATCAGAAGCACGTGATCAGGAGACCATGATATGTTCAACCTTGAGAGTCTGATACAAGAGCATTCAGCTCAACAAATCATTGTATTTTAGTAGACATAAGGGGTCTTGTGTTGTAAGGAATTTGGTTTCCTAAGTGTTGAATTAATGTAATTATTTAGGCTTTTGAGTGATTTTAATGAGAATATGATTTAATTAAATATAGTGAGGCATATTTGTAAATGCTCTCGAATGTAGGAGAACATGAGAGATTTAGGATAGTTGAGAGGTTGAGAGATTTGAGAATTAATTGTAAATCTTAGATTAGGAGCTAATTAATGATTTTGTGGTTTAGAGAGGATTCTTAGAGGTAAGGAAGATATTTTAGGATTTTGTTGAGAAGATTATGGATCTAAATCAGGAATTGGTTGTAGAATCCCTTTTGTATAAATGTAAGCCTAAAAGGCATAGTCAAGGGTTGGTTAGCTAGTTAGTTAGTCAAGTCAAGTTAGTAGTTAGAGTGTGACTATAAGCCTATGGGTAGATTGTGAAACAGATGCCACTAACATTGGAAATCAGGCCAAAGAGACGGAGAATTTAAATATGTAATCATTTGTTTATATATACATATACAGAGATTCGATTACTAAATTGTATAAGTGTGTGGTTTGAATATGGAATGATAAGTTATGTGTGAATCAGAGTTCTGCATAGTATATGTATGCAAGCAGAGTTCGGGCAGAATACAGAGAAGAAGAATGATATGAAGTATTGTGTCAGATCATTGAACCGATTGAAGGATCAAAGTAAAGTTCTGAGTGAAAGTGATTAAAGAAGCACGCGAAGTTAAGCTAGGAGGAGTTGCACAGAAAAATGGTGGAAGGAAGAGAACCCTGAAGTAACCCGAAACCACAGAAGAGCATTGAAGAATGGTGTAAAATCCCAAAGTAAAGAGACGGATGAAGGAGTGAAGTGTCGATGCACAGGAGTCATTGGATCTAGATGATCAATGGATGAGATTGTTCATGATGGGAGGCCAGGATTGAGTTGCATAGAATGAAACATTTAGAATCGCATCGCAACATATCACAGGAGTGAGTAAACCCTGACTTAAGTGATTTGTGATTATGAAGTGCGATATCATTGTTGACCATTGGATCAAGTGTTTTAATCAATGGTAGACGATCGTGATAAACCCTGCATCACAATATTTCCTTTGTGAATGAACTTCGGGCCTCAAGAAAGGGCGACGTGCGATGTTGATGCGATCGACGATTAGTTCACATCGCAATATTCCATGGTGGATGTACCTTGGCCTTTAACAATTGTGATATGTGGTATTGCGACATGCGATGCTAAGCGGGCTGAGAAATCTTGCGATGTGTGATATTGAGTGGACCCGAGAAAGTTATGGACTCAGTTTATTCTATTTGGATTCCGGTTGTGTTTATCGCATATCAGATGCGAAAGGAGGAGTCTTAAGAGTCATGTTAGTGTGATCCGCGACATTGCGACAATCAATGCATCTGATGGATGAACCAATGGCGAGGAATGGATGTGAAAGATAGAGAGTCGGAGAAATACACAAAGGTTGTGGAATGGTGGATAGCATAATCACTTCCCGTAGATCGAGAGTTCCGAATGCCATATTCTGAAGAGTCTTTGAAATCCTGCAATTGCAATAAAGGAAGATCAGGTAATGTGCAAAGCTTGGAAAAGAAAAAAGGTAAGGACTACATATATTTGTGGAGTATTTCTATTATGTAAGCATTATAATAGAAAGAAAGCGATAAGAAGGTTTTAAGGGTTAATTCCAAATATCATCAAAGTGAAAGAGTGGGGTTTGATTATATGTGTGGGCATTAAGAATTCATGAAGGTTTAATGAAGAGGGTTTATAGAGTCTTGATGGAAAGGATGGATTAAGGGTAGACTGTGCTTAGTTACAAATTGTTTCCGCATGAGATTCAATTAAGGGAGCCTTAAACCTTAAGTAATGAAGATTTGACTTGGCAAGGAGTTGAAATTCCTAGGGCAAATAGGATATATGCATTTCATATGGATATTGTAGGTATCACAGGTCTTTGCTGCGTCAATTTTTGAGAGGAAATCTATTGCTTGGTTCTTGCCTTTGTAAACATGATCATAATTGATATGTGAGAAACAAGAGACTAAATGTTAAATATTCCATAAAAATGTTTGGAGAACATAATTAGAGAAACACTTCATCTTGTTTATCACCAACAATGACTCTCCATAGATGTGGGGAAGTGATATGATTCACCACCATTAGCGACCCTTTCACAAGTTTTGAGATTGTTCTCTTAAAAATATTTGAATATTAAGAATTTGTCTAATTTTTTTGAGATCTTGCCCTCATCCACCCTATTATTTCTCCATGTGAGTAGTTGTTGTGATGGCTAAATATCAAGTAAACACGCCTCCCCAATGTGCTCCAAAATAAAATCCAATAGAGGATCTAAATGAGAAGTAAGATCCCAAATCTCACATGCCCCTAAAGTAAAATTGAGGGTCCCCCCAATATGAAACTACAACTTGAATAATAGGGTTATGAAGGGTATAATCTCAAAACTTTTTTCTATTGACATAGGGACCATGTACATTGAGACAAAGAAGCGACATATTTAATTCCTTGGAGTGAAGCTATGTCATTAAAACATATTTAATCAACCACGTTGATAAGAGCTTCAAGGCACTTTTTCACTAGTGAATAATAAGTCCTCTTGATCTACCCATGGAAATAATGGCTAAAAAATCCTAATTCAGGAAAGAGGTTACTATAATTTGAGAGGCTTTACCATCGTCCAACTTTTTTTCCGGATAAAAAATATTTTCAAAATCTAAGAGAGGGTTTTGAGTTAGGTCCCTAGTGGAAGTCATCCCACAAGTTATATCAGCCCCTAAAGGGATCTCACGAGAGAAATAAAACCCAGAAGTGGGAATACTTTTGGACTTTGATCAAATATTGTAATTTGAGACAAATACAATGAGATGACAAGCACTTGTAAGGGGGCATGAGGGGGCAGAGAAAAAGGAGATGTTGGTGGAGGATTAAGGTCGTTAACCAAATATAATGGGGGAATCAAGATCAAGGGGGAAGGGTGGGGTGCGAAAATCCAAGAAAATTTGATAGGATATCACTAAAGATATCTTTCAATACATGTGTGACTCAAGCCAATAAGTTAAGGTCCAACTATCACAACTTTAGAACAAGTGTAGGGTGAATCATGGGGGACACCAATAGAGTTCATACCAATGAAATGAGAGAAGTAATCAAGCCATATTTGTTGTTCAACTTGGTCAAAGGGTCATCTATGTCCATTTTTCATGCTACAGTAGGTATGTCCATAAGGGATGATTGTTTGGAGGGTGGAAATATGTTAAAAATGTAGCAAGAAAGGCTCAATTTGACTTTAGTCTTAGTCAAATTGAGTAAATCGAATTTCCACATTAGTAGGACAACTTGGAAGAAAGACTTTTGCAAGATAAAATGCTTCCTCTGCCATGAATACAGACATTATACAACTAAATATACACACAAGAAGTTTACCAAAAAGCCTTTAGGAGGAGCAGTAGGTGAAGCATTGGCTTCACAATTCGAATTAGACTTCACCCTAATAACATGAATGGATAACACCGTTATGGAGAGTGTGTGGTACCTTAATTTTGGTGCCTTGTTCCATATGACAGGGTGTAGGGAGATTTTTAGTAGCCTGGAGAGAAGGATTTCCAGATGCATATCAAAATGGGGGATGATGGAAGGTACAGTGCTACAAAAATCGGTATTGTCACCTTTGAGAGGGAGAAAGCCTCTCATATTCGCCTCAAAGATGTTATGTATGTCCCTAGGCTGAAGAAGAACGTAATATCTATAACAATATTGGAGGATAGAGGCTATGTTGTTATTTTCAGTAAAGTGAAAGCATTTATGAGACACATAGATATTGGGAAAGTGAAGTATATCAGGGTTTGAGTGAAGAACCTGTACAAAATTGAGGTGGGAGATTGTACTACATTGATTAGTAAGGCCAAAAAAGTGCAGAGTTGAGATGTTAGATAACTCTGGCACAAGAGATTGGGTCATCTACACCATGGTGTCTTAAAAATAATGTAACAAATTACCATTAGTCTCCCTAAAGGCTCCCTTGACCAACAATATTTCTGCAAGGGTTTCACATTGGGGAAATATGTCAAATCCACATTCCATGAACGAGATAGCATAGCAGATGTAATCTTGGAGCGAATCCACTTTGATGTTTGTGGACCCTTTTCTACAGCCTCCACAACAAAAAATAAGTACTATGTTATTTTTATTGGTGATTTATCAGAAAATGGCGGATCTTCTTCATGCAAAAGAAGGATGAAACGTTCTCAAATTTTGTTGAATTCAAAGCATTGGTTGAGAAGGATATTGGGAATAAGGTGAAATCTCTCAAGAGTGACAATGGAGGTGAATTTGTTTCGTATGTATTCAAGGATTTCTGTGCCAAAGAAGGTATTCGAAGAGAACTGATAGCACCCCATAACTCAAAGAAAAATGGGGTAGCTAAGATGAAGAACAAGAGCATAATGGAAGCATCAAGAGCCATGTTGCATGATCATGGGTATCCATTACATCTATGGGTAGAAGCATGCAAAACCACAATTTACTTGAAGAATTATAGTCCTCTAGAATACTTGGTGTGATCACACCGAAGGAAGATTTCTATGGGAGAAAGTCTGTTGTATCTCATTTTAGTTTCAAATCTTGAGCAGTTGCAATTTACATTAAATTTATACCTGGCATCAAAGCCTTGAAATCACATTAGAACTAGTACTTTGAATTTATCCCTTAGAAATTCTGAAGTAGCAGCTCTAGTGTAGGGGTTTTTTATTTAGGATCAGGAGAATGTCTTTCAATGGATTAATATTAGAGTATGCCCTAGAGGGTACATCAAATTCCATACCCTGGAAGGATTCAATGGCAGAAATGATTGATGATAATGGTTTGTTGAATATGTGATTATTGATATTGAAAAACCTCCACAATTGGATGCACAATAGTTAACCCAGTAGAAGAAGGATGTTGCAAAGGTCGGGATAATTATTATGGAACATGTGAGATACCATGTGGTCTCAAATATCCATGGAAAAGAGACAAAATTTTCTATGTGGAAGACATTGACTTAACTATTCTAAAATAAAAATGACCATTGAAAATTGACGCTGAAATACAAACTTTGAAACATTAAGATGTAGAAAAATGACACTATTCGTCAGTATCTCTTTGGGTTTACTCAAGTCCGAGATGAGATTGGAGGGGTTGGGTTGAATGTACCAGAAGATGACCTGGTGAGCCTAGCTCTTCTAGGCCTTCCAAAATCCTAGCATAGTTACTAGGACTTTGTGAATGGAAGGGAAATATTACCAAACTGGGAAAGGTTGTGGTCTGATTTGGTTCAAGAAGAATTCAGGAGAAATACCAAAGATGTAACATCATTCAGAGTAGAGGATGAAGAGAATTTTTCCATGGTTAGGAAGGGGAAGAAGGGAAAAGGAAAGAAGACCCAAAGAAAACCTTATTCCAGCCAACATAATTGCAAGAAGAAATACTTGAGAAAGATAGAATGCTTCCACTGCCATGAATACAGGCACTATGCAACTAAATTTATGCACAATAAGTCTATCAAGAAGCCTTTAGGTGGAGCAAGAGGTAAATAATTGGCTTCAAAATTCTAATGAGACTTCACACTAATAGCATGCATGGCCAACGTTGTTATGGGGAGTGTGTGGTACCTTAATTCTGGTGCCCCGTTCCATATGACAGGGTGAAAGGATTTTTTCAGTAGCCTAGAGGAGAAGGATTTCCATATGCATATTGAAATGGGGGATAATGGGAGGTAGAATGCTACAGGAATTGGTATTGTCACCTTTAAGAGGGAGAAAGCCTCTCCTCTTCACCTCAAAGATGTTATGTATGTACCTGGGATGAAGAAGAACCTGATCTCTATAGCAGTATTGAAGGATAGAGGCTATGATGTTATTTTCAATAAAGGGAAAGCCTTTTCGATACACATAGCTACCAAGAAAGTGAAGCTTATTAGAGTTTGAGTGAAGAATATATACAAACTTGAGGTAGTATATTGCATTGCATTGAGAAGTAAGGGTGAAAATGTGCAAAATCGAGATTTTGGATAACTCTAACATAGGAGATTGGATCATCTACACCATAGTTCCTTAAAAACCATGCAACAAATTACTACTAAACTCCCTAAAGGCTCCCTTAACCAGCCGGATGTCTACAAGGGTTGCACATTGGAGAAATATGTCAAATCCACATTCCATGATCAAGATAGCAGACTAGATGCAATCTTGGAGCGAGTCCACTCTGATGTTTGTGGACCCTTTTCTATAGCCACCACAACAAAGCATAAGTATTATGTTATTTATATTGATGATTTGTCTAGAAAATGTTGGATCTTCTTCATGCAGAAGAAGGATGAAGTTTTCTAAAAATTTATTGAATTCAAAGCATTATTTGAGAAGGAGACAGGGAAAAAGGTGAAATCTCTCAAGAGCGATAATGGAGGTGAATTTGTTTCACATGTCTTCAAATATTTATGTGCCAAAGAAGGTATCGGGAGAGAATTGATAACACCCCTTAACCCACATCAAATTGGGGTACCTAAGAGGAAGAACATGAGCATAGTGGTAGAAGCAAGAGACATGTTTCCTGATCAAGGGTTTCCATTACATCAATGGGAAGAAGAATGCAACACTGCAATCCACTTGCAAAACCAAAGTCCTCATAGAATACTTCACATGATCACACTGGCGGAAGCTTTCTCTGGGAGAAAGCATGATGTGTCTCATTTTAGAATTTTTGGAGCTTCATTTTATTGTCATGTCTCTAAGGATTCGAGGAAGAAACTTGAGCCTACAAAAAATTTGTGAGCTTTTGTAGGATACACTGAAACTCCACACATTTACTAGGCATATTTTCCTTTACTGGGGATGACATTTGTAAAGACATATTTCATGTTCGATGAGGATAAGGCTATGAGATGATCTCTAGAATGAGAGTTGAGTATCCGACCGAAGAATTAGCTTCTAGCTCCAAAGGAGGAACCTCAAGATGAGCTTCAGAAGGTTGTGGAGCAACTACATACAGCGAAGTAGAAAGGAGGTAGAGTGGAGGCACCCACTCAACCAGAATCTCCTAGAGAGGGGAGAAATAGAACCAAAGTTGATAGATTATTGCAGGATTCTAGGGAGAATTCGGGATCCCCTACATCACAATGCAGATAGAGGAGGTCACATAATAAGTACACTGATTACATGGCTCTCATGATAGATCTCATTGAGACAGAGCCCTCTTCATTTGAGGAAGTGGTTTATCAAATGTTGGGTTGATGTCATGGTGGAATAATATTAATACATCATGAAGAACAATGTATGTGAGGTGGTGTCGAGACCAGAAGTGAAGTCAGTGGTTGACTCCATATGGATATACAAAGTGAAGCATGCAATAGATGGGAGCATCAAGAAGTACAAGGCCATATTTGTGGCCAAAGGACTCTCTCAGATAGAGGGAGTGGACAATGAGGAGAATTTTGCATGAGTTGCAATATATTCCTCAATTAGATCCATCCTAGCATTGGTTACACATATGGGGTGGAAAATACACTAGATGCATGTGAAGGCCAACATTCTCAATGATGTTATTGAGGAGGAAATTTACATAGAGAAACCAGAAGGATTTGAGACATATGATCGGGAGTCACATGTGCACAGCCTCAAGAGTGCATTATATGGTCTCAAACAGGCACCTCGAGTATGGTACACTCGGATCGATAATTATCTTAGTGGATTCGGATTCACCAAGGTGAAGCAGGTGTGAACCTCTATCACATTGTGGTAGATGGTAAGTTTCTTATTCTTGTCTTGTATGTTGATGACTTAATATTGACATGTGATGAGCATATGATCCGCTCTTGCAAATAGGATCTTACAAGGGAATTTGAGATGAAATACATGGGCTTAATGCAATACTTCCTCGAGTTGGAAGTATGTCAAGGTGATGGTGAATTGTTTGTGTCTTAGGGGTAGTATGCCTCTAAAATACTTCGGAGATTTTACATCGAGAATTGTAAGCCCATGGACACACCCCTAGCTACAAACTAAAGGACAAAGAATGCCACTTTCGGTGAAGAGGTTGATGCTACCATTTATAGGTAGCTTGTGGGGTATTTGATGTATCTTGTGAACAAAAGACCCAACATGTGCCATGCAGTAAACCAGTTGATTCAAGCTATGGTGAGGCCTACTAAACTATATTGGAAGGCATCTAAGCACGTGTTACGGTACCTCGGAGGCACTACCAATTATGGATTATGGTTCAAGAGGACAGAGGCAGTGAAGCTCCAAGGCTTCACCGATGCAGATTGGGCAGGGAGTCCATCTGATAGGAAATGTACCTTGAGTGCTATCATCAATGTTGGGTTTGCAGCTATTTCCTAGTACAGTAGGAAGTATAGTTTTGTGGAGCTCAACTCAGTAGAGGTTGAATACATCGTTGCAAGTCAAAAAGCATGTGAGGCCATATGGATGAGGAAAATACTTGTGGCAATTTTCTGTCAAGAGATGAATATGACAGTGATATATTGTGATAATCTGAGTTTCATTAAGCTCTCTGAGATTTTGACATTTCATGATAGGTCGAAGAACATTGATATCCAGTATCATCATTTGTGAGACTGTGTCTAGAGGAGAATTATGTTTCTAAAATACATTCCAACTAAGTAGAAAGATGTTGACTTCTTGAGAAAGACGTTGTCAAGAGGTAAATTAAAATTCCACAGGGGCAGGATATGGGTGGTGAAAAATTTCTTTCTTGATAAGGAATGTTAAAATTGTAGCAAGAAATGGTTAATTTGACTTTATCCTTAGTCAAATTGAGTAAATCCAATTTCCCCATTAGCAGGACAACTTGGAGGTAGTTAACTAATGTGACATGGCTCTTTTCACTTACTTATATTAGTAAATTCGAGTTAGAGGGCTTGAAGTTCAGTTATGCATGTGTGATTGCTAAATTTTAGCAATCTAGCTGAGTTATTTTAATTTGTATTCAGTTAAACAACCTCTAACTATTGTTGGAGTTAGTTAAAGGTTAGTTGTGCAGTGGGACAATAGTTTAGCTTGGAGATTTGTCAGTTAACTGATCAATAAAACCAAAACAACTAATGCATGCATGGAATTCAAATTCCTCAGTTGAATTCGAGATGACAAGGCAGTAACATGAGTTGTGTACTAGTTTGAGTGTATAATTGTTGCATGCAATCAAGTGATCAATCCTTTGGAATTGCGCAAAAAAATAGGAGGAAATTCCTATATTTTAGGGGATAATTTCCTTAGGAATTGTTCAAGGAAATAGGAAGCTAGATAAGTAGATAATTGGCTAAGTGTTGGCCAGAGTTTCTCATTGAGGAGAGAGAACAACTATTATTTTTCAAGTTGTGCTCAGATCTAGAGCAAGCAATTGTAATAGTTTCGTTATTCAACTGATTAATGAAAAGAGGCTTGAGGGGTTTTCCCCAGTTGGGTTCCCTTAGAAATCACCACGTATTTGTGGTTTTTCGTATTGCATGTCTATGCATGTTGTTCTAAATAATGATTTCCATTCCACAGATCAGTAGAGTAGAATTGTGTCTCTTGTTTTTTAGTTTGAAGTCTTGATTAGTTGAAATTTCTATCGAATTTATACAAAATATTTTCAAAAAGGTTGGATTCCCTTCCCCTAAGTCTCCTTATGAACCCATATTTGGAATTTGTTGGACTACAATCAATACACCTTCAAATGACTATAAGCATGGAATCTTCCACACTTTAAAGGAATTCTCTCATAATCAAGTGTTTTCCTAAACACATAATTCCCCTTTGTAATGGAGATGACAACTACTAAGCCCATGTAGAGTTTTAGGCCCACAAGGAGGTAAGCCATGCCAATATATTTAAATTCAAATAAGAAGAGTCTACATCATAAAAGAAACCAAATATGTCCCCTATCTTTCAAAAATCGTCATTTGGGAGTCAAGGGAGATTATCCAAAAGAGGGATTACATTCATTTGTTTAGAGTTGGTATCAAAATACAATTTCCACTTCTTTGTGAATAGATGTTGGGACCCCCAATACTAGAAAGATTGTAGAAGTTTTTTCTTGTTAACTTTAGGAGTAGTAATCCACATAATCCTACCCCTTGCAAATAACAAAGAATGAAGGGAATAACACAAAAGATCTAAGAAGTTGATGCCCATTCATTTTCTCAACATATCTATTCACGTTTGTTTTCTTGTGAAACAACTTGTGTGATGGAAACCTCCATTTCTTCATTTTTTTAAGTTGAATGTCATTGCCTCATACTATAATAAGCTCCGTTATTTTACATTTGGCACATTTCTAATGTTTATTAAGTGTTCTTTGATAATTAAAGCCATTGGAGAAATACATAATGAGGAGAACCAGGAGTGTCCACCAAGACTGAGAAAATCTGGAGTGAGAAAATTGTTTATGAAATCATCCATTAAAAGTGGTGAAGGAGTGATATTAGTAGGAAAATAGACAAAGGATTAAAAAGACTTTTTGAGCAATTGGAAAATGTCCAAATGTGGGGGGAGAGAAAGCGGAATAATGATCAAGGGATGAGGATGATAGGGGATCCACTCAAGAACAAGAGCTATTTTCCATGTATTTTTGATTGGATTGATACTTGATGACTGTAGGAACTATAATCATGTCACCATGAGAAGATTTGGTCTAGGAGGAGACCCTATCTATTTATATTAATCGACACCATATGAATGAAAGATGATTTGGTAGATTTGAGGTTCACCTTCGATTTCCTTTACAATCCTTTAAGAATAATTATTTGTTGTTTGAAACAAGGGACAAGGAGGTGGCATTGAGCAATCGTTAGAAAGGCCAAATTTGGACCCCATCAAGTGGATACTCCGAATAGTTAACTAGGTCTTCCTCCATGACCTAGATTCTAAATCTAAGATAAAATCCATGGAGATGGGAAAGGAATGAGACACACCATACTTTTATTTTCCCTATTCTTCATACTACGCTTGAAAACCCTAATCCCCAAGGGCTTGCAGAAACCTCAGAAACATAGTTTTTTTTTCCTTCCAATGTTTACCATATACATGTATGCTATGTGGCTATGTTTTTTAAAGGAATTTCATCCTTTGAACTAAAATATCATCTATCATACTAAGAAGGCCACTTCAAGAGTTACATAATAAATAAGGTGAATAGTAGGACAGTAATAAAAAGCACATGGTAGATAACAATTATATATCTTCATACTATTTTATATCCACAGGTGTTAGATTTACCATCCTTTTAGATCAATAATATAAGAAAGGAGATTGAATCAAATACCATTCAAACTTTTAACACATGAGATTGTAATAAAGGCCATTCTCTACCTCTTTTTGTTTCTAATATTAATAGTCATTTTTTTCAATGTTAATACTTTTTAATTTATGTTGTATTAAGAAGGACAACAGTCGTGAAACTAATAGAATGTGTTGAGCATAAATAATACTCATACAAAGTGATTAAATTTCAAAAATGAGAACTCTAGTGCGTAATTTGTACTTGGGATTCTACAAAACTAGTCCAATGTTTAGATTTTGACTTGATTAGCTTAGAATTTTAATTCATTTGACCTTATGCTATGGATTCTTAAGCACCAAAGGCCAGTAGAAGCTTAAGAAGTGGGATTTATATGATCTCCTAGCTTAATTTTTTTCCATCTAGACCTTTAATGTTAGAAAGGTTGGGATCATGACACCATTTTCATTATGATTCCAAATGTACTAGTTTTTGTATTTTGAACCTTGCATGAGCCTTTTCCATTAATTATTTTCTTTGATCATGATATAAAATTCTAATTACTATTATTTTATTATTTTATTATTGTGCGAATAAAAGTCAATTCTCACACAGTTGTTCACCTCATAACTAATCAATTCATATAATGATACCATAACGAGGGTCAATTTAACATCTATTCTTATGAACCATATATTACTCAATATTCTTTTGTATTTGCAAAAATATTTAATCAAATCAATAATAATATAAATAATTTGTTCCCCTTAATATTAAATCTATTGAGTTAGCCTAATTATAGATTAAATTTGTAGCTAATACTAATAATTCCAATTACCTTCAAATGTTGTATTATGTATTGGTAATTCTTATAGAAACCACTTCAAATTAATCTATAACCATCGATAGTAAAATTCCACCTTACAACAAGACATAATTTATAATTCATACACTAACAATCCTTTTTAGCTCATACAACAACACCACAACTAGTTGTTTTGTAATTCATCTTCCATTGTATGATCCATAAATAGCCTTATGCACAAAAAATTATATGAATTTTTGGGAATTACCTTATGTGTGCTAGCATTTTCTTGTCTCCAATAGCTATAAAAATATGCTTTAGCAAACTTTAGATGTAATACCCCTTCCAGTTTATGATGTAAATATGTGTGCTTTGATTAATATGCTAGTGAGTTGAAATTATATTACAAGAGTATGTGCCTATGTGTTTATGATATGTGGCATATGTGCCCATATAGATATGTTATATATTGTGGGGACAACGTGCCCAATAACATGTGTCGGTGGTGGTTAAGTGGTTGGAGGGCCCAGATTGTAGATACAATGTAATTTATAAATATTTTAATAATAATAAAGAGACTAGTTGCAAAGCCCACTCCACAATAAGACTATGAGGAGCAGTGCAACTCCATGGACACGAGGAGACGATGTTGGTGACATATTTGAGTGAGAAAGGGCCCACGTGGCTTTAGGAGTGACACAAGGCAGAGAAAGAGGCATGTAGTGGGAAAAGTATATATATGTACTTACCACTTGAAATATTATTCATTATCATTATGAGGATGATCATCGCTCTAAAGAGGATGATGGTTTTGGACTTCAATCTTAAGTGACCAGTTAGTGAGCCCTGAGTATGGGTTCTGATACCAGTTGGGAGTTGTTCGATTTATGCTTAGAACCATCAAGTAGCATGATTGTTAGGTGGACATCTTATTATTCGATGTGGTATAGAGGGTGCTTCAAACCCTAGATCAACATCGTTCTGGTTTGGCACCTTGGTAGTCAGCTTGGAGGGTGCCTGGAGCCCTAGACAACATGACCGTTGGGATGGCACATTGGCCATAGATGTATGGTTATTTTTGGTTACTGTTTCCCATGAAGTTTCAACCCCAACTCAAGGGTGACCTCTGGTTGAATTTATTGAACCACAGGGTCTATGGTAGGGCTAAACATGGAGAGCCTGCAGCTAGTTGGAAATTTAAACAAATAAGTGCTCATGTACCTTACGATATTTGAATGTTTGCAATTATTATATGTTCTTTAGTATCGTATGTTTATTATGTTACGTTGCATTTATGGAACTTTGTATGAACCCCTAGGTTTAGAGATTTGGGGCTTACCTGTCTACAATTATTGTTTATTAGAATGTGCCACATATTTATATGTTGATTGATGGCTAGTTCATTGTAAGCATGATTTAGGGTTCGGCACCACCTTTATACAATATGATGAACTTAATTTGACATATTGTTACAAGGTTTGTCTTCTATATTCTGGAATATGTGTGGCGATTATATAATTTGGCATGTGAACTATGTGATACGTATAGTTTGCATTGTTGGGTGAAGACCCTAATCATTATGCAATGTTAATGGATGAAGCATTGTGAAAGTGATGCGATAATTATATGACTTAATAAAATCGTAGTCGGGGTTCTATGTCTTCATGCATAAATGTTAGCAATTCCTACCAATTCTACTATGATATAATTTAACCTTATGGTTCATATTAGAATTAGAATAGGTGTAGGAATATAGGGTCTCTATTCATGAGCTAGGTTTCATTAATGAAATTCATAGATTATGTGTGCTTCCACAAAAAACACTAGTTAATTTAATTTGTGAATTTTGGTTTTGGATGTGTAGT
Source organism: Pinus tabuliformis (assembly GCA_031772625.1). Lineage (NCBI taxonomy): Eukaryota > Viridiplantae > Streptophyta > Pinopsida > Pinales > Pinaceae > Pinus > Pinus tabuliformis. The sequence continues at coordinate 1,830,784,460 of CM062818.1, read as the reverse complement.
GCTGCCCGACTAGAGGCCAGGGACATTACATTAGAGGTACTACTAGATGCTACCACTTTCATACAAATCCATATCCCCTAGCTAATTTAATCTTGCTTTCACTAATGTACATCCTCGTTTTAAATTTAGAAAAGACCTTTCCATATATTAAGTCAAGTCATTAAACTTTATTACTTCAAACTTTCATATATCAAGGTCAACTTAATTTACAAATCGATTTATTAATTAAATCCTACATACATAGTACCTAAGTTAAATTAAAGTGGGTTCCACCACCCCAAAAAAAAGGCACAACTAAATTGGATAATAATAATTAGTTGTAATTAAAGGTACACCATGGTGAATATGAATCCAATAACATCACACAACTTAGGTTTAATATTGAGAAGTCACAAAAAGAACTAGAGGAAAATTGATAAGTTAATAAAATATTTTGAAATACAAGTGGCTTCAACTAATAAAGATGAGAAACAATTACCATAAATGTGATAAGAGATGGATTGTAGGACACCAATGTGAAGACAAGTTAATGCATTATTCAAAAATAGTGAAAGAAAGAGAAGTTGAAATCTTGAACCCAAAGAATGAAATCATTATTGGTTATAATTCATACTATAAGAATGATAAATTACTACCAAAAATATCAATATATTTAGTCTCAAACAACTAAGAAAATAAAACCGAAGGTAAGATCCCCCAAGGAAATTTACTTCTCAAAAAAAATAAACAATATAATAACTTACAAAATATATTCCATCTCATATAAAGAAGGTTGCTAAGATATAGGAACCAAAGAAAAAGGGAAGAAAACATATAGCGCAATGCGAAACCATGACAAGGAAATCCAACCTAATACCCTAAAGCTCAAAAGAATAATAAAATATAGAAATATAGCAATACTTATAGATTCTAATAGTAGTCATAATCGTACAAACATAAATTTTGTCAAGCAACTAAACATTTTTGTATATCCCACAAATAACTTCATAATTATGATTATTATGGACAAAAGGTCAAGGGCATAGAAATATGACATAAGATCTCAATTGAAATATGAAAATTTGAACTATAAACAAGATTTTACATTCTAACATGCAATGAGTTGGATATTATGTTAGGTGCTAAAAAGTTGATATCATTAAGTACTTATATTACCAACCTTGAATAATGATAGATGAAATTTAACTAGCAAGGAAAACATTATAAATTATATGATTTTAAATGCTCCCAAGAAAAATGGTTTTCAATTAATGAAAAAGCACAAAATTCATAAATGAATATATGTAAATAAAAGTAAGGAAAACATGATACCAAAGAGAATCAAGTATAGAAAATCTATTTATTATACAATGAGGACAAAACACTACTTAAGTGAGTGAAAATATAGTAATGATAATAAAACTTAATAAAAAATCAATATCCATTCACCCCCTTCATTTTAATAAGCTAGCGTATATATCATTATCATTCATATTGTAATGTCAATTCATACCAATCATTTACTACTCAATAAGTATATCATTATCAGACTTACTACTTAATAATATTTTATAGTTATAGAAATAATCTATCAATTCTCATAGTTATAGAAATAATCTATCAATTCAATAATAATGAAAACTTATTTTTTTTTTTAAAACCATTATTTAATTAGTTATCCATTGTCTCATTATTAAATTTATTTTACGAAGTATAATGATTTCCCTAAAATTCTATTTAATCAATCATTTCAGAATAGCGAGAAAAATGATTTACATATAACATTTATACATCGTTAATACCTTAAAATACTTGCCATTAATGTTCATGTCACCATTATTCATTGTATAAACACTATAACCATTGCAATAACATCAAAGTAATATTCTCATAAACATTATACATATACCCATGACATGTCCTTCGTTAATACTGTTAGCACCTAAATCTGCGCTAGGCTAAAGGAAGGAAAAATTCAGGGTAACCACAAACCACGCTCAGTCTGGTAGCTAGCCCTACCAGAACAGGAGAGGGCTCTCTCCAAGTCACGCTCAGTGAATAGATAAGCAAAAAACGGTCTGAGATGACTTACAACGAAATATTGATCTTAGGCTAGTAAGTTAATATGGATACAAGAAACAATTTTTATGAATGACCGAGCTTCTGGGATGGTATGGGACCAACAGTCAGCAAAGAACAGAGAATTTAATAAAAAGGCACAGATTACTTCGTGAGGCAAGGTAGGCGGAAAGTGTAGCAATTTAGTTTGAAATAATGCGGAATGGAGAGATTGCTGAGGAGTGTGAAAAGGGCATAGGAACATGAATCCTTTTCAACAGAAGAAGAACACTGAACATGAAATTTTCCCACAGGCAGAGCAATAAAATTGAATTCTACCTAATCTCACTCAGAAAATTTCACTGGAAATGAACACGAATTGAATTATGAAACATAAAGAAATACATATGAAAACATAAGAGACACATTTGCTACACTCACAACCACAAGAATCTCATGAAACAGAGTCACTGCCTTTCATTAATTCTCTGTCAAAAATACACAGTGAAGAAACAGAGTTTCTTTCCCACAGTCTCCCAGAAGTTACAAACTAACCAACCCTTTGCAAATAGCTTACATACAATATATAGAATGTGCCACGAATAGATAGAACGCCCAAGGGTTCGGGAGTTACTCGAATCATTACAAAATGGAGATGAAGAGCCAACCATCAGCTATAGGTGCAGCGCTACAAACATGACATTTGGCTTGGGTGACCGTTTGCCTTCCTTCACCACTTGGATAGAAGTCCATCTAGAAAGAAAATGCTTTAAATTCTGCCTTCAGTTCCAAAAAACCAAAGTGTAGATGAGCGGGCCCACTTGGAGAAGTCGCGAATCGAAAATTCGCGAAACGGAAGCAAATTGGGCAATTTTTCCTCTGTGCGCCATGCTACTTTGGGGCCTGTTTTGGGGCACTTGAATGTGTCCAAAATGTGCCCAAGTGGGCTTGTTGGAAATCCTATCCTATCTACTTTCTAAACCCACTGGAATTTTTGAATTTCGTGCTCATTTGCCCCTCCAAATCTCCATTCTCCCAAGACTGCTTCCTGTGTGTCAAAAAAGGGGCAGAGAGGCCATTTTTTGGGTGTTTTTGACCTTTTGGAGACTCATATCTTGCCAAAATTTCTTGTCCAGGCACCAGTAGTCATGATTTTCCATGCTGAATCCAAAAATGTAAACCATTCCTCATTTGGAGCTCTAGATTTTTAGCGGAGAAAAACCCTGTGTTTTGCCCAAAAATTTGTCATGTGACCAAAAATTCCCCAAATTTCTTGAAATTTGGGCTGGAGGTTCTCTATGGGGTGTTATGATGGGCCAAAGAAGCCTCAGCCAAGATCCGAAGCCGATCTTGCTCTTTTGCCTCTTTTGCTTTTCTTTTTGCTTTCCTCAATTTCGCCTTCAAGCTCCTTATCCGGGCCCTTGCACTCATATTTCGTGTCCTGTAATGATAAGCCATGTGTCTCAGCAAGGAAAGGTCCTGATTGGCCTTATCCAGTAGCCTCTCCAAGTGCATGTTCACGTTATCGAGATGGGCCTCCCAATCCTGATTGATTTCTTGCTCCAATAATGTGAGCTCAACTCTTCTCCTTTGAGCAGCTTGGCGATGCTCACGAATGTTTTGCATCTCCATAATCACCTGCCAATCCTCTAGCTGTTTGTTTCTCTACTCCAAGTACTTCATGTTCCACTTGGCCCTCTCCAAGCCAAGGGATAAGGCCTCAATCTCTGATTACTGCTCCTGGATGATCTCTGTAAGCTCTGCATTTGTTGGTTCTGTATCTTACTCATCATCATGGAGGAGAATGAATTCGGTCTCTCGTTCACCTGATGGCCCTTCCTCCTGCACTGGCTCCTTACCCTTCCCCTGCTCTTGTGATGTTGATGTCGGAAGCGAGGCCCCTTCCACCTTGGGTGGAGATAACACTCGCTTTGCTGCTACAAACAAATGTCTACTGCCTCTCTGATAGGTGATGAATGCTGGCGTAGTAGCAGTCTCGTGGCACTCATACTGATGTGAAGGAGCATCTATCTCATGCTCTGCCTCTGCTACTACCTGTGGAGTGCTGAAGAAGTCACAGGAGATGAAGTCCTCCCAAGAAATGCCCTGCAATCCCAACTGATGATCCACCAAAATCCGGATAAGAGCAAAGTGATAAACACTGTTGAGCTGTTGCTGAGGAATATTATGCTGCATGAAATTTTTCATCCTCTCTATGTTCCTGTAAATGAAAAATGGGAGGTTCATCATCCGCACCCTGGTAAAGTGCATGAGCAACCTAATGTGATAGGCATAAAGGCGAGAAAACCTCCCCTCACAACTGAAGTACTTCATGATCAATTTCATGAGGGGAGCATACTCATCTGTCAAAAATCTGAATGGGAAAACTCTCGTGAGTTGACTCAAACAACTGGCCTTAATGTAAGGCTCATAATGATGCCTCTCCACCTTCTTCTTCTTATGCCACTATTCTCCAACATTTGATATGCCTGTTGCCACTGATATGGCTTCGGGTGTCAATGTGAAAGTGACCCCAGCCAAGGTAGACTGACCTCCATGTAGGTGAAGTGCAAAAAGACGGGCCAACTCATGATGAACTCTGACATTTGCCACCCTTTGACAAAATTCAAAACATGCTAGGTGCTGGAAACATGACATAGCAAAAGGGCATGCCTGCAACTCAGTGAGGGTGTTTGGCTCATCTTTAATATGTTTGCCACTCCTGTGATGTCTCCTGGGGGCCTGTTCTCCTGAAGCTGTATCACTGTGGGTCTCCACCTCATACTCTGATGAAACCTCGGATGCCATGACTGTTGTTTATAAGATGAATTTAGGCTGCCCTTTTGATGATGGTGAAAGCTAGGTTGTTTTCATAATTTGCCACCAAGGGGACAATGAAACAAGGGAATATTAGGAGGGGAATAATATAATGGGAACAGGGGTTATAGGGAGAATTTTGTTTAGGGACATGTAGGGGGTTTGGGTATTTTTGATAGGGTAGGGTTTGGGTTTTTGGCAAGGTAGGGTTTTAGGGTTTGTATTGAGTAATGGGAGGAGGGGTAAGGGAATATGAGTTTGGTAGTGTTAGGGTAGTGATAGTAGGAAGAATGCAATAGGGGAATAAGGAACAGGGGTAGGGAAGGGAAAATACCTTGGCAGCAATAACACTGTTACACAACCCTAGCAAGATGATTTCTTGGTGTCTTTTTGTGGTTGCTTTAAGAAATTTTTGCATTCAATCACGGGCATGAAACCATCATATCTTTACCAAATTTGATGCACAAGTGAGTTTAGGTAGCCTACCTTGCAATTAGAGTGTCTTCACAAAAAAATTGGGTGAGTTTGGCAATTTCTGGGTGCTTTGTCTCTGTGCGCCGCGAGCAAAGCCCACTGCACCGCGCTTCGGGTGTGCACCGCGCGCAAAGCCCAGTGCGCCACGCTCCGGGTGTGCGCTGCTCTAGTTGTAATTTAACACTGCAGGCAGGCTCTGTGTGCATCGCACCCTGTGTGTGCACCGTGCCCCTGCCTGTGTGTGTTGGAAATAATACTGAGAGGGGGGGTGAATCAGTATTATCAGATCAATCAAACCTTTTCAATGCTCAGAAACATATACGCTACTTCAGTTAAGTAAAACAGCGTGTACACGCTACTGTGACTAAATAAAACAGCGTATAAGCAGAAAACTCATAACTTAGTTAGCTTATTCTTCAGTTAAGTTCATCAGGACATTATTCAGCACATTAACAGTAAGCAGATGCAGTATAACAGAACGGATCAAAAGCCACACACATGAACACCAAGATATAAGGTGGAAACCCAATGTGGGTGAAAACCACCTGCTGCAAGTTATCTCTATCTTTCTTTAAGAAACTTCAGTTTACAATCTTTTGTACTGGTGCAGCCTTATACCAGTACGCAGGCTACAACCTGCAGAAGGCTACAACCTTCTCTCGTTCTCCAAACTTCCTTGGAAGGGAGCTCCAACCCCCTTTGTTCTTGTACTAGCCAAGATACTAGTACATAGGTGCTGACCTACAATCTTCTTTTCTTCAGGTATCACCTTTCATACATTTTCAGACTTGAATATTCCTGAAGCACAACATTACAATCTGAAGACCACAATTCATTCAATTTCCACAACAGATCATTGAAGCATAAAACAACCAAACTCTGAATCACTGAACCACTGAACCCTGTCAATCACCAGTTATCAGAACACAGAGCAGACTACAGAACTCTGCAATAACTGTCAGACCCCACTGTAAACCCAAAAACAAGCTTCAAAAGATATACGCTACTTCAAGGAGCCAAACCCGCGTATACACGCTCTTTTACCGAAGCCAACCTGCGTACAGATCTAAAAATAAACTTTCTCAATTTGCAGCTGTACCAGACATTAGTTAGACCCAGAACATAGCATTGCGACAATATCCAGATCTAGAAATAAGCATAATCAACCATATCATGATAGTGCATTTCAAACCATTAGATCCCGATCTATCCTTAGATCTAGTCTTCCATCAACCAATGTGATCTCTCCTTGGCTTAGATCAAGCAACCCAGCACCTGCAAATCAGATCTCTTTCACTCTTAGATATTCAAGCCCTTGTCGAAAGATGATATTGCCTAATGATCTTCTTCTCCTTATATAGTCTTAGGCCTAGCTCAATACCAAGAGCCAAAACCATAGTAACACAATACCATCAACTTCAAAACTAGGGATCGACACGCCCGTCGAGACACAATGGTCCGAAATCATAGGCACAATTTCCAAGGACTAACCACCATGGACCAAAGGAACCTTTCCACATACACACGCTTTTTATGAATCGAACTAGCGTGTACACGCGACTTGGGCTTAACGAAACGGCGTGTATGAGCTTCCTTGGCATGCTGTACTGAGATCTGTCTTCTGATTAAGATGCCATCACTTGTACCAACCTCTGAGCACCTGTACCATCCTCTGAGTGAGTTGCCATCAAGGACAACACTTGAATCATAATGCCAACAATCTCCCCCTTTGGACTTGATGGCAACCACCACACCAAGTCACTCTCCCCCTTTGACATCAAGAGCAAAGGGCTGTGCTCCCCCTGAGTACATGCTGATACCTCTGCTTGGCTGTGCTGACTCGTGCTCCCCCTGACAGTAGGCCAGATCTGAAAAAGATGTTCTTCAACAAGAACCAAGATTTATACACCATAAGGGACCTTCCTATCACCAAAAGACTCAATACATACATCCATACTCCCTACCAAGAGGGGACATATCAGAAACAACCAATTATATTACAGCATTCATCCCAGGCATAGTGGGGAAACCAACATAGGCCGTTACATGACCTTGACACCATAAAAGAGATATGACAAGAGAGATACATGACATAGAGACAACAGATCTAGACCAAGACTTAGGAAAGACACCAGCAGCATCTGATAAACATCTTGTTAGATCAGCAACCAGAATTTCTTTCTGAGCTCCTTCTCCTGAAACCAACAACCAAAACATCTGAATGCCAACAATGCTTTATGAGACTTTTGAGCTGCTCCCCTGAACCTGTGCCTGTTGTACTCCCTGAAACTGTGCCTGAAGAATTCTGACATTCCTATTGCTGTTCAGAACTTCAGAGTTTTCCCTTGCTGTTCAGAACTTCATATACGCGTTTTATCCTGTATAAAACAGCGTATGTACGCGGATATTCTTTCTGCAACAAGCATCCAGCATACACGCGACTTACCCAACATAAATCCGCGTGTATACGCTCATATCCCTTCCGTAACCTGCGTATACCAACTTTTCTGTAGAACAAACAATCTTCAACAACAGGATGAAGCATCAACTACTCCCAGCTTTTGTCTGAGATATTCAAAAGTTTCCCTGGGCAGTGGTTTTGTGAGAATATCAGCAACTTGCTCCTTAGAAGGAACATACTCCAACTTGACCTTCTGCTCAAGCACTTGTTCCCGAAGAAAATGGTACTTGATTGGTATGTGCTTGGTCTTTGAGTGCATGACAGGATTCTTTGAAATGCTGATTGCACTTGTATTATCACATAAGATAGAGACAGGTGGAGTGCAAGTGATTTGAAAGTCCTGCAAGGTCTGCATCATCCAAAGAAGTTGTGTGCAACAAGATGCTGCAGCCACATATTCTGCTTCAGCTGTAGATAGGGCAATCGAACTTTGTTTCTTGCTGAACCAAGATACTAATCTGGAACCCATGAAGAAAGCACCTCCACTTGTGCTTTTCCTATCATCCACACTTCCAGCCCAATCTGCATCTGTGTAAGCATGAAGAGTGAGATCAGTATTTCTAGGATACCATAAGCCATAGTTTTGGGTCCCTTGAAGATATTTGAAGATTCTTTTGACTGCCTGAAGATGAGTTTCCTTTGGGTTGGCTTGAAATCTTCCAACTATTCCTACTGCATGTGTAATATCTGGTCGAGTACCTGTCAAATAAAGCAAACTCCCAATCATGGATCTATAAGTGGGTTGGTGAACTGCTGCTGATTCATCATTTGCACTGAGGCTGCATCCTGTAACCATGGGTGTACATACTGGCTTTGACTCTTCCATGCCATACTTCTTCAAGATCTGCTTGAGGTATTTGGTTTGAGACAAGAAGATACCTCCTTCATTTTGTTGGATTTGCAATCCAAGAAAATATGTCAATTCTCCAAGAAGTGACATTTCGAATTCTTTCTGCATAACCAAGGCAAAGTTTTGACTCATGGTCTCTTCATTGCTGCCAAAAATAATATCATCTACATAAACAACAAGGATTAGCAATTTGTTATTTTCAACTTTTATATAGAGATTGCTATCTGCTGATCCTTTTGAAAAGCCTTGTTGGTGAAGATATTTGTCCAACCGATAGTACCAAGCCCTTGGAGCTTGTTTGAGCCCATAGAGTGCCTTTTTCAATCTGCATACAAGGTTTGGATCATTTCCAAGAATGAACCCATCTGGCTGCTCAATATATACTTCTTCTTCTAAGTCTCCATTTAGGAAGGCTGATTTCACATCCATTTGAAATACCTTGAAGTTTTGAAAACTTGAGAGAGCAAGGAACATTCGGATGGCCTCTAGTCTTGCCACAGGAGCAAAGGTCTCTTCAAAATCTATTCCTTCTTGCTGTGCATACCCTTTACAAACAAGTCTGGCCTTGTTTCTAATTACTTCTCCATTTTCATTTAACTTATTCTTGAAGACCCATTTTGTTCCTATTACATTCTTATCTTTTGGTCTAGGAACTAATTCCCAAGTGTTGTTCCTTTCGATTTGCTCAAGTTCTTCATCCATTGCTTTGACCCAACATTCATCTTTGCATGCTTCTTTCACATTTTGTGGTTCAATGGAGGAGAGTAGAGCCAAGTAGCTTGAAGCTTCTGCAAGTGTCCTTCTTGTTTGTACTCCTGCTTCTTTCTGCCCCACAATCTGAGTTTCTGGATGATTCTTTTGGACATATCTGGATGGAGTCTTCTCTTCTATTCTTGTCTGCTCCTCTGGTTCTTCTTGAGATTCTTCTTCTTCTTGAGGTTCTTCTTCTTCATCATTTCGCCTTTGAGAGTAACCTTCATCTTCTTCAATGTCTTCATGATGAACTTGCCTAGGAATATATCCCTTCTCATCAACCACTATATCAATACTGTCAATAATTCTGCCAAGTCTTTTATTGTAGCACTTGTATGCTTTGCTATGTGGAGAATAACCAAGAAGAATGCCCTCATCTGCTCTAGGTTCAAGTTTGCCAAGTTGCTCATCAGTATTCTTAATATAACATTTTCTCCCAAAGATTTTGAAATGCTTCACGGAAGGAGTTTTACCACTCCAAAGCTCATGAGGTGTTTGAGTGTTGTTTACTCGGACATTTGTTTTGTTAAGAATGATAACAGCAGCATGTGCAGCTTCACCCCAGAAGGTTGCAGGAGTACCTGATTCATCGAGCATAGCACGAGCCATTTGTTGGATAGTTCTGTTCATTCTTTCCACAACCCCATTTTGCTGAGGAGTTCTAGTTGTAGAGAATTCTCTTCTTATCCCATGTTCATCGCAGAAATCGAAAATTCATTTGATGTGAACTCCCCACCTCTGTCAGATCTGAGGCACTTAATTTTGTGTCCTGATTCATTTTCAGCCAATGCTTTGAAGGATTTGAATTTTTCGAATGCTTCATCTTTGTGCTTCATAAGCCCTAACCAAACAAACCTTGAGAAATCATCAATGAATAATATCAGATATTCTTCTCCTCGAGGTGTCCTTTTCCTAAATGGACCACATACATCTGTATGGACTAGCTCAAGAGGCAAGCTAGCTGATCCTTCCTTTTCTGGAAAGTTAGTTCTGGTTTGCTTTCCAAACTGACAAGATTTGCATATAGTGTTGTCTGGAATTTTGATATCTGGAAGATCGCGAACTGCCTGATATTTGCATGCTTTTCTTATTTGTGAGAAGCTTAGATGTCCCAACCTTCGATGCCATAGCCAGTGCTCTTCATCCTTGCTAAGATAGCATTGTTGTTGTCCTTCTTCAAATATGTACAGATTATTTGGAGTTCTTTTGCCTTTGAGAACTGTTTTACCTGTATCAAGATCACGAACAAGACATCCATTCGATCTGAAAATAACCTCGGTTTTTTGATCACACATCTGACTGACACTTAGAAGATTATGCTTCAATCCATCAACATACAAAACATTTCCAGCCTTGACCTTTTCTTTCAAAGGAGCAATACCTTTTCCTTTTATAGTTGCAGGAGTATCATTTCCAAAAGAAACTTTCTTTCCCTTTTCTAAAGTAGAATAAGATTCAAGTTTTTCTTTATTGTAGGAATTTACAGGGTAAGTTCCTCAGAAAGAATACCAAGAGGACACCGCTCACAACCAGATCTCAAATCAATACACCAGTATTTTTGACGTGGTTAAAACCCTCAGAGTGCAAGGAGGGAAACAGTCCACGGCCTGTCCCAACGTGGGTACAGACAATTTATTAATCAAAGAATGAAAATTTACATAAGCTTCTCTCATGCACGGATTACCCGAACAATGACCCTCCATGCGCTTTAAATAGAACTCATGGACCAATCGGGTGTCAAGCCACGGATCAAGTGTCGGTAATACCGAGGTGAGAGTGAACCGTCGGATCACTACATATCGTGACCGTCGGATTGTAAGTTACAAAATGTACAACGGTAAAGAAACACACTTTACCTAACTCTAACCTAACTCTATACTAGACCAAGTTGAACTTAACTATATCCTATGTGTCGGAATATCCTAACATCCCCCCTTAAGAACAACTTGGGATAGGATTGAAGGATTTACAAATATGACACAATAGGAGAAGGAAGGAGGCACTAGAGCCTATCCCCCCTTAGTGACAACTTCCTGAACTCCAAGCATATATCGAAGTTTAGTGAACTTCGCCTCTGTGAGAGCCTTTGTGAAGATGTCTGCAACCTGATCATCTGTTGGACAATATTGCACTTCAAGAACATGGTCATGAATGAGCTTTCTGATGAAGTGCATGTGTAGTTCAATGTGTTTGCTGCGCTGATGCTGGACTGGATCTTTGCATAGCTGAATGGCACTTTGATTATCACACCAAAGTGTGGTTGGATGCTGCTGCTCAAAGCCAAACTCTGATAGGATCTGACGAAGCCACAAGGCTTCCTTACTAGCTTCCACGGCACCACGATACTCTGCTTCTGCTGACGAAAGAGAAATGGCAGCCTGTTTCTTACAAGCCCATGTAATAGGTCCTGAACCAAGAGTGAAGACATAACCGGCAGTAGACTTCCGATCATCAAGGTCACCAGCCCAATCAGAATCAGTGAAACCAACTAACAGAGGAGCTGCTTTGGCACTGTAATGAATCCCAAACTGTACTGTACCTCGAACATAACGAAGTATTCTTTTAGCTGCTTTCCAATGACTTTCACGGGGGTTTTGCATAAAACGAGCAACAAGGCCAACAGCAAAGGAAAGATCAGGACGAGTATGGGTTAAATACAAGAGTTTTCCGACAAGTTGACGGTATAAGGTAGCATCAACTTCAGGAGAAGTACAAGAGACTGAAAGTTTGACTCCAGACTGAAAGGGAGAAGGGGCTGGCTTACAGTCTTCCATGTGAAAATGACGAAGAATATCACAAGCATACTTGGACTGGGAAAGGAAAATACCCTCTTGGGATTGCAAGACTTGAAGACCGAGAAAATAGTGTAAGTGTCCTAAGTCTGTCATTTCAAATTTCTTTTTAAGGCTGGACTTCACATGGTTTATAAGGTTGGGATCACTACCAGTAAGAATAAGATCATCAACATAAAGAACAAGGATGATGAGAGAGTTGCCCACTTTCTTGGTGTAGACAGTATTGTCAGAATGACACCTAGAAAAGCCAGATTCTAAAAGAAAGCTATCCATTTTGGCATACCAAGCTCGAGGAGCTTGCTTGAGGCCATAAAGGGATTTCTTAAGTCGACAAACGAGGCTGGAGTCTGTTTGTATGAAGCCAATGGGTTGTTCCATATAGATTTCTTCCTGCAAGTCCCCATGCAAGAAGGCAGATTTAACATCCATTTGATGGACTTCCCATTTTAAAGAGGCAGCAAGGGAAAGAACAAGGCGGATAGAGTTCATTTTGGCAACTGGAGAGAAGGTTTCAGTGTAGTCAATGCCTTCAACCTGTGAAAAGCCCTTAGCAACTAGACGAGCTTTATGTTTATCAACTTTCCCATCTGGTCCATACTTGGTTCTGTAAACCCATTTGCATCTAACAAGTTTGCGTCCCTTTGGTAGAGGAACAAGATCCCATGTATCATTTGTCATCAATGAATGATATTCTTCATTCATAGCTGCTTCCCAATGTGGATGGCCTGAAGCTTCTGCAAAAGTGTCAGGATCATGATTTACTGGAGCTTGAGCCAGTAAAGAAGAGGCTCTTTCAAACTGAGAACGTGTACGTCGCTGATCTGTAGGATCACCGGCAAGATCACCTGCTGCATCCCGAGTAGCACGGACCCATCTTGGAAGTTGAGGATCCTGAGAAGGTGGGGAAGGATTATCATCCTCGCTTTCATCATCAGAAGAAGAAATGTTTTCAAAGATAGAAGAGATAGGAAGAGGTGGCACATCCGCCGGACTAGGCTCGCAGGCCGATTTATTTTCATCAAATTTTACATCTCTTCTAATGATAACATTTTTGGACTTAAATGGAATAAGTCTATAACCTTTTACATCTTCAGAATATCCAACAAAAGTACATTTCTCACTCTTAGGTTCTAAGGCTTTATGCTTTTCATCTGGAATATGGGCCCATGCTTCACTTCCAAACACACGAAAGTGACTTACATCTGGTTTAATGGAACTCCAAGCTTCTTCTGGAGTGATATTCTCTAGAACCTTAGTAGGAGTGCGATTGATTATATAATTTGCACAATTAATTGCTTCGGCCCAAAAACTAAGACTGAGTCCTTTAGATTGCAGCATACAATTAGCCATTTCCTTTAAGGTGCGATTTTTCCTTTCAGCTACACCATTTTGTTGTGGAGTGTATGGAACAGTATGTTGCATTTGAATTCCATTTTCGGTGCAAAAGTTGATGAATGCATTTTTAACATATTCTCCACCATTATCAGTTCTTAGCTTAAGAATTTGATGTCCAGATTGTTTTTCAACGAATGCTTTGAAGGCCAAAAAGGTGGTAAATACTTCGCTCTTGAGTTTTAAGAAGTATACCCAAGTGCGTCTGGAGAAATCATCAATGAAAGTTAAGAAGTACTTGCAGCCAGAGAATGAAGCAACAGGAAGAGGACCACATAAATCACTGTGCACAAGCTGTAAAGGGGCTGAGGCGTGCCAAGAGGCACGTTTGTCAAAACTGTCCCGATGATGTTTTCCGAGTACACATCCGGAACAAACACCATCTTTGCAAGATACCATAGGAAGACCTGTCACCATATTTTCTTTACATAGATGCTGAAGGGAGCGATAGTTTAAGTGACCATACCGCTCATGCCAAAGTTTGCTCACTTCATCATTATGAGCAACAAATACTGAGGGAAGATGGGATGACCCAAAGTTGTGAAACTTATACAACCTTTTGGAATCATCAGCAAGACCAGTAGCTAGAATCTGTTTAGGATCTTTTAGATCCTTGATTACAACATCATGAGGTGAAAATTCAACAATTTTACCTTCACCTGAATGAGTTATCTGATAGACAGATAGAAGGTTGCAGGATAAGTTTGGAACACATAATACATCATTGAACTGACCATTGTCTAGATGAACAGTTCCAGTCCCTACAACATTAAGAGATCTATCATCACCAACATATATATTTTTGGTGTTACAATCATTTAAAGAAGAAAACATGGCTTGGTTTTTGGCCATGTGACAAGAGGCTCCAGAATCAATGAGCCACTCATGAGAATGAGAAGAAGAAGAAGATACATTTAATGCATAACCAGACTGAGATGATTGACGATGACATGCAGAAAATGCCGTTCCGGAAGTTGAAGTTGAAGTAGGCTCCAGATGGATGTTATGTTTCTTCATTGCGGCTTCCAAGGCTTCCATCTTCTTAAAGCATTTAGATTCTAAGTGGCCATCTCGATTACAAAAGTTACAATGTCTGTCAGTCTTCTTCCATTTGTTTTTATTGGTCTTGTCATATTGCTGAAATGATCTTTCATCTTGAGGCTGAGTTGGTTTAGGACCATTCCTTTGAGGATAAGACTTCTTAGGATTCTTTGAATTTGGTTGCTGCTGGGCGGCTAACGCTTTCGAGGAAGAGTTTCCAAGATTAAGAAGACCAAGGTGTAAGAGTTTTTCTTGTTCTCTTATTAAGGAATCACAAAAGGAGTCAAAGGAAGGGGGCTTGTAGTCTTTGCCTTGACAAATGAAAGCTTCCCTGGTAGAATGGAAAGTGGAAACAAATACAGAGTAGGCTGGTCCCAACTTAGTAAGGATGGAATAAATAAGGTTACCATCTTCTTTCTTAACTTTAACACCTTCCAAGAGATATCTAAGGGTCTTGAATTTGGACAAGAAATCTTCAATGCAAGAAAAATTATTAGGATCCAAAGTAAGCAACTCATTCTCAAGTTGATGGGCTCTAATTTCATTTTTAATCCCAAAAACTTTAGCAAGTTTTTCTAATGCTTCATGAGGAGTTTCAATTTCTGCAATGTGGAATCTAAGATCAGGAGAAACAGACATTCCTATCAAACCACGTGCTTGATCTTGTCGATTTTCCCATTTTTCGGCCTTGTCTTCATCTTTGGGTTTCTTCTCTTGGTCTGTGGCTATTCTGAAGAGACCTTTACTTCTAAGTAAATCTCCCATGTAGGCTACCCATTGGAAGTAGTTAGTGCTGTCAAGAATGACTTGGCATGGACTTTCCATTTTTTGAAAAACAACTGAAGCTGAAGATGCTGAAAGTAAGTGGTCCAATGGATAGATCTCGAAAAAATAGGCGGTTTTAAAAAAAACGGCTCTGAAAAAGGCTTCCGGATGAAGAAGTTATGGCTTTTTGAAAAAAAATTGTTGACGTTGCCGGCAAAGTGCGCGAATGTGCGGGAATGAAAAAATCCGCCCCCACAAAATGGAGACTTGAACCCAAGACCTCTACTCTCTTAAAAGGTCTTTGAACCAATTGATCTATACAAAATATTTGAGAGAGAGAGAGAGAGAGAGAGAGAGAGAGAGAGGGGGGGGGGGCCTCGATTTGCGTGCTTGCCTTGGGAAGACTCTTTTCCCCTACAAAACACAAAACACAAAACCCAACACGAATATCCAAAGAAAAACGAACCTTACGGCTCGAAGTTAGCTTTAGCCAAAAAACTAGAAATTTTAAAAAAAATCTCAAAGTTAGCTTTTAGCCGAAAAACTAAATATTTTTCTCAATGTTTCTGATTTTCCAAGATCACACTAAGGTGCAGGGAAAAGAGCATACGCATGAGAAAAATCCTTTCTTTCTGTTTCTGATTTGCCCAGATCGCACAGAGTCGCAGGGCAAAGAGCATACGCAGAAATGAAAGGTATAGATCCGGAAAAAAAAAGGCTAAATAAACCGAAACCGAAATAAGCAGAGAGAAAATGACAGTAAACTGCAAAAAAAACACTGTATACCTCCCGATCTGAAAAATGACGCAGCTAGGGCTACCGGAAACCTTTTCGCGTGAAACGAAAGGGGTTCCTCACTGAAACAGATGCTCCGAACGCAACAGAGCAGTCCTCTCGGCCCGAAAGCAGTCAGAAACAGCAGATCTAGGAAACAACAGCCGCATGCAGTTCTACCGGCTTCAGATTTGGATCACCAACGGACGCGGCCCTCAAATAGCTCCGATACCATGTAGGAATTTACAGGGTAAGTTCCTCAGAAAGAATACCAAGAGGACACCGCTCACAACCAGATCTCAAATCAATACACCAGTATTTTTGACGTGGTTAAAACCCTCAGAGTGCAAGGAGGGAAACAGTCCACGGCCTGTCCCAACGTGGGTACAGACAATTTATTAATCAAAGAATGAAAATTTACATAAGCTTCTCTCATGCACGGATTACCCGAACAATGACCCTCCATGCGCTTTAAATAGAACTCATGGACCAATCGGGTGTCAAGCCACGGATCAAGTGTCGGTAATACCGAGGTGAGAGTGAACCGTCGGATCACTACATATCGTGACCGTCGGATTGTAAGTTACAAAATGTACAACGGTAAAGAAACACACTTTACCTAACTCTAACCTAACTCTATACTAGACCAAGTTGAACTTAACTATATCCTATGTGTCGGAATATCCTAACATTTATCACCTGTCATATGTTTCGAACATCCACTGTCAATGTACCATAGATTTTCCTGTCCTTCTGCATAAAACGCTATCCCACATCTTTCTGTCTGAGGTTCTTTTATTCTCCATTTTTTGGTGCTCGTGGCTTGTTCCTTTTTCTCCTGAAACCTGCTCCTGCATTCAGATTCTTTATGACCAAAATTATTGCAAATAGAACATTCAACTTCATTTTCAAGAACCGAAAAGTTGTTATAGGTCCTCTTTGTAATCCCTGTCATACTTCTTTGTTTTTGAGCTTCCCTAGTCATGATTGTTTTATATGCAACACATTGAGCTGCTTTGTGACCAAAGTTATGGCAAGAAAAGCATTGTCCATTGAAGAAGCTTCTGCGGTTATTGAATCTACCAGCCAACTGATTGTAATTTCTATTTTCATCTATTATTGTGCCAAACTGAGAAGATTTTACCTGTGGTTGGTTGTAGCTTTTGTTCACCCTTAAGAAGGATTGTCCCTGATAGTTTCTGTTTGTAATTCATCCCTGCTTTACCTGATTATCTTCATTGTTCTTCTGCTCATTTCTTCTTGCTGCATCAAGATAACTCTTTGAGGTGGATGCTTTAGAGGTTTCTCCATTATAGCCCAAACATGTCTTGTTTAGAGGAGACCGCTGCACATTGATAATCTCATCCAAAGTTTCAGATCCTTTGACAAACTTAAGATTAATAGCTTTTGTTTTCTCAATTTCTTTTCTGAGACCAACAATTTCACCTTCTAGTTTTTCAAGATGTTTTTCCTTTTCATCAATTTGAAATTGCAAAGTATCAATGATCACACTCTTTTCTTCTATGCATCTCTTGAGTCTAGTAATTTCATTATAGAGATTATCCACATCTACAGCATCCTCATAATCATCATCTTCAAATGCCATTAATAGCTTATATTTATTACCTTGTTCATCTTCATCACTGTTTGATAAGCCATCACTATCTTCATGGGTGTAGTAGCTTTTCTTATTTGCACTTTGTTTCTTATTCCATCTAGCAGGTTCTTTTCCTTTATCTTTATTAGGACATTTTGCAGCATAATGACCTACTCTTCCACAAGCAAAGCATTTGAAAGGTAGCTTACCTCTGAACCTTCCAGCACCCCTTTGAAGATTTCTGACAAAATTTGATTCTTCTTCCTCTTCTTCTGGAACATGGCTTGCCTCATAGTAATCTTCTTTTCCTGATGCCTTAAAAGCAGCTTCCCTTCTGTCTGATGGACCTCCCTTTCTCATTTCATAAGCAGTTAGAATTCCATGTAACTGAGACATAGTGAGAACTTTGAGATTTTCCTTTTCTTCTATTGCAGATACTTTAGATTCAAACTTGGGGGATAATGATCTTAGAATCTTTGAAACTACTATAGTCTCTTTTATTTCTTCACCCAAATTTTTCATACAATTAACAATCTCGTCTACCCGAAGAAAATAATTTGCCACACTTTCATCATTATACATCTTGAGAGTCTCATATTGAATCCTGAGAGTTTGAAGTTTAGCTTCCTTTACCTGTTCATCTCCTTCATAGCTAGTGATCATTTTGTCCCATATCTCTTTTGCTGATTTGAAGTGCATGACCTTCATGAATTCTGTTTGGGATATACTTCCTAATAGAGTACTGACTGCTTTTGCATTTGTTTCATATGTCTTTTTCTCAACTGGATCTGTAGGAGTAACTGAAGGAAAAGCATAGCCTGTTTCTACAATGTTCCAAACTTCTGTACCAAGAGATTGAAGATATGCAGTAACTCTTACCTTCCAATAATTGAAATTTGTTCCATCAAAAACCGGTGGCCTGATTGATGCTTCTTTCTCGTAGTTGCTCATGATGAATGATCTACCTTCAAGCGATCAAGCTTCCCTGAAGGACCTGCTCTGATACCAATTGTTGGAAATAATACTGAGAGGGGGGTGAATCAGTATTATCAGATCAATCAAACCTTTTCAATGCTCAGAAACATATACGCTACTTCAGTTAAGTAAAACAGCGTGTACACGCTACTGTGACTAAATAAAACAGCGTATAAGCAGAAAACTCATAACTTAGTTAGCTTATTCTTCAGTTAAGTTCATCAGGACATTATTCAGCACATTAACAGTAAGCAGATGCAGTATAACAGAATGGATCAAAAGCCACACACATGAACACCAAGATATAAGGTGGAAACCCAATGTGGGTGAAAACCACCTGCTGCAAGTTATCTCTATCTTTCTTTAAGAAACTTCAGTTTACAATCTTTTGTACTGGTGCAGCCTTATACCAGTACGCAGGCTACAACCTGCAGAAGGCTACAACCTTCTCTCGTTCTCCAAACTTCCTTGGAAGGGAGCTCCAACCCCCTTTGTTCTTGTACTAGCCAAGATACTAGTACATAGGTGCTGACCTACAATCTTCTTTTCTTCAGGTATCACCTTTCATACATTTTCAGACTTGAATATTCCTGAAGCACAACATTACAATCTGAAGACCACAATTCATTCAATTTCCACAACAGATCATTGAAGCATAAAACAACCAAACTCTGAATCACTGAACCACTGAACCCTGTCAATCACCAGTTATCAGAACACAGAGCAGACTACAGAACTCTGCAATAACTGTCAGACCCCACTGTAAACCCAAAAACAAGCTTCAAAAGATATACGCTACTTCAAGGAGCCAAACCCGCGTATACACGCTCTTTTACCGAAGCCAACCTGCGTACAGATCTAAAAATAAACTTTCTCAATTTGCAGCTGTACCAGACATTAGTTAGACCCAGAACATAGCATTGCGACAATATCCAGATCTAGAAATAAGCATAATCAACCATATCATGATAGTGCATTTCAAACCATTAGATCCCGATCTATCCTTAGATCTAGTCTTCCATCAACCAATGTGATCTCTCCTTGGCTTAGATCAAGCAACCCAGCACCTGCAAATCAGATCTCTTTCACTCTTAGATATTCAAGCCCTTGTCGAAAGATGATATTGCCTAATGATCTTCTTCTCCTTATATAGTCTTAGGCCTAGCTCAATACCAAGAGCCAAAACCATAGTAACACAATACCATCAACTTCAAAACTAGGGATCGACACGCCCGTCGAGACACAATGGTCCGAAATCATAGGCACAATTTCCAAGGACTAACCACCATGGACCAAAGGAACCTTTCCACATACACGCGCTTTTTATGAATCGAACTAGCGTGTACACGCGACTTGGGCTTAACGAAACGGCGTGTATGAGCTTCCTTGGCATGCTGTACTGAGATCTGTCTTCTGATTAAGATGCCATCACTTGTACCAACCTCTGAGCACCTGTACCATCCTCTGAGTGAGTTGCCATCAAGGACAACACTTGAATCATAATGCCAACAGTGTGCGTCGCGCACCCTGAAACCTCCTCAAACTGCTCCAAATCACGCGATTTCTCACTCAAACAGTTTGAAATGTTCTCCCAAGCACTTGGTTGCACAATGACTTGGATTCATGATGGAATTTGTGTATATAGGCTTGGAGGTCATGTTCTAATTTTTTTTTTTTTTTAAACCCACTTCCTAATGTCCTGTTTGGCACCTTTTTCACTGATTTTAATATAACCCTGATTTTCACTTTTTCTCTGAATTTTGGGCTCAAACGATGAAATTTTCGACACTTTTTGTGGGGATTGCATGACAGAGCATTTGGCCACAGAAACCATGACTGCACTTGAAGAAATCAACTGTAGACCCCTTTTGAAAATTTTGTTACCCATAGCACTATTTGACTTTTCTTCAAAACAGAGTTTTGAAGAACAATCGAAGTTTATCAATATCATGATGAAACTCTATGGATCATTACTTTGCAAGAGCATCACTCTGGCATGCATGTCTTTAATGGAAATATTTAAAGATCAAATTGGTCAATCCCTAGACCTAATGACCAAAAATGACTTTTTTCCATTAAAGGACCAGACCTTGACTGTCATGGACTTTAGTGATTATTTACAAAAGACCCAAGCCAACAGGAACCAGACATGATGGGAAATGACTATCATGACCTTCTCCGTCAGATTATGGCATGCCCCTAGCGGAATGCGGCTGAGTGAATGGAGCGAGACACCTAAAAATGAAATGCATAAAGAGTTTTGATCTATGACGAAGGACTGACCAGACCGACTCTAACAAATACCTTCAAATACTTGCCATTAATGTTCATGTCACTATTATTCATTTACAAACACTGTAACCATTGCAATAACATCAAAACAATATTCTCATAAACATTATACATATACCCATGTTATGTCCTTCATAACATGAACATGTATCATATTGTCATGCACATGTATCATATTGTCATGCATGAGAGAACCCATTGATTTTAACATCATTAAATCTATGGCATTCTGGATAGATATATTATGTTTCTATAGAACATGTTGTTTCTTTGACACCATTTCATCATCTATTTGAGTATATCTTTATATTCATCATCAACTTATTATCTTTCTCCACCATATTTTATTTTCTTTACCTGCTATAACTAGTAAAATCATAACCATCACTATGATATGTGAAAATACATACCACTTGAAGTTTGAAGTTTTCTTGGGTAATTATTTAATATTAAATATGTTGACCGTTAAAACTAAACTATACATTGAAGACACTAAAATCCATGCATGGAATAAAATGTTGAAATAAATCCATTCATGGAATAAAATGTTGAAATTTATTTATCGTAAAGACACTAAAGTTAGTGCAATGCACTGATAGTAATAGAAAATCACAACATTGTGATCATATTAATGTAATAGACAACTTTAGGTGAAATTTATTGACTTTACAACGTTGAAATTCAAACATCAAAGCAAAAGGAAAGATGAAGAAGTGGGGAATACATGACCCCCTGGTTTAGTTTATGAACATTTAGGTTTGTAGAAGTGGGGCATCCGTGACCTTCTAGTTTAGATTCTCACCATCTAAACCTCTGCAATTCGAGGTAAGGATTATGGAACCTTTTGCTTCATGTATAATATTATGAACTTGTTATTTAAAGCACACGTACAGTGTTAGCTTTAATATATTTTCTATAATCTTTAATATATTTTTCTATAATCACAATCTTAGACCATCTAACTTATTATTTATTTGGTGCCTTATTACCATTTTTTTAATAAGTCATAATTATTTTCCTACCATTCTAACTAATTAATAATTTCTATTGGTTATAATTAATTTCCTATAATATATTGAATTAATTGATAAAAAATTTATTGTAATTTTTATCCATTTGCAAACACTAATATCAATGCATGAAGTTGAATAATTAAAGCTATTCACTATATAAACATTAGAACAAATGCATTATAGTAAGGTATTTTTATTAGTCATTTGATTTATATAGGCAAGTTAGCTAATAGTTAGAAGTGATGATAAAATAGATAATTTTATTGAAATTTTTAATTAAAGAAATTCAATCAATTTTGAAACTATTAAGTGATAAGGAATGAAACCATTCGAATTTATTAGTGGATGTTAATTTGTTTTTAAATGATTTATGATTCTTTGAAATATATATATATATATATATATATATATAATAAAGTTAATCTATTGAAATTTTAAATGATAATTATCATTATATTGTATTGGTATAGTCTTATTAATAGATGGAATGATTTTTTTGGATAAAATATGGCAATATAATATTGAGTAAGATTGTGATTTTTTGTTGTTTAAAATGCGCTTTTGAATGCATGAATGGATTCACCACCTTAAAAACCCCTCTCAGGTCCTTGAACTTTCCTGATTAAACAAATTAGTCTTATGATCCTTAAATTTTTTTACCGTATTTTGGAAAAAATTTACCTCAAGAAAAGAGAAATCTCATCTATTAGTTAGACTAAGCCTATTGTAGGGAAATTATTATACTGTTGTAGTGGCTAAAACCAACCTCCAAAATTTTGGCTCACGTGAAAATTTTGGAGCCTACTGTATCGTTGCTTGGTCACTGATGATCTCAAGCTCCCCTCCTTGATCCTAATAGTTGTTCATGTTCTCATATTTATGCAGCATTTGCCACCTTTGGGCATGGGGATTATTGTTTGTAATGCAAAGGGAAGTTCTTAATGCTTCAAGGGGAAATCTTTGTGTGTATGAGTTGTTCTCATCACATAGACATGTTTCAGACTCACTTCATGCACTCTTGTCACGATGGTTACTGCATGAAGCAGGGTATATTTCATATGTTATGGATGCTCTATGTTGTATCACTAAGTGTTCAAGTGTGTGATCATAGTCAAGTTCTATCATTGTTTACATCAGTTTCATTGATCTCACACTTAGCCAGTTTCCCGAGCAACCTAGCCTCATCCATCTTTCCGAAATTGCACACTTTTCTTCTACAACCCTCAAGATTTTTCCCTTTCTTGCTGGAATTGTGCAATGCGTAGAGACCCCAGCCTCCCTTGGCATCCAAAACTGCACAGTGGTTTCCTCCAGTGTCCTTCCCTCAGCCGAAACCCACTCTCTCCAGAAACTACGCAGTACTGTCCCCAGCTGCCCAATCTGTCTTGCAACCTAAAACTGCATAGAGGTGTCCTATCAGGACCCCATCCTGCCGTAGGGTCTTGCATTCAAAAACCACACAATGTTGTACTCAATTGTCCACTCTGCCTTGCATCCAGAAACTGTGCAGAAGTTTCCTATCAGGACCCCATCCTACAATAGTGTCTTGCATTCAGAAACTGCGTAGTGTTGTCCTTAGTTGTCCAGTCTTCCTTGCATCCAGAAACTACGCAGAGATGTCCTCCCAAGACATCATCCTGACAACAGTCATTGTCCGTTGAAACTACGTAGATGTATCTCTCAGTGATCACAAGGAAGGATGACATACTATATGACTCTCAAGGAGTTGAGGAGAAGGACCAAGGAACCCAAGTTATGATCGCATGAAAACTTCATTGAATGTATAACCCTCTGGAGGGTAAGTAGGGTAAGCAAAGCTCATATCTTGAAATGCATTTCTTAGTGTAGCTTGAATTACTGATATCATTCTATCTACAATGACATGCATGCATGAAAGTCATTCCATGTGTGTCCTCTATGTGTCTTGCTACCTATCGTTTGTTGGACCAGCAGACATCTTTTAGCATATTGATTGATTTATCATGGTGATTTTGAAGGTTTGTGTTTGTGTGCATGAGTTGTCTTCACTCTGTGAACATCGATCATTCTCACTCATAAGGTTGTAGGCACAGTTGTGCAAGTGTTTTCACAGTCGTCCGAAGGTATATCCCAAGTGTATCATTTGTCGCTCTTTACTTTAAGACAGTCTCACTGAGCACATGTTTGGTATTGTTGGTATATGTTGTCTTGTCATCAAAACAAGCTAAGTGTATGATCACATTGTCAGTCTGCACAAATTCACTTGCTTTCAACACACAAACATTTTCCCAAAAAATTGGTCCACCAGAAAACCTCCTTCAGTCGGATCTCGACTGAGATGAACTGCGCAGTCTCAGCCCTCAGTGATCCTGCTATGCTACCCATAACTACACGGTGCTTGAGGTTGTCCTCCAGGTTAGTTGCACTGCATAATCCCGAAAGTGAGTAGCTTGTCTACCTCTCAGAACTACGTAGAAATTGCATCCATGCTCAAACTAAACTATGCATTTATCAAGTATAGTTGGAAAGCCTCCCTCCAATCTTCTGGAAACCTGCACTACACTAAGACTCAGGATTGCACTACTCTCCAAAACTACTTGGGTATTCCAACAATTTGCTTGGTTGATACAGATTGTGATCCAGATCTCGTGGATATCCCAATTCCAGCCAATGATGATGGTATAGCTTCAATCCAATTGATCCTGAACAGATTAACGTCAGCAATTTGCGAAGGAAGGGCATTAAGGTCATTATAGCTATATGAAGGGCTAATAGAAAGTAATAAAAAAAAAAAAATAAAAAAGGGGGGATGTTTCCCTTATTGCCTACCCTACACTACCTTTAGAAATTGTGCAATCATGATCATAAGGCCTCTACTACCTTACTCTGTATTGTCTCCAAAAATTGTGTAGTCCTATATGGCAGGTCCCCTACTGGCTTACTCTACACGGCTCTAGGAAAATGCACAAAATTCCCAATCGGTTTCCTTAGTGGCATGCCTTGTCTCCCCCTTGAAAAATGTGTAGCAGTACCCCTACACCTGCCTTGTCTTCTTCCTAGAAACTGTGCAAAACCGGCTAGTAGTCCCTCTGCAGCCTTGCTTTGTCCTCCCACTGGAAACTGCGCAGAAATGCCTAGCAACTCTACTTTGTCATCCCTCTAGAAACTATGCAGAACTTCCCAGTAGTCCCTCTGCAGTGCCCATTTTGTGCTCCCTATGGAAACTGCACAAAATATCTCCCTCTCAACCTCTCATCTTGCAGCTGACACTGATGACTGCCACTACCCGATTCTACCTCCATGTGGTCACTGCGCAGTTTTTTCCGATAGTGCAGACCGAGCTCCAAAATTCCTCATCTCGGCCTGAGCTATACTCTATGCAGTTCCAGTGTCTTGTCCTCCCTTCTGGTCACCTAGACTCAAACACAAAAAATGATGCATCATGCTAGACTAGGAGATTTTCAGATTTGATGTCGTATTGTCATGACTGAATTGTAGGAACATGTACATTGATGGAACATGGTGAGATGATGAATGAGATGAAAAAGGAGTGCATGCTAGAAGAATTTCTTGTAGCTGGATGGACGTATAAAGCACATTAAGCAACAAGTGAAAGGAGTACATGCACGTAACCATCTTGGAAGACCAAGACCATTGGATACCCCACAACACCAAGCTATGTGGAGGTGAAGAAGAAGCACATCCAAGAACACATCTATTACTCAGTAGCGCAACAACTTAACATAGACACCACAATTAGCCAGTACATCTCAACAGTTTCATGTCGAGTCGTGTCATGAGTTGTCTCGGACACATCACTATTATGGGCCATACTCGTTGTAATCAAATGTAATGTAAAGTGAAATTCCAAAAGTCATTAGTGGAATGCAAACAATCATTATGCAATGTAAATAGTTATATGTAATGAAGTTGAAGAGTCATGAGGATATTCCAAGAGTCACAAAGGGGAATGTCAAGGCTCACCCCACCCTTTGCTATATATAGAACCTCATAGCTCATAGAATAGGCTTTTGGGAGCCAAGATTTTGCTAGGAATTTCTTAGAGAGGACTTGGAGAGTATTGTGATGAGCCTTGGCTTATCCATAGTGCGGAGTGAGTACATATCTTTGGAGGAGCAAGCAGTGTTGATTGTAACGTGCCACTATTGGGGCTAGTGGCTACCAATGGTGTATGGATATATGGAATTTTCACTTTATATAATATAACAGAGCCAACACATCTTCATGCATATGTTGTTATTGTAGTTTGACTATTCTGGTTACTTTAGCAATGTATGTTGTTTAACTTATGCATTTGTGTATGAACTATTTTGTATACGATTTTATGAATCTTGTTGAAGTCATTTTGTTGGTTTAACTCGTCACTTTGGATTGTTGACTATTTCACTTCCAGCTTGTTATGTCATTCCGCTCATGTGTTCCTTTGAGGATACGTACTATTACAGGCTTCTAAGGGACACACTTCCTTTTCCCCCTCCATGTGTTAGGACCCCCATGCATCTCACTTGACTCGCTGCAAGGTCACACACTTGCTTCTGACAAAGATATCACACTTACCTCTGCACACTATTGTAGTCAAGAAATAGCTTTACTACCCATTATTGAGACTCCTACTGCAAACGGTATGAGGTCTATTTGGGACTTCTTACCGAGGACATCCCCTGACATGTTGGCAGGTCCAACACCATCAACATATACCTAATGAAAAAAAGTAGTAATGAGGTAATAAATAATTAACCGATTTAATGATTAAGATTGTGATGATAGACATTCAATATATATTTTTTTAAGTTAGACACTTTGTGATACATCAAATGAGGATTACATAAACCAATTCTTTTTTACTATTGGTATCTTAATTTTAGAATCTTGAGGTTGCTAAGACCTTGTCTAACTAGAGCATCTTGTAAATAAAAACTTATAAAAATAGGCTAGTTATGCCACTCCTTGACATACATCGAGATGAGAAGACAAAAAAGACTATTAGTGCTACGAGAAAAAAAAAAGAAAGTGAATTAGTATAACAACTATTGGGCATAATCTCCAGGCATCCATGTTGTCTAGTCATTATTCTCATGCGGGGAGGAGGAGATGCTAGTTGATCTCTTAGCCATAGTGGAGAGTTTGCAGTCTATATTGTCAAATTTTTCCTCCACCACTGCCAATCTAATTGAATTATGATGTTGAGTCATATTATACCTCCCTATCCCACTTGTAATATTCAAATGACATTTAACCTTGTGTCAACTTTGTGCCATGATCGATGAAGTGACTTGAGCACATACAATGCACCAAGTATAGTGGGAGCTACAGTCCCCTTTCATGTGATTTGGCATAATATCAAGAGGAACGATTCCTCCTAGGCACCCTCCTTGGGGGATAAGGTCCTTTGCAGCTAGATCTTGATAGTGGATCTAAACAAATTTTGGAACTTCCTCACTCCAATCCAAATCAAGTGAATGATCTATTATGTTGAGACAAAATTGGCTAACCTATCAACCTGTTGGTTTTCTTCTTTGCGAACATGATAGAGGAGGAGAGTTGTGATTTTTTCCTGAAGTTTTTATGTATTACCTATTCGAGCGTCCAACTTGCAACTCTTAGATACTTTGGAAGGATCTAATCCACATTGTATTTTGTGGAAGATATTGATAATAGTCTTGGAATCACTTTCAATAGCGTGCTTGTGAAGTTGTTTTGAGATAGAAATTGAGAGACCCTTCTATAGTGCTCGTATTTCAACAAAATTATTAGTGTTGAGGCCTATGGCACTTGCATAAAGATTTAGAATCTTCCCATTACCATTACGAAATACTCCACCATAACTGGATTGGCTTGGATTTCCTTTCAAGTCCCTATTGAAGTTAAGTTTGATGCAATCTTCTAGAAGAGGGGACTAAAAGGAAGGGCTAGAGAGGAAGAAATTAGGGACAAAGAGAGACTTCCATAAGAAATAAGGGGAGAGACTG
Organism: Pinus tabuliformis; assembly: GCA_031772625.1. NCBI lineage: Eukaryota > Viridiplantae > Streptophyta > Pinopsida > Pinales > Pinaceae > Pinus > Pinus tabuliformis. The sequence continues at coordinate 1,830,756,455 of CM062818.1, read as the reverse complement.
ATTTTGGTTAGAATGATTTTTTCAGGTTGATTTCATTCCCAATCTTAGGAGGACTAACGAAGAGAAGAAACAATTTCCCTTATTTTATTTAGAATATATTACCAAATAAAGTTTATGGAGACTGTGATATTTTAAATGTTCATTTGTTACACTCCTTCCAAATCTCCCATAGGATAAATCCTAGGATGAGTTTCCTTGCTCTGTTGACATTTGGATTAGTAAAAGGTGAGTCAGGGTAGAAATGTAGATTGGAGAGGACATTGTTTTGAATTTTGTTAGTCTATCAAAAGAACACAACAAGGTGGTCCCAGATAGAAGCAGAGAAGTTACAACTATTGAGAAGATCATTGACATTTTTTGAATTGGAGAAACATATAAGACAAATTGAGGGGCCCTAAAAACCATGAATTTTAAGCTTGTCCCATGCTAACGTTTTGTTCCCTAATAGAAGCCACAGAAAAAAGAGTGATTTTGGGCCAATGTTTGAAATTCCATATTATATGCCATTTGTATTGATCATCCTCATTTCTATTTCTTGAAATGTTTTTTATCTTCTACCTTATGTTTTGGTGCATGCTTCACATGATTTATATTTTGGTGCATGGAAAAATTCATTGGCTTAGATAGTGGATAACATTTGGCATGTTTTACATCACCATGGAACTACTTTAGCATTTTCTTGGGCATATATACATATGGATTATGATTTTTTTTCAAATTATTATTTATTGTTAAATATACATGGTTGGGTATTCAAAAGAAAATTAGGACATTATATAAACTAGCAGGGCCCCACCTACCAAAATGTAAATATAATAATGAAAGTTACATTTTATTTAGCTTGCCCCTTTAGAAAACTCATTCCCATTCCTTAGTCAAAACATTATTAGAGATAAAATACAACGAATTATCCAAGCAGTTGAACTTCCCAACTGTATTGAAGGTCCTTAAAAGGGAATGAAGTCTGTGAAGGGAGAATTGAGAACATTGTGAGGAGAGGTGTGCACTAATTTTTCTATTGTTATTATTTCCTCTGATATTATTTTCTCTGTTAGTTAAATAAATTCATCTAATGGTGGTAGAATACTTTTTTCAAAAGGGAGACAAAGTTGAATGCAACTCCACTTAACCTTCTTGAGTATTTTTTTTTAGTATATTGAATTTTCTACAATTAATTTGTTGACATAAGGTTTGATTTATTTTGACTAGTGCCAATAGCCATCAATTTTGTAGGGAAAACAAGTTCCAAAATTATATCAAATTACTTGGACATTGTTTTGAAGCTATCATATCATTTATTTATTTTTCTAGAATATTTGTATACGATTTCAATTACATTGCAAATGTTCTAGAATTAAGCCCGACTAAGGGTTTTCACAGAAACTCGCCAATTTGATTTTTTGTACTCACACATTATTATATAAAAATAAATATTTTTTTCCTTCATATTTTGTGCATATTTCTCTTAGATTTTACATATTTTTAATAACATTTTGTTCTCCTATTTATTAAATTTAAACATAACTTAAGCTCTATAGTGTTTTAAAGTTGTAGGACTTTGAATTGTTGACCAGTTTGCTGTTAATTAAGTGTAATTTTTATTTTAATTGATGATACTATTTTATACAGTGTCTATTCGTACAACACTTTGTTACTGTATTTCCATATGTTATTATTTTTCTTTTAACTACTATTTTATCTCTTTCTATAAATAACATTGTTCATATTGTAAATATTTTTAAATTCTCCCTAAACACACTAATCCCTAAGGCATTCAGCAACGAGTAATTTGTATAATTATCTCACTTGCGCTGTGAGATTTGACGAGTTGGATAAGAGAAGTATAACTACTTCCATTTGATCAACATTTTTTTGGTGACCATACTGGGGATTAATGAGTGATTCTTGGTTTTTAATCAAATCCTTATTTATCAAATGACTATCCAATCTGCTCACCAACCTAAGCTTGGAGCTCATATTGATAATCGAAGAGATATTGCTCATTCTTTATTCAGATTCATTATTGAGAACTCAGATATCATTGAATAATTTCGGAGTAATTAGGTTTTCATAACCCAATATATTGAATTACAAGAACAAAGAGAGGCCTTGGAGAGACAACTCCATGAGTGCATTGTTCGAAGATAACCGGTTTATCACCAGCAAGTCTCATTTTCAAGTTTTATTCTTTGAGTAGCAGTGTGCTTCCCACTTAGTCTCATCATGTATAAATCTAGTTATAATTCAATTAATGTTGTATCTATGGTTGATTGCCTTATATTTGAGGTAATTCATGGGAATCTTCTTCTAATCACATCGAAGGATTCTTTATTTTTTCAATCTATTAGGGTTTATGATGTATTGACCTCTTCTAATTTATTTCCCCATTCCCTTCAAGGCAAAGCTAGAGACGGGTATAAGCATGTATTGCCAAATCCAAGCTTTTTATAAGAAAACATATTTATAAAATATATTATTTACTTTCCTCCTCCTCTCAATCACTTTAAGGTTTTTCCTGAGGATCTACAAATTGACTTTTTCAATGGCTCCCATGAGCAAATTTCCTGTGAATTATTTTTAAAATCTAAGCTTGAATATCAAACAAATCCTCATCTCTTTTTGATCATCGAAAAGGATAATCGCATAATTCATGATTCTTCATCTTTAGAGGTCTGTAAGGAATCATTAGCTTATCAATATTCTCATGCCATCTCTAATCATGAACCTTTGTTGGATGTATTCCCTTTAAATGATAATCTTTTTGAAGCACATATTGCATAAGATAATGCTTTATTTCTTAGAGATAATCCTATAATAAGGGTAGTCTTGTTTCACATCACATTCCTCCCCACACTACTCATTTTTATGACCATTCTGGAGAAAGAGAAATAAACAATTTAGGGAATGATGTGGTTTCATGTGATTTTTGTTCTGAGAACATGATAGAAGACCTTTTTGCTATCTCAAGCCAACCTGAAAATATTGTTCTTTCTAATTATCATGAAGAATATTGTGTCAAGGATACATATTTTATTAAAGAATATAATTCTCAGACCTTAGTTCCTTACTTTACAAAATCTCTTAATAATAAATTGTTAAATTCTTATATTTTTTTGAACTATGATAACTACTTGATCAATGAACATGAAGTTAAAAAGGGGGATTCTTTGGCACCAATTTATGATGAGATCTCAAATGAAGAGCATGAAATTTTGATTTAAGAAGAAAGAAGAAACGAATGTACCTCAAAGCTAAGAGACAAAGTCCTATTGCACAATGCAAAAGGAGTTACATGTTTTTTATTCTTATTTGCAAATGGTTGCAGTTATAAATCTAGATTTCTCGTCCCTCCTCTCTAATACTGAATACACTTATAAGTATATTGATAAATCCTTATCTACGCACCAAAACATAAATCTTATATAAGTACCTTATGACAACAAGAAGCCTTATATTGACATCATTAAAGAGAGGAAGAAGCATTCAACTTTAAATCATTTATACCCATATCACTCTAAATCTGAACCCATAAGACATGCAAATGATAACACTAGACCCCATAATAATCACACTCAATGGCATCTTTTATAAGACGGTGATCATTTCTTTTAGATTTTGGTCAGTTTCCCTTGTGCATTATATGGATTTATTTTCTTGAATATTTATCCTTATATTTTGAAAGTTTTTAAAATTGTAGGAAATTAAAGGATATATTCATTTATGTTAAGTTTCATCCTAATTGAACTCGGGAACATGCTGTTTTATTTCCTTTTGTACATATGCTTTTTCCGTTTTCATAAAACCTTATGGTTCCTTTTTGTCTAATCGTTGCTTTACTTTTTCAATTTCAATTTATGTTTTGTTTCCTTACTTCATTACTATTTGGTTTTAAACTCTCTGTTTAGTCTAGTATTTTCACTCTTTGTTTGCTTTCCTACTTTTCTTACATTGTTAGTTTTTTCTTTTGGTTCTTTTGTTGCATGATAGTAGGGTTGATATACAATTTCTTTGAATATAGCATGAAGGCTTTATAACAAAATAGCTAGAACACCTCACTAATATAATTTGTTTTAAGTTATATTTCTCTGAAAGAATTATTATGCTAACATACTTAACCTGTAATCAAGAAGATATTTAGCATAGGAAGAAAGAAGCATTTTTGTTTTGTGCGTAGAGATGGGTTGAAAAATACTCCGATAAACCATAATTTCTATAACTACAATAAACCATCTCATATATGTCTTCTTTCCCCCGCCTCTCTCGTCCCATGCTTCCTATCCCCAATGACAACTTGCTACCTACTTACTCATAGTTCAAGATATTTTTCTTTTTACCAAAAATTCTAAGTTGTGATTTTCCTCCTACAAAACACCCTATAGAATCACCAATGTTGAGACACTAGATTTAACAAATTCACAAGTTGTTGCAAATTTCCCTAATAATTTTCTCTCCTTTGTTTGTTTAATATGAAACAAAAAATAATATGTGAAATAATAAAAAAAGAAAGAATGGTAGGTGGAGTCCTACATAAATGGGTACTATAAGGACAAGAACACAAATCCTACGTGGTCACTCTTTGATTTTAACACATCCTTCACTTATCAATTAAAGGAAAGCTAGCCATTCATAGTGCAATTCTAACCAGTGACAAGTTACTTAAGTGAGTTTATCAGCATACATTTTGTATCTAAGGAAAAGGGGTACCCATGCATTCTTATCATAATACAAATAATAAAAGTTATGGTATAGGTGGGACTTATACAAGAAATAAACTACCAGTTATAACCTAAGTTATAACCTATGTTATCAACCTCTACTAGTGATACTAGAATCTAAGTGTATAATATAAAGCAATCATATGAAAGTGTTATATGCTTTTAAAAGTTATGGGAGATAATGTTATGGGTTATATTTCAACAACTCTCAGATATAAACTAAGTGTTATGCTTGAAATGAGTTTTGGAAATAGTATTATGTTTCACAAAGTATGGTAATTAACCTAACCAAGGTAAGCCAACGTTCAATGTTCTTTTCATAGTACTTCAAAGTGGAACTACCCATCCCATAACCGAAATTTATAACTCGAAATGTGATTTTCCAACAACTATATTAAACATAGAATTTAAATGTTTCTTTACCAAACCATGCACTAAATCCTTTCAGCAAAATTATTAAGTCATTAATTGATGTTTAATAATTGACTTTGTTTTTAGAGTAGCAAGCCACGTGAAAGTGGATGAGTTATCATTGAACATGAATGAGGGTAAGCCCACCTAGCTAGGTCTTTGAAAAACTGAAGGTGTACATGGAATATTAAAATATTTATGTGATTAATGGAATATATGTCTTGAGTTCAGGAAAATGGTGGAAACTCTAAGAAACTCAAAATTTGGGAACACCAAGAAACACAAAGCGCAAGAATCGCTTCACCTGGAAATATAAGCATAAGGGGTTAAGGTATATGGAATGGAATTACAACGACTATCAAATCTTGTTTCCTCGGCACATTGTTAAAGATATTTGCTCATATTCATAAGTGACATGTTTGTGACTTTCTTTTCGTTTAGATTTAGGTTGTCTTTCCATACACTTTCTAATATAAGTTTTATTACAGCGTGGTGGTCACCCTTGATACCTCCTAGGTTTTGGGTCTTATCCAAGCACAATATATCAATATTTATATTTCTAAGAAAATTTGTCACTCAATGACTAAATATCACTCAATATGTTAAAATCTCATCTTACTCTATTGGCCATTATCAAGAACTTTAGTTTATGAAAGATATCTTTTAAAGATGGGATATGACAAATATTAAACAATAGTCAAACCCTTATCAAATTACACCGATGTTCTTCCAAATTTTGCTTATGTTCTTTCCCTACATACACACAGTTGAAGTTAGTTTTTAATACAATTCACTATTGTGACTATTCTTTCAGTACCTAGAATGATAAAAAAATTATTCCATGCACACACAAAATTTTCCCTTCCTATCATCAATACCTATTCTTGTGTTATTCTTTTATATTTTCCCATGCAAGGTAAAAGTGTGAATAGATATTTGATTACATTTCCTACTAAGTTAATGAAACATATTTGTGCACTAGTACAACATGATTTTATTTAGTTGGCATGGCCACAATAGATGGATAAATAATAGAGGCAGCGGCCTTGGGGTGAGAGGCAATAGAAGACTGTGAATCTCAGTTCATTTTGATGGTGACTCTGAATAGTTAAGACAATTGCTACAAACTAGATTTTTCAACCTTCCTCATCAGCCCATCGTACAATGTCCTCAAACCTCTATTCATAATCAAAACACTATTAGTATTCTTATAGGCTCACATGTGTATGGGAATATGGTCATTCCTTCCAACAATGATTGGAAAAACATGATTTATCCTTGGCCATTTCATCATGTCTATGGGTGGGTCACTACCTCTTTGCCTCCTCCACCCATCCTCCTTTGATACACGCTTCCTAGCATCTATAATTTTTCATTTCACGTGCCATTCACACTTCCCTGCCAGTTATTCAAACCCCTCAACCAACCATCAGTCGAGGAAAACAAAATACCTTGGACACCAAGTTTGGATCCTCCCATGGTTCCTCACATTCTGTGAATTTTCATGCTTAGCATGACCAATAGGAGTAGCAGGATGAGTGTATGGTCAAAGGAAAGATTACATCTAATGAAAAATATGGATTTTAGATGTAGATTCATGTGATTTTTCGGAATTGGCATGTTTTTGTAGATAGACTGCAGTTTCAGTTTTGATTATCCCCCAACATCACTTTATTTTCAGTACACATTTTAGTTCTACAACATGATTATTCCAGCACTTCCATTTTAGTTTTTATTGCATGATTTGGTACCACATTCACAGTTTTATGGAAAACCTATATACTTTTGAGACAACATTACTTTTTAAGCATTTTTATGACATGTGGCACAAATATTTTAAGGATATGGGCGCATTTTTGTGCTGATGTTTTATGGATTATTTATGCATAACGTTGAGAGGTACAAGAGGGTAATGTTTCATGCCTTTTGCCTTACATTTTAATGCATGCTTCATATGATTTATGTTTTGGAGCCTGAACATTCATTGACTTAGATAGTGGATAACATTTGGCATGTTTTACATCAACATGGTTCTACTTTAGCATGTCTTAAGGATATCTACATATGGATTATGATTATTTTCATATAATTTCTGTATATTGATAAATATACATGGTCGGGAAGTCATAAGAAAATTAGAACATTATAAAGACTTGGAGAGCCCCACCTACCAAAACGTAAATATAATAATGAAAGTTGAATTCTATTTATCATTTTCCTTTATAGAACTCATTCGCAGTCCCTAATCAAAAAATGATTAGAAATAAAATACAATGAATTATCAAAGTAGTTGAACTTCCCAACTACATTAAAGGTCCTTAAAAGGGAATGAAGTCTATGAAGGGAGGAAAGATAATACTTTGAGGAGAGGTATGCACTAATTTTTATGTTGTCATTATTTCCTATGATTTTATTTTCTGTGAATCCAAGAAGCTTATCATGATAGAAAAATTCTTCAAATGGGAGACAAAGTTGAAAGCAACTCCATTCAAAACTTTTGAGTAATTTTTCAGGTATCTTTAATTTTATGCAATTCATTTGGTGATTGAAGGTTTTTGCTATTTTTACTATTGCTAATAGCTATCAATTTCATCAAGAAAGCAATCTATCCAAAATTATGTGATATTACTTGGAGGCCATTTCAAGTTTCCATATCATTTGTTGCTTTCCTGGAATATTTATATATGATTTCAATTACATTATGGATTTTCTAGAATTAAGTATGGCTAAGGGTTTTCGCAAAAACCCAACAATTTGATTTGTTGTACTCACATAGTATTATATAAAGGTCAACCTTTTTTCTCTTCATATTTCGTGCATATTTCTCTCATATTTTACATATTTTTAACAACAAATTGTTATCTTATTTCTTTTAAATTAAATCACAACGTAATTTCTCTAGTATTTTAAACTCATAAGACTTTGAGTCACTAACTATTTTGTTTCTAATTAAGTCTGTTTTTTATTTTAATTGTTGATATTATTGTATACAATCTCTATTCATTCAACACTTTGTAACTTTTTACTGCATTTTTGTACATATGTTTTTCTATTTTAACTATTGTTTTATCTCTTGTTGTAAATAACACTATTCATATTGTAAATACTTGTAAATTCTTCCTAAAAAATCACTAATCCATAGGGAATTAGGCAAGGGGTAATTTGTCCCATTATCTCACTTGCCTAGTGAGATCGAGGGGTTGGTTAAGAGAAGTATACTAACTAATTCCCTCTAATCAATAGGTATTACCTAAATCAATCCATAATGTTACCATTTTCCTTTTGACATATCCTTCTATCTCAAGTTTTGTGGAGTGTTGGTGTTGGCCAATGCATAACAATATATTGTTGAACTAGTCTCTTCTAGCTCTATATCTTGTGAAGTTTCCACTTCTTGATCTTCTTCATATTCATAGTCTATATCGAACAATTTCTTCTTAGTGAATTTATGCCCTTTACTACCCTTTTTCATAGTTTAAACATACTCCATTTTCTCTTCTTTCATCCATTTTTTGAGGAGTCAACCTGTTGGTTTAGGAAAGGGAGCATGATTTTCTCTATAGTTATTAGTGACCCGTTTTCTAATGGTTATATTTTTACTTTCAGCTTTCCTTTCCATACCAAAATCATTCTCTAGATAGTTAGGTTCAAAGAAATGCACCTCGTGTTGGATTATTCCCTTCAAAGTTCTCATAAATAGGTCTAACATGTTATCCTTTGAAATATTCTTTACTCTTGGACTCAACTTTTAGAATTGTTGAATATGCTTTGTAACTAAACCCTTTTGTCAAATATTATTTACCAATTAACCAGAGAATGTGTTGCTCTTAATTTCCTCATAATGCACTATCAATACCTCTATAAAAATGGACCAAGATATAACATAATCCATTTTATAGAAAAAAGGGTTATATTATAATAGTTCCACAAGACTTCTATATGTATACTAAAATTCTTGAAGATTTCATAGTGATCCAAGATCTTTACTTCAATGAATTTAAACCAAATTTCATAAAGAGCATGAAATAACCATAAGTGCAACACACACGAAGAAAAGACAATATCGACAAATTCACCAGACTTGATAACAGATTTCACCCACAATGCACGAGCTACATCTCCAGGCTCTACTCAACTGATATGGAAAGTTTAGGGAAGAAATTTCATTAATTTCTATGTTTTGGACATTTTCTGAAAAATAAAATCACTCATTTGGTTAAAATATCACCTAATTTTTTACATATATATGGTCAAATGAATGCTATTTACCAAAAAATTACCAATTTTAATAATAAATTACATGTTTTTAATTGAATATTCGCCTACATTCTATGTGTATGACTTTTCAAACAAGAATAGTCACTTACAATAATATAAATAGCCATAATATTTGAATCCTTAAAAAATACCATGTCAATTGTGTAGTCGCTTCATTAGTTGCTCTTCAATAAGGGTCTTCTTTAGCAATACAAGGATTGAACTCTCACTTATGTCGCAATGTCTCCCCTACAAAGAGACATTCTCATTCAATAATACAAAAGGAATGAATTCTCACAAGAAAGTGGCATAAATTGTTCTCCCTTCAAAGGGGTTGAACTCCCTCACATAAAGTGGCAAACCTTCTCTCCCTTTCTTCAATTCAAAGGGGTTAGACTTTCACAAAAAGTGGCAAAGATCCTCTTTGAATCCGTTGTTTAGAATCAAGCATATATGTAAATACATATTCTTCATTTTACATATCTCAAAATGGGAAATTCAACAATAAATGAGACTTACATTGGATTCCATGCCAAAACGCTTCATCAAATGCTAAAAACACATCAAACACAACACTAGTAGGTTTGTCTCATCATTCTGTGACTTTTGACTGTAAACATGAACAACTTCTTAAAAGTGCATCTTTGTCTCTAAATTCATGCCAAGCATTAATGACACATGTAGGCTTCATCCATGAGCCCTCAGATATGCACCATTGGGTTTGTCTCAGAAAATCATTAAGAATGACTATAAACTTCATATGGTTTTATCATCTTCATTTTTGGACCCCTCAGGGCTCCACTGCTTTGAAACTCGTACCACGCAAAATAGAAATATTCCTTAGAATATTATTTTCCTTGGAAAGCATACCTGTACTAGGTTACCTCTACCTAGGACCTGTGCGTGGACCCTCTCCTTGCTGCCATGCTACTGCTTCACTTTGTGGGTCGTACACGAGTCTTGTGCACTAGGTGCTCCCCCATCAAATAAATGAACAAGAGTTTAAATAATATACGGTGGCCAACTTATCATTGTAGCTCAATGGGTGTATTGGTTGGAATGTATAGTATAAGTTGTTTGTTGGTTGGGAGGGTCCCAGGGTCAAACCCGTGGCCCTGAAATTTTTGGATGTTATAACATTAATTTGTATAAATATTACCCCATAGACTAACAACAGTTTGTATAAATATTACATTGTAGACTATATTTAACAAGGAAAACAATTGGCACAATCGTTAGTCTATTGGTATTGTCCCATCAAGGTTGGGGGTTCAATGCCTATGGCCTCCACTTGCAAATTGATTTTTATCATACTACACCCGTTTTAGTTTCTAGCGGGGTGCCACATGACAGTCTACCATTTGTACACAACATGCTAATGCAATGCCATCCCTTGCCATGTGTCTTCTTTGGAGCGTACCACATCAACACCTCACTAGAGTGCCACGTGACAGTACCATTGCTACCATGTGGCCTAGAAGGTTGACTTTGATTTTGACTTTTTGTATATCATCACAAAACCTCAGAACATGATATCTTCCTCACACGAGCTTTATTTGATGTGCTTCAATTTGCATTGCAATCATCCCATAGATCTCTTTGACATGACATTGTTTACATAAATTTTTGAAAAATTTGATTTTTGAGTTTTCTTGGAGCCTCTTGGATCGTTCCTCCCAATTGAATGACTTTTGGACCCCAAAATTTTACATACAAAGATCAAACATGTTTTCTCTATTTTACAGTAGAACTTATACCCTTTTCTATCCAACAAAAAGCCAAAATATCACTATGTCACATTCATAAGTGATGTTATATATTTCATCACTTTTACAAATATTTGTTCCCATCTATGGGGTCTTCAAAAGAAACATCTAATTTACAATGGCAGTCTCACTTAACTACTTAAAAATGCTACCCATATCTTACCTAACCAAGCTAATGGCCTCTCTTCTTGTAGTTGTCTTTCTTCCTATGCAGCTTCCTAGAGGGTTACAATGTGCTTCATTTGTTAGTTCTTGCACCAGGGTTTCTTTCTTCATAGGTGATTTCATAAATTTCTGGTCCTTATTTAGACATAGCTCTGGATGGATATTCCTATAGGAAGCTCTCAAGTGCCCACTATTCTTACAATAGGTGTATTGGTTTCTCAACATCCATACTTTCTTGCCCTTTTTTCTTCTCCTGATGTGGAGAGATGTCTTTATGTCATATCTCCTTCTTGGTTGACATAAATTTCCTTGAATGGTTGTCTTTTGTGCATATCTAGTGAGGATAACTTGGCTTATCTCACCCTCTAAAATACTCACGATTGATGGGATGGTGTGAGGTGCTCTCAACCTGCATTAATTCAGAGTCATTACTTCAAGACTCTCTTGCTTATGTGGTTTTGGAGTTTCTTTCGTCGATGGTCTTGGATAATTCTCCATCCTTCTCTATACCATAGCCCAATCCTTCATATCGATGTATTTATACTACTTGGATGTCATTCACAATGCCATGGTCATTAACTCAAAGGCCTTTTCCTTTATATCCATTTTCTTCATTAGCTTCAAACCAATGCTTGTAGTTTTCTTTTCAAAATCACCAAAATCATCATCATAATGGGAACATGAAGTTAAATAGTCACTAACACCATTTACCTCAGTTCCCGATTTTGGATCGAGTGAGGATCACGTTGCTAAGCCTTCATTAGAGTACTGATTAGAATCTAGATTAGGGCAAAAAGTTTGCTTAAAAATGAAAGTTCTTGGAATCACTCAAAACCTAAACAACCATGTACGTCTTAGTGATACGATCCCAACGCAACTTGTTTCACTCACAACGGAGTTCGTATGAGAAAATTAGAGCCTATTGTCCATTTTGTCAACTAGGTAAAATTTTGTGACTCAGGTGCTGACTAGGCATCCATACATCCTAGTCAGCAAAAAAATAATATTCCAAGGAATATTCTTTGGAATACTCTTGGAATATTCCAACAAGTGGCCCAATAAGATCTTGACACTTGGCGGCATGTTATTGGTCAAATCGCATTTGGGAGGACTAATGAGAGGCTGACATGTGGCAAGCCCAGAAGCCACCACATGCCCTCTCAAAGGTCAATCAAAATTTTATATGGTAGTTCGGGGAGTCAAACCCGTGACCTCACCTGCACAAGCACCGAGCTTTACCTTTCTACCACCACATTGTCTCTTAATAAGCTATGGGCACATGTTACATTTGAAGTTTAAATTTGGTGAATTGGGAGGTAAGGATAGAATTAATCGCGCATGTGAATAGCGGTAACCTTAGCCGCTAGCAGTTATGTAACCATTAGGTAGCCTAACCACTAGGTAACTCTCCACATGTGACCAACCTCGAAATTGGCAACCAACATTTTATGCTAACCGCGTGCTTAGCGCTAATTCCAGTTTAGCATTAATTAAACCATCCTTAATGGTTAATTAAGTTCGAATTATTTTGGTGGTGGATTTGATGGGTTCGCTAAATTTGAATTCCTCCATTTTTGGCAGAGTTAACTAGAATTTCTCCAGTTTTAGTGGAGATTTCCTAGGATAAACTGAAGAGGCCATAACTTTTGCATATTTCAACCAATTTTGGCTCACAAAGAGTCATTCCTAGATGACTTGGATGCTCTGAACACAATGGAATAGGTTTCAGAGGTAGAAAGGCACTTTTTATGTGATTTTTCTACTTTGAAGTTTAAGGAAGCCTAGGGCCACCAAGAGGAGGTCAAACCTAGATCAGATGAAGTCCAATTGTAGAGCTTGGAGAGTCATTTTTTGGGTTTTTGGGTCTTATGAATCCAATGGAGCTGGTTGTAAATTCATTGGATAACTGCATGTGCATGTAATCAGAGAATTAGCCATTAATCCAAAAAGGTCCTAGACATTGAAGCAGGTCCAAGGAGATGTAGTCCAGGAGGGGTGAACTCCTCTATGAGCTTTGTGTTATGAGTTTGTTGTGTTTTATTTTTCTGCAATTTACTACTTATGTGTTTTAAACAACTAATTAATCTCATAATTTTCTCATAAAAGACACTCAATACTTGACACATAATCCTTTACATTATGGTTAATTTAAGATGATCCTAAACACACATTTTTAATACTGATGAGGGAGCTTGCATAGCATTAACAAGTTTGCCCAATCTTTCAAATCAGGATAGTATCAAAGCACTGTTTGCTCATTTTAACCCTGAGATGGTTTGCCAAGGTTAGCTAGAAAATTAGCTATTTGTTTTGTATTTTTGAAATGAGAATTGAACTGTGTGAATGTTTATGTGATGCCAACTTCAACAAGTGGTGTTTCTAATCCATATTCCTTAGCAAGATTCTTTGATGAAGAGATGTTGCAAGATCTTATCATCATGATAGATAGGGTGCGATAGTTGTATGAAGATAGGAAGGAGAACACTATACTTCAAGAGAATTTGATGGCCATGAAGGAGGAGAAGCAAGCACTTCTTGAAAAGATGCATGAGATGGAGATTCAACTCCATGATGCCAAGGAAACCCTAGCCAAGTATGTGCATGAAAATGAGGTATGCAATTCAATTTTATCTTCAATTTCCTCTCAAAATGAATGTTTTGGTGCTTTTGAAAGACACACTAGAGGAATAGGATCTACATTATTAATGAAGATGGGCTATGAAGGTAAAGGGTTAGGCAAACATGCACAAGGCATAGTTGAGCCAATTGTTATTGAGGAAAGGCCTAGGTATTTGGATCTTGGTTATGGACAACATGATGGAGAATGCTCCAAATATAAGGAGGCACATGAAGGTGTTCCAAGAAGGACTTTAACTACATGTTCATTACGTCAAGCTTGTGAAGTTTGTGTTCATGAGGAATGCAAAAGTTTTATACCCACTTTGCAAGAAGATGCTCATAAGCATGCAACTAGTGGAAATGGAAAGCAAGAGGATGTTGAAAGCTCTAAGGTCATTGAAACCATTGTCAGTATTTTGAAGAGAGCCACTACCTCATCAAATTCACCTCCTCAAGAAGGCGACAAAGGTAAATGTGCAAGGTATAAATATGCCTTTTAATTAAGTTAATTTTGATTATGATAAACATGGTAAATCTTCACATAAGATTTGGAGAAAATTTACATGTTCCTTTTGTTGTTTGAATAACCATACTATTTCGAGGTGTTGGAAGAGGATATCCATACACAAGAAACTTTCAAAACAAAAGAGATATAAAACCAAAGGTCCATTGGATAATGGAAACCATGTTGAAAAGAAGATGCAATTATTTTGTACTCATTGCCATAAGTAGGGTCATCTTGTAGACAAGTGTTGGAATTTTCATCCAACAAGTCATCCACAACATTTGAAAAAAGGTAGAGAGATATTTTGGCAAGAATGGAAAAGAGGATTCCATAATTGATGTGGGTCAGGATGATACACATGATGAAGTGCAGCTAAAAGAAGCGCCATTGAAATGGTTTGGAAAGAGATGGTTATATTTCTTAACCAATTAAGGCCTTGTATTTCTTTTGATAATTGATGCAAATTTTTCCTTATTGATGCATTTGTTTTCTCCTGAAAGTATGTTGCATATTGCATGAAGCAAGATGTTGGAAAAGTAGAGTTATGTTGACTCACTTAGATGTAGCAAATATGGAAATTTGCAGCTACAAATTTGCATGCATGTTGCATTCTTGAACTTGCGTGTTTACAATAGGAAGGTGTTCAAAAGTGGAGTATGTTCACTCACTTTATTGCAGCAAATTTTGTCATTTCAGCTCTTTAAGTACTTGTACATACCAATGGGATTCTTGCACTTGTGATTGTACTTGTGAGAGAGTTGAGAATTGTTATACATGCATGAGAGTTTGTGTGTGTGAACAATGGAATTTTTAATATTTTCATTGGTCTTGAACATGCATGAGTGATTGACTTGTGTTGGTTGATTTCTTTGTTAACATGGATGTTGTCAACTTGAGAATGTTGATCATTTGCACATGCATGAGTGTTGGCTTGTGTGGTCGATTTATTGTTACATCTATGTTATATCAACTTGGAAGAGTTGATTTTGTCTCCAAAGATGAAAGGGAGATGTGAAGAATTGTTTCATGAGAATGTGGAATTCTTGTTGTAAATCGTCAAGTTGTTGAACATGTTTTTGCTTGACTTGAAAGTCAGTTGCTTGAAGAATTATGTTTTGTCGACTTGTGTTTAGTAAACCATCGACTAAACACCAAGATGTAAGAGTACATGGTGATGTTCACATGATGTGACATTTGTTTCTTTGAAGAAGCAAAGGGAAGAGGTCGTCAAGTTATATTCTTGCATGATTGTTTTTCAAGGTTAATGGTGTTTCTTGTGACAAGATGTCGCAGGATTTTGGAACATCCATGTTTAAGCAAGAGGCTCATGATCAGCCTTCATCCTCAAATCATAAAATGAGCAGCATGTTAATACTGGAGGATGATCGAATCAAGAAGTATAAGTAGACAAAAATGCCAAAAAGAATTGTAGCCCTTGTAAAATATCAAATGGTCTACAATGTGATTTGATGTGTTGATGCCAAGAAGCGAAAGAGATGGCAAAATCATTCTTCCAGATGTGTAATTTGGAACCGTGGAGGTAAAATAATGGTCATTTATTTTCTTGTTATTACTGATATTGGAACTCATTGTTGTAGTTCACTCAGATGGGCTTAACTTGGAAAATTCGTTTCCAAGGAGAAGCTTGCATCGAATGCATGCTGCAAAGGAGGAACATGATTCTTAGTGGGAAGGCCATCATTCAGCTTTCCAAGCACCAAGGGATCACTTTGGCATAATAGGGTGTTTAAACAGCAAGGAACCAGCAAGTGTTGGATTGGGTCAACAGCAAATGGAGAACATTGGTTGAAGTGTGAAGCCATTTGCAAGGCAAGGCATGTCAGTGAACCCAAGTGGTTGTCATGGAGATTTTTCCAAGTAGAATCAACTGATAGAACTTTGGAAGGAGAAGAGTATTCAACTCTCATCAGATAACTAGCTTTTGTGGGTCCAAAATCCTATCAGTGGGAAGGAGTGATTAGAATCTGGATTAGGGGCAAAAATTTGCTCAAAAATAAAAGTGCTCAGAATCACTTAAAACTTAAACGACCATGTCTGTCTCGGCGATATGATCCCAACACAGCTCATTTCACTCAAAACGGAGTTTGTATGGGAAAGTTAGAGCCTGTTGTCTGTTTTGTCAAACAAGCAAAATTTTGTGACTAGGATGCTGACTAGGCATCCGTACAACCTAGTTAGCAAAAAAATAATATTCTATGGAATATTCGTAGAGTATTCCCACAAGTGGCTCAATCGCATCTTGACACTTGGCGGCTCGTTATTGGTCAAAGTGCATTTGGGAGGACTAATGAGAGGCTAACACATGGCAAGCCCAGAGGCTGCCACATGCCCTCTCAAAGGTCAATCAAAATTTTATATGGCAGGCCAAGGATTCAAACCCAAGACCTATGGGCACATGTTATATTTGAAGTTTAACTTTAGCAGATTGGGAGGTGAGGCTAGCATTAACCGCGAATGTGAATAGCGGTAACCTTAGCCACTAGTGGTTACGGAACCTCCAAATAGCATAACTACCAGGTAGCCTAACCACCAAGTAACTCTCCACATGTGACCAACCTTGAAACTGGGTGCCATCATTTTATGCTAACTGTGTGCTTAGCGCTAACTGCAGTTTAGCATTAATTAAACCATACTTAACGGTTAATTAAGTGAGGATTAGTTTGGAGATGGATTTGGCAAGTCCGCTAAATCTGGAATTCCTCCATTTTTGGCGAAGTTAATTGGATTTTCTCTAGTTTTAGTGGAGATTTCCTAGGAGAAACTGAAGAGGCCATAACTTTGGCATATTTCGACCAATTTTGGCTGCAAAAGAGTCATTCCTAGATGATTTGGATGCTCTGAACACAATGGAATAGGTTGCAAAGGTAGAAATGCACTTTTGTATGTGATTTTTCTACATTGGAGTTTAGGGAAGCCTAGGGCCACCATGAGAGGAGGTCAAGCCAAGATTGGCTGAAGTCCAATTGCAAAGCTTGGATAGTCATTTTTGGGGTTTCTAGGTCTTCTAAATCTAATGGAGTAGGTTGCAAAGCCATTGGAGCACTACAGGTGCATTTAATCAGATAATTGACCATTAATCCAAAGAGGGCCTAACCATTGAAGTAGGTCCAAGGAGATGTACCCCAGGATGGGTGAACTCCTTTATCAGCGTTGTGTTATGAGTTTGTTGTGTTTTATTTATCTACAATTTACTTGATGTGTATGTGTTTTAAACAACTAATTAATCTCATAAATTGCTCATAAAAGACACTCAATACTTGACATATAATCCTTCACATTATGGTTAATTTGAGATGATCCTAAATGCACACTTTTTATACTGATGAGGGAGCTTACATAACATTAACAAGTTTTCCCAACATTTCAGATCAAGTACAACTTTACCAAAGCCTCTTTTGTGGCTTGCAATTGAAGTTGTAATCTATGCTTCTCCTCTTTTACTTATTGTAGAAATATTCTTAACTCAACATTCTCTACTTGAATGCTCTAGTTGATTTCCTAAAGTTCTTAGATCCATGCATTCTTTGTTGATTTTCCCATATCTAATACAACACTTGCAATCTGAACAGTTGTGATCTTCACATCATCACCTGAATCAAAACTTAAGACTTGTTGCACTATAGCAACAATTTTTTTCTTCCTTTTGCTACCAAATCAATTAGGCTTTAGCTCAGTATGTAGTTTCTAGCACTGCTCCTTATCATGTCCATCTTTCTTGCAATGAGTGAAAGAGGGATTTGCTTCATTTTTATTTGTTTTTGTTGTATTCCTCGCATAGTCTTCATCTATATTAGTGGTATTAAACAATAAAAATGAGTGACGAAGGTAACTGTGTAAAGCATCAACATATTTCATCAAAGTTTCTAGTGAGGCTAAAGGAACATTTAATGCCAATGCCTGCTTCCTAAACTCTTCTTTGAAACTTTGCACACTCTGAGCTCTACCCTGTCTCAAATATTTCTACTCCATCATGGCTTTTTGTGTGTAACCATATGGGTAAAATTTCCCTCGTATTGTAGATGTAAATTTAGACAAATACGAAAGGAGTTTACTATTATGTTTGCTACATTTTTTAAGTTTGTTCTCCCAACATACAAGGGATTTTCCTTCCAACCGAAGAGATGCTAGCTAGATGTTCACCTTGTCCTCTTTGATATACTTTACATAACAAAAAATTTGATTTGTCTAATCCTATTATTCAACTTTTCTGCATTATCTTCTCCATTAAACATGGGCAAATCAAATTTTACACCAAATTTTATGACTTTTAAAAACATTTTTCTAATGACCATTTCAATGATGAGAATGAGATGAAGAAGAAGAATAAGAAATTAAATTTTAAGATGGAGATGAAGGATAAGGTGAGTCTCCTCCAATTCCCTGGTTCACTAAAGCATTATCCTTTTCTTTTTCTTCCTCATTTTCCTTCTTTTCCACTCTCTTCTGATAATCTGGAAACAATTTGTCTACCATGTGTGACAATAAGTAGAAATCTTTGTTGAAATACTTATCATTATCTGTGTGAATTTCGTCATTCTTTGCTCTCTATCTTCTTGTTTCACATCCAATCTCAGAGTTGAAAGGCTTGATTTTTCCTTCACCCTATTTGATCTTGACCCTGGTAAGAATCCACACTCATAATTCACATTAAAGAATACCGGTCTGACACAAACATGATATGGGATCTTTACTTTGATGACATCAAAATGAATTGCTTAAGATCATGAAACAATCATAAGTGGAACACACATGAAGAAAAGATAACATGGACAAATGCACTATAACTTGATAATGGAGTTCACCGAAAACATACAAGCTACATCTTTAGACTCTTCTCAACTACGTAGTCACTTCATTAGATGATCTTTAATAAGGCTCTTCTTTGTCAATACAAGGACTAAACTTTAACTCATGTGTCAATGTCTCCACTACAAAGAGACATTCTCCTTCGAAAATATAAAATGAATGAATTCTCACAAACAGGTGGCATAAACTATTATTCCTTCAAGTGGGATGAACTCTCTCACATAAAATGGCATAGTTGTTCTCCCATTCTTCAAGTTAAAGGGGTTAGAATTTCACATAAAGTGGCTAAGATCCTATTTGAATTTGTTGTTCAGACTCAAGCATATCTACAAATACATGCTCTTCATTTTACAAATATCAAAAGGGGAAAATCAATAATAAATTAAACTTACAATGGTTTTCGTACCAAAACAATCCATCAGATGATCGAAATGCATCAAACACAACATGAGCAGGTCCATCTCTTCATTTTGTAACTTTTGAATGTAAACGCAACCAACTTTTGAAAAGTTCATCTCTGTCTCAAAATTCATGACAAGCATTAATCACAGATGTGGGATTCAATCATGAGACCTCATATCTACTGCTCATATCCAAATTCTATTTGCATCGTTAGATTTGTCTCAGAAAATCGTGAAGAATCACTATAAAGTTCATATGGTTCTAACACCTTCATTTTTGGACCCCTTAGGGCTCCACTCCTTTGAAACTCATGCCATGCATAATATAATATTCTCTACCTTGGTAAAATTTCATGTACTAGGCTACCTCTTCCTGTGTCAAATGTGTAGGCCTTATCCCTACCGTCATGCTACTAATCCAATCTGTGGCTCATATGCAGGTCCCATTGGATGTATTGGCTATAATGTATATTATAAGTTGTTTTTTGGTTAGGCAGGGGACTGGTCCCGAGGACAAATTTACAGGAACCCCATTTTTGTGTGTTATAACATTATTTTGTATAAATATTACCCTGCAGACTAACAATAGTTTGTATATATATTACCATGCATACTATATTTAACAAGCACCATAGTTGCTGCAATGGTTATTCTAATGGTGTGGTCCCATATAGGTTGAGGGTTCAATCACTTTAGCCTCCACTTGAAAATTAATTTTGACCGAACCGCACCCTATTCAATTTCTAGCAAGGTACTACATGTTACTCTACCATTGGTCCACACCATGCTAACACAATGCCAACCCTTTCCATGTATTTCCCCAGATCCTACCACATCAGTACCACTTTCCCTACCACATCAGTGCTACAGTGCCATGTGGCACTACTGATGCCACCACGTGGATGAGAAGGTTGACTTTGACTTTATCCTTTTGCCTATCATTGCAAAAATTCAAAACACGATATCTTCCTCTTACAAGTTTTGTTTGATGCGTTTCAATTTTTGTTGGAATGATCTCATTGAGCTCTTTAACATGGAGTTATTTTCATAAAATTTTGAGCACTTTTATTTTTTAGGTTTCCTGGAAACTCCTAAATCACTTAGTTTGAAATTTCCCTAGACAATATGATATGGAAAAAATGCCAAGGTGACCCGTTTAAAATTTATTTCATGATCATTCACAAACCCTAACTTCCGTAGGGTATAAATTTGAAAGTATAGAAAACCAAATAATGAAAACGGAACCATCTATTCCCCATATTTTCTCTTTAATATGATCCAAGTTTCACTTTATAAAGAAAAAATTCCAAACGGACTTGTTTGAGATTGATTTTCAGATCATGCAAAAACCCTAACTTCCTTAGAGAATATATTTGAAAATATAGTGAACCATAATCTACAACTTGAACCAAATGTTCAACACAATTTCAAATCAACATGGTCCAAGTTTTATAGTCCAAAGCCTGAGAGAAAATAAATTATACTGAAAATTATGAATTGAAATGTTTGAGGTAGCATTTAGGAGCATTCAAAAACCCTAAATTACTTGGACCATATATCCAAAAATATAGTGAACCAATATCAATAAATTTAACTAGATATTTTTTTAGATGTCTTATCAATATTCTCCAAGTTTCACCTTATGAAACCTCCTAAAAAATGTTTTAGTGAAAATTACACAATGACCTATTTGAAACAACAAAACGCTAGGATCATGAGCTCTAATTGTAAATTTTATGATCCTTGCGCCTTAAAAATGATATGAAACCAATAATTGTAGTCCTTGTTGAGGGGAAAACCTCCTTTCATAAAAAATACAATGAACAAGACAATTCTTAAAGACTAGGTCTCCTTGGTATATATATAGGAGATAAAAGGTACAATTATAATAAAATGGGACCATGAGCTGTTCTAGCCTACATAAAAATATAAAAATAGAAATGTAATCAACCAATATTTAGGGCCTAATAAGGGGTTGTTGGTTTAACATGAGGCTTATATAGGGCTTAATAGAATTTGGAAATCTAGCATAGTATTAAAAATGAAGATTTGATATTTCTCTATGTTAGTGGAGGTCCTTGAAGCATCATAGAAATCATGAAGGATGTTTTCAATGGTAGTGTGTTATTTTACTATGGGGATGCCCAAGAGAAGAGTATCATCCATAAACTCCTTGTGAGAAGAAGAAAGATCATGGGAACCAAGAGGAAGACCTTTAAGGTCACCAAGTTGTAGGTTTGAGTTGATAGGTCTGTTGAGCCCTTTAGCAACGAGGAGAAATATGTAAGAGGAAATGTGATCTCCCTTCATAATAAAAAGTGGGGGAGGTAGATCCATTAGCTAGTATGGAGACTTGAAATTTTTGGAAATAAGGGAAAGAACATAATGATCCATCTTTCTGCAAACCCAAAAATAGTCAACATGTGAAAAATAAATTGCTAACTCAATTTTTAAATGCTTTTGACATATCAATTTTAATGAGCATACCTAGGGACTTATTTGAATTAATCAAGTGAATGTGTTCATGGGCTAGTATTATGTTGTCCATAATTTGTTTTCCTTCCACATAACCAGTCTTATTAAGATAGAGAAGTGAGGGGAGAATGGGTTTTAGTCATTTTGCAATAACATTGGAGATGATTCTATACATAGCATTACATATGGAAATAGGCCTGAAATATGAAGACGAATTAACATGGTATTGTTTAAAAATAAGAGATATATAGCTAGAATCAAGGGATGTTAATATAGAGGAGGGGCATTGAAATTATTTTACTACTTGTTAAAAATCATACCCAAGAATTTTCTAGCAAGCCTGGTATAAATCGATGGTGAAGTCATTTTGACCTGGGGAATTGCATTAGGCATTTCCATAATAGCTACTTTCACTTCATTTATGGTTATTTCCTTCAAAATTAGATCGTTTTATTTCCTTGTTACAAGTTTGGGAATGTGGCCTTTTATTTTCCTGATAGCATGCCTTTTGTTTGGCAGTGTTTATGTGATTGTGGCTTGGAAATCATTCATGCATTCCTAAATTATTGCATCATGACTTTCCACTTTTTAGTGATTAGGTGTTTTTATGCTTGATATTGTATTATTTTTCCCATGGTTGATCATGGATTTGTTCAAGAATTTAGAGTATTTTCCTCCATCCATAAGCCAAGATTTTTATCTCTAGAGGATTTCTTCTTGCTTCAATATTTCCTCCAGTTGGAGGTGAGGTATTTCTTCTTCATGTTCTAATTCCCCAGATCTTTCATTTGATATTATTTCTTGTCGAATGTTGGTCATATTTTGTTCTAGATTTAGTTTTTATTTGTGGATGTTACCAAAATCTTCAATATTCATGTTCTTGATTTTCATTTTGAGATATTTTAACCATTGTTGGAATTGATACATAAGGGTCCTAGGAAAATGATCTAATTATTTCCACCATTTTTCTACATTGGAGAGAAAATAAAGATGCCATAACAAAAAATCCTTGAGTTTCAAGGGCCTATTCTAGGGACTATCAATCTAGTCCATAGAGCATTCTATGGGCTAGTGATTTGAACCATGGGAATAGAGAATAAAAGCCTCAAAATTGGTTCCTGAAATATAGAGACTTTTCTATGACGAATCTATCAATTCTTAAAGCCACTTGAGATGTGCTTCCTTTCTTATTGTTCCAAATGTATAATTCATTGTGTATGTTTAGATCTATAAGTTTGGATTTATTGATAAATTCCGCAAAGAGGGGACTTTCATCATTAAGTCTATGAATCCTACTTTTCTTTTTGTTGATATTTTTTGTCATGTTAAAATCCCCACTTATAATCTACAATTTTCCCCTATAAGCTTTAAGGCTCTTTGGAGGTTTTGAAGCAACATTTTTTTGTCAATAGGAATATTACAACTGTAAAAAATGGTTATGAAACTTGAACTGACTAAACCAATGGGTTGAAAGTTGAAAATTAGGATTTTGGACATGGATTCAAAGAAATCCTAAAGAGTAACTAATGAATGGTTCCATGCCATAGCAATACTACTTGGACCTCCTTGGGCATTCCAAGCTAGATAATCATAGTTTCTCTAGACCTTCTTTCAAATATTGTTCAAAGGCTTAGAAGAGAATTTTGTTTCCTGAACCATCATGATGTAAAGTTGTTCTTAGAAAATTTTCTTTTTAGTAGTCTTTGTTTGGATTTCTTATTAAGATCCCTAGTGTTCCAGGATATGAATTTCATTAATGATGTCAAGATGAGGGTTGAAAGATGGCATTTGTTAGTGAGACTCTACTAATATTCCCCAAGTAATCTCCTAAGTCCTATAGTAATTAACTATTTCTTTTCCACCCTCTTTTCTATAGTTCTTTTAAAATACTTAATTGATCTCTGTGAGCATTTATTTTGATTCCATGAGAGGAAAAGGAAGAGTTGTGGTTAGGTTTATTACTTGTTCATGAGTTTGACAAGAATTAGATCTTGATTTCATATGTGTGCTATGGTGATGCTTTGAACTTGGTCCTTGGGAATGGTTATTGGGTCTTCTTTTCTCCATTTCATTAAAATTATTGCACATGAAATTTTTGTAGGTCCATTTCCTCAAAAAAAAAATGCATCAGAAAAATCTTGGGTGTTATCCTCCATTTCTAGATCATGTTGGTAATATTTATCAGTTAGTTGTGCATGCACATTTTTTGTTGTATGGGGCCCTCATGAGACCTTAAGCCTTGAGAACGATGTCTAAACCTTAACACTTCAACCTTGGGAATTAGGCTAAGTTCCATGTGTTGGCATTATGTTATCTGGTATGACTGTATGTTACAGATGTTGTACTTGATGGCAACTCCAGTGGTAAGGCTCTCAGTTTGTTGAAAAATTAAGAAGGACGCAGACAATCGGTTCAGAAAGTGCGTCCCCGCAGGTATACCATGCAGAACCCGCGTCCAGGGACGCCGGCCAGCCGTTCAGGGGGTGCGTCTACCCAGTGCACACATTTCAAGGCAGAAAAAAGCACGTGGGGGTTTCTTGTGTGGTATCTAGCCGACGGTTTTATGTTTCTATGGTGTCGGCTCGTGGTATTGTTCCATGTTTTGGGGAGGAGCTTGCCTATATAAAGCAAAGGAGTTCATTTGGATTGAGCAATTGTCTTGGGTTGAATATCTTATTTGGTGAGATCTAGTCCAGATCTAAGAGGGCGAATCTTCTAATGGACTGTGATCTCTATGGCGCATGATCAGATCTGTAGATCTGACTGTTTGGGTTTGTCCTGAAGCCTTCATATCATTTATATCTAAAGGGTCGCAGGTTCAGTGAAGGGAAAGTGCGCCGGGACGCAGGTACTGTAAAGGGCAAGTGCGCCGAGACGCAGCACAGTAGAGAGAGACCTGCGTGGGGACGCAGGGCGATCAAGGTTCAGGTGCGTCTCTGAAGCAGAAGGACGCGGCGCGATAGTGTTTTCAGGTGCGTCTCTGTAGCGAAAGACGCGGCGCGATAGTATCTTTGGGTGCGTCCCTGAAGCAACAGAACACAAAGCAGTCAAAGGAACAGTGCGTGGGCACGCAGCGGAGCAGAAGGATATCTGCGTGTGGACGCAGAGTAGCAGAAGGTTAACGGCGTCTGGTCGCAGGCCACAGAAAGAAAAACTGCGTCTCTGTTTTAAGATGTTCTATTGATTGAATTTCTCTATTGATAAGGTGTTCTGGGTTAGTTCTGTTGTTGCTGATCTGATATCTGTAGTGATCTATATCTGTTATGTACTTGTTGATCATCTGATGCTTTATGAAAAGAAGTAGGGGGTTGTAGCTCCCTTCCAGGAGTAGACTGGAAAACGAGAGAGAGGGAGAGAGTTGTAGCTCTCTGCAAGTTGCAGCCTGCGTACTGGTAAAGGACTGCACCAGTACAAAATCATTGTAAAAGAAGTTTCTAAATTGAAAGAAGATAGAGACATATTGCAGCAGGTGGTTTTCACCCACATTGGGTTTCCACCTTACATCTTGTGTTCTTTGGTGTGACTATCTGTTTTTCATGCTCATTATTTTATGGTACTGACATGCTAAAATAATTCAAAGATCAAATAAGGAAGATTTATTAAATTGCTAGATAATACTGATTCACCCCCCCTCTCAGTATTATTTCCAACAATTGGTATCAGAGCAGGTCCTTCAGAGAAGCTTGATCGCTTGAAGGTAGATCGTTCATCATGAGCAACTACGAGAGAGAAGCATCAATCAGGCCACCGATTTTTGATGGGACAAACTTCAATTATTGGAAGGTAAGAGTTACTGCATATCTTCAATCTCTTGGTACAGAAGTTTGGGACATTGTAGAAACAGGCTATGCTTTTCCTTCAGCTACTCCTACAGATCCAGCTGAGAAAAAGAAGTATGAAACAAATGCAAAAGCAGTCAGTACTCTATTAGGAAGTATATCCCAAACAGAATTCATGAAGGTAATGCACTTCAAATCAGCAAAAGAGATATGGGACAAAATGGTCACGAGCTATGAAGGAGATGAACAGGTAAAACAAGCTAAACTTCAAACTCTCAGGATTCAATATGAGACTCTCAAGATGTATAATGATGAAAGTGTGGCTAATTATTTTCTTCGGGTAGATGAGATTGTTAATTGTATGAAAAATTTGGGTGAAGAAATAAAAGAGGCTATAGTAGTTCAAAAGATTCTAAGATCATTATCCCCCAAGTTTGAATCTAAAGTATCTGCAATAGAAGAAAAGGAAAATCTCCGTGTTCTCACTATGTCTTAGCTACATGGAATTCTAACTGCTTATGAAATGAGAAAGGGAGGTCCATCAGACAGAAGGGAAGCTACTTTTAAGGCATCAGGCAAAGAAGATTACTATGAAGCAAGCCATGTTCCAGAAGAAGAGGAAGAAGAATCAAATTTTGTCAGAAATCTTCAAAGGGGTTCTGGAAGGTTCAGAGGTAAGCTACCTTTCAAATGCTTTGCTTGTGGAAGAGTAGGTCATTATGCTGCAAAATGTCCTTATAAGGATAAAGGAAAGGAACCTGCTAGATGGAACAAGAAACAAAGTGCAAATAAGAAAAGCTACTACACCCATGAAGATAGTGATGGTTTATCAAACAGTGATGAAGATGAACAAGGTAATAAATATAAGTTTTTAATGGCATTTGAAGATGATGATTATGAGGATGCTGTAGATGTGAATAACCTCTATGATGAAATTACTAGACTCAAGAGATGTATAGAAGAAAAGAATGTGATCATTGATACTCTACAATTTAAAATTGATGAAAAAGAAAAACATCTTGAAAAACTAGAAGGTGAAATTGTTGGTCTCAGAAAAGAAATTGAGAAAGCAAAAGCTATTAATCTTAAGTTTGTCAAAGGATCTGAAACTTTGGATGAGATTATCAATGTGCAGCGGTCTCCTCTAAACAAGACAGGTTTGGGTTACAATGGAGAAACCTCTCAAGCATCCACCTCAAAAAGTTATCTTGATGCGGCAAGAAGAAATGAGCAGAAGAACAATGAAGATAATCAGGTAAAGCAGGGACAAAATACAAACAGAAACTATCAGGGGCAATCCATCTTAAGGGTGAACAAAAGCTACAACCAGCCACAGGTAAAATCTTCTCAGTTTGGTTCAAGAATAGATGAAAATAGAAATTACAATCAGTTGGCAGGTAGATTCAATAACCGCAGAAGCTTCTTCAATGGACAATGCTTTTCTTGCCATAATTTTGGTCACAAAGCAGCTCAATGTGTTGCATATAAAACAATCATGACTAGGGAAGCTCAAAAACAAAGAAGTATGACAGGGATGACAAAAAGGACCTATAACAACTTTTCGGTTCTTGAAAATGAAGTCGAATGTTCTATTTGCAATAACTTTGGTCATGAAGAATCTGAATGCAGGAGCAGGTTTCAGCAGAAAAAGGAGCAAGCCTCAAACACCAAAACATGGAGAATAAAGGAACCTCAAACAGAAAGATGTGGAATAGCATTTTATGCAGAGGGACAGGAAAATCTATGGTACATTGACAGTGGATGTTCGAAGCATATGACAGGTGATAAAGAAAAACTTGAATCTTTTTGTTCTAGAAAAAGGAAAGAAAGTCTCTTTTGGAAACGATACTCCTGCAACTATAAAAGGAAAAGGCATTGCTCAGTTAAAAGGAAAGGTCAAAGCTGGAAATGTTTTGTATGTTGATGGATTGAAGCATAATCTTCTAAGTGTCAGCCAGATGTGTGATCAAAGAACCGAGGTTATTTTCAGATCGAATGGATGTCTTGTTCGTGATCTTGATACAGGTAAAACAGTACTCAAAGGCAAAAGAACTCCAAATAATCTGTACATATTTGAAGAAGGAAAACAACAATGCTATCTAAGCAAGGATGAAGAGCACTGGTTATGGCATCGAAGGTTGGGACATCTAAGCTTCTCACAAATAAGGAAAGCATGCAAATATCAGGCAGTTCGCGATCTTCCAGATATCAAAATTCCTGACAACACCATATGCAGATCATGTCAGTTTGGAAAACAAACCAGGACTAACTTTCCAGAGAAAGAAGGATCAGCTAGCATGCCTCTTGAGCTAGTACATACATATACATGTGGTCCATTCAGGAAAAGAACACCTAGAGGAGAGGAATACTTGATATTATTTATTGACGATTTCTCCAGGTTTGTCTGGTTAGGACTTATGAAGCACAAAGATGAAGCATTCGAAAAATTCAAATCCTTCAAAGCCTTGGTTGAAAATGAATCAGGTCACAAAATTAAGTGCCTCAGATCCGACAGAGGTGGGGAATTTACTTCAAATGAATTTTTCGATTTCTGTGATGAACATGGGATAAGGAGAGAATTCTCTACAGCTAGAACTCCTCAGCAAAATGGAGTTGTTGAAAGAATGAACAGAACAATCCAACAAATGGCTCGTGCTATGCTTGATGAATCAGGAACTCCCGCAACTTTCTAGGGTGAAGCTGCACATGCTGCGGTTGTTATTCTCAACAAAACAAATGTCCGGGTGAACAGCACTCAAACTCCTCATGAGCTTTGGAGTGGCAGGACTCCTTCGGTAAAGCACTTCAAAATCTTTGGGAGAAAATGCTATATCAAGAATACTGATGAGCAGCTTGGCAAACTTGAACCTAGAGCAGATGAAGGCATTCTTCTTGGCTATTCTCCACATAGCAAAGCATACAAATGCTACAATAAAAGACTTGGCAGAATTGTTGACAGCATTGATGTAGTGGTTGATGAGAAGGGATATATTCCTAGGCAAGTACATCATGAAGATATAGAAGAAGATGAAGGCTACCCTCAAAGACAGAATAATGAAGAAGAAGAACCCCAAGGAGAACCTCAAGAAGAACCAGAGGAGCAGACAAGAATAGAAGAGAAAACTCCATCCAGATATGTTCAGAAGAATCATCCAGAATCTCAGATTGTGGGGCAGAAAGAAGCAGGTGTACAAACAAGAAGAACAGTTGCAGAAGCCTCAAGCTATTTGGCATTACTCTCCTCTACTGAACCACAAAATGTGAAAGAAGCATGCAAAGATGAATGTTGGGTGAAAGCAATGGATGAAGAACTTGAGCAAATCGAAAAGAACAACACTTGGGAGCTGGTTCCTAGACCAAAGGATAAGAATGTTATCGGAACAAAATGGGTCTTCAAAAATAAATTGAATGAAAATGGAGAAGTAATTAGAAACAAAGCCAGACTTGTTTGTAAAGGGTATGCGCAGCAAGAAGGAATAGACTTTGAAGAAACTTTTGCTCCTGTTGCAAGACTTGAGGCCATCCGAATGTTCCTTGCTCTCTCAAGTTTTCAAAACTTCAAAGTATTTCAAATGGACGTGAAATCAGCCTTTCTGAATGGAGACTTGGAAGAAGAAGTGTACATTGAACAGCCAGATGGGTTCATTCTTGGAAATGATCCAAATCTTGTATGCCGATTGAAAAAGGCTCTCTATGGTCTCAAACAAGCTCCAAGGGCTTGGTACTACCGATTAGACAAATATCTTCATCAACAAGGTTTCTCAAAAGGTTCAGCAGATAGCAATCTGTATATAAAAGTTGAAAATGACAAATTGCTAATACTTGTTGTGTATGTAGATGACATTATTTTTGGCAGCAATGAAGAAGCTATGAGTCAAAGCTTTGCCTTGGTCATGCAGAAAGAATTTGAAATGTCCTTGCTAGGAGAACTGACATATTTCCTTGGTTTGCAAATCCAACAAAAGGAAGGAGGAATCTTTTTATCTCAAACCAAGTATCTCAAGCAGATTTTGAAGAAATATGGCATGGAAGATGCAAAACCAGTATGTACACCCATGGTCACAGGATGTAGTCTCAGTGCAAATGATGAATCTGCAGCAGTACATCAACCAACCTACAGATCTATGATTGGAAGTTTACTATATTTGACAGGTACCCGAGCGGACATCATGCATGCAGTTGGAATAGTTGGAAGATTTCAGGCAAATCCGAAGGAGACTCATCTTCAGGCAGTAAAGAGAATTTTCAAATATCTTCAAGGGACTCAAAATTATGGCTTATGGTATCCTAGAGATACAGATCTTACTCTTCATGCTTATACAGATGCAGATTGGGCCGGAAGCGTGGATGACAGGAAAAGCACAAGTGGTGGTGCGTTCTTTATGGGTTCCAGACTGGTATCTTGGTTCAGCAAGAAACAGAGTTCCATTGCCTTATCTACAGCTGAAGCAGAATATGTTGCTGCTGCATCTTGTTGCACCCAACTCCTTTGGATGATGCAGACTTTGCAGGGTTTTCAAATCACTTGTACTCCACCAATCCCCATCTTATGTGATAATACAAGTGCAATCAGCATCTCAAAGAACCCTGTTATGCATTCAAAAACCAAGCACATACCAATCAAGTACCATTTTCTCCGGGAACAAGTGCTTGAACAGAAAGTCAAGTTGGAGTATGTTCCTTCCAAGGAACAAGTTGCTGATATTCTCACCAAACCATTGCCCAGGGACACATTTGAATACCTCAGGCAAAAGCTGGGGTTGTTGATGCATCATCTTATTGTTGAACATCTTCTTATTGGTGGTACAAGGCTCAGGGGGAGCACATAATGCATTGTTGGCATTATGGAGAAGGAGATCTTGGAAATAGCTGCAATATGTCTCTATCTCTTTCATGATGGATTTCTGGTTATTTGTTGCAGATCTGGAGGAGCATGAGCTAAGGGGGAGCATACCCTTTGCCCTTGATTTCAAAGGGGGAGAATGAAGCTGAAGCTTGTAAGGTTGAGGTTGCCAGGTTGAGGTTGCCATCAAGTCCAAAGGGGGAGATTGTTGGCATTATGTTATCTGGTATGACTGTATGTTACAGATGTTGTACTTGATGGCAACTCCAGTGGTAAGGCTCTCAGTTTGTTGAAAAATTAAGAAGGACGCAGGCAATCGGTTCAGAAAGTGCGTCCCCGCAGGTATACCATGCAGAACCCGCGTCCAGGGACGCCGGCCAGCCGTTCAGGGGGTGCGTCTACCCAGTGCACACATTTCAAGGCAGAAAAAAGCACGTGGGGGTTTCTTGTGTGATATCTAGCCGACGGTTTTATGTTTCTATGGTGTCGGCTCGTGGTATTGTTCCATGTTTTGGGGAGGAGCTTGCCTATATAAAGCAAAGGAGTTCATTTGGATTGAGCAATTGTCTTGGGTTGAATATCTTATTTGGTGAGATCTAGTCTAGATCTAAGAGGGCGAATCTTCTAATGGACTGTGATCTCTATGGCGCATGATCAGATCTGTAGATCTGACTGTTTGGGTTTGTCCTGAAGCCTTCATATCATTTATATCTAAAGGGTCGCAGGTTCAGTGAAGGGAAAGTGCGCCGGGACGCAGGTACTGTAAAGGGCAAGTGCGCCGAGATGCAGCACAGTAGAGAGAGACCTGCGTGGGGACGCAGGGCGATCAAGGTTCAGGTGCATCTCTGAAGCAGAAGGACGCGGCGCGATAGTGTTTTCAGGTGCGTCTCTGTAGCGAAAGGCGCGGCGCGATAGTATCTTTGGGTGCGTCCCTGAAGCAACAGAACGCAGAGCAGTCAAAGGAACAGTGCGTGGGCACGCAGCGGAGCAGAAGGATATCTGTGTGTGGACGCAGAGTAGCAGAAGGTTAACGGCGTCTGGTCGCAGGCCACAAAAAGAAAAACTGCGTCTCTGTTTTAAGATGTTCTGTTGATTGAATTTCTCTATTGATAAGGTGTTCTGGGTTAGTTCTGTTGTTGCTGATCTGATATCTGTAGTGATATATATCTGTTATGTACTTGTTGATCATCTGATGCTTTATGAAAAGAAGTAGGGGGTTGTAGCTCCCTTCCAGGAGTAGACTGGAAAACGAGAGAGAGAGAGAGTTGTAGCTCTCTTCAGGTTGCAGCCTGCGTACTGGTAAAGGACTGCACCAGTACAAAATCATTGTAAAAGAAGTTTCTAAATTGAAAGAAGATAGAGACATATTGCAGCAGGTGGTTTTCACCCACATTGGGTTTCCACCTTACATCTTGTGTTCTTTGGTGTGACTATCTGTTTTTCATGCTCATTATTTTATGGTACTGACATGCTAAAATAATTCAAAGATCAAATAAGGAAGATTTATTAAATTGCTAGATAATACTGATTCACCCCCCCTCTCAGTATTATTTCCAACACCATGTATTGTTAGAAATATCTTTGAGAGAAATATTCAACCAAGCATTTTTCATCTGCTTTTAAGAAAACTGTCTGCAAACAAAATGCCTTCAGTGATAGGATACTTAGAAAACAACCTATTCATCATAATCTTAACACATTGCTAATGGAAGCAACTAAGACATCAATAAAAACATAACCATCAAGTATGAAACTCAATAGGATCCCCCTAACCTTGACATTAATGACTAGACTTGGCATCAATGACAACAACTTCCAACTACTCAGCAAGGCAAGAATAAGAAATGCATCAACCTTACTTTGGGGTTTTTAAGATCGTAACAAAATTCCCTATGGAATTAATAATACATTCTATGATTTCAAGGTACCAAAATACTTGAGGGAAATAATAAAGATGAATCTAGAATGGGGTCATGAAAAAGTCTCATTTTTCGAGGTGAAACCTTTAAACCCATGGCTCAATGAATAAGCTAACTAAATTCATGAAATATAGTCTTCTATAAAATACATAATAAATATGCTCTATATTGTACCTAATATTACAAACAATGTGGTAAACCTTATAAATTTATGAATGTGTTGATAGTGTTGGACCCGCCAACATGTCAGGGGATCTCCTAGGTAGGAAGTCCCAATTAGACCTCAGACCATTTGGTGTAGGATTCCTAGCAGTGGGTCGTACGATATCACCTTAACCGCGGTTTCACCTAGAGGCAAGTAAGATGTCCTTGTTGGTAGCAAGGGTGTGATAGCTGCAGAAATTCAAGGAAGGTGCATGAATGGTTCTAACACATGGAAAGTGGGGTGAGTGCGCCCCTTGGAAACCTATGATAGCACGTGGCTTGGAAGGGAACACACGAGTGAAAATGCATCACAAACTGGAAAGTTATCTAACAATCCAAACTAATGGTTAAACCAATCAACACATTTTAGTAAGATTCATACATACTTATACGGAATAGTCCATACATGCATGCGTAAGCAAACATCTACATATATCATTTAGAGTAAATAAGATAGTTGGAATACAATATGACATATGCATGAAATGTGTTGGCTCTATTATATTAATAAGTGTAAGTTCCAGTCATACAATACATCCATATCCAACCACTAGTTCTGATAGCGAAACATTACAGACACAACTGCCTGCTCCTCCAAAGAGATATACTAGCTCTGCACAGTGGAGAAGCCAAGGCTCATTATAATACTATCCAAGCTTTCTCTAAGATAATCCTATTGGAAGCTTGGATGACCAAAAGCCTCTATAATGAGTTATGAGGGACTATTTATAGCAAAGAGTGGGGTGACCCTTGACATTCCCCTTTGTGAATGTTCATCTATCCTTGTGACTCTTCAACTACTCTATGACCGTTACATTCAACTATCGACACTTGAACTTCCACTTGACAAGACATTACATACAATCTACACATGTACCCATGTGAGACAAAATGGCTTGAGAAAGCCATGCAAGACATAGCTCACACTCGGACTGTTGTGGTGAAACCAACTCTTTGACATCCTTATGATGGTCGATGGTGGCGAACTGATGCCAAGCTTTATCGTCTGTGATGGTGTTTGTGCGCTCAATGGTGACATCCTGTTGAAAGCAAACTCTTACCTCCATTGCATTTAGGTACATTAATATGGCCCCTCTATCCAACTCATTTGATAGCATGTGCATCATCGTCTTGAGTGTGGCTGGACTAGCAACATACTGATGCATAGTTTTTTTGTTGATCTCCAAGTGTGTGTTGGTGACCATGCGCATCAACTTGTCAAAGTACATGTTCATCTCCAGTCGGACTTGCTCCTTGTCTTCACCTCGGTGAGTGCGCCAAATGGGTGGGATCACATGCATGCACACAATGACATGCATGTTGCCAAATTCCCTTCCATGCAATCAACATCACTGCACACCTTGTCTACTCCGTGTCAGCTTCTGTGATGGATTTATAACTTGTGTGGCCATAATTTCATCCATCTGTGCATGATGCACCCCTTGTTGTACATATTCCTCATATAACTCATTCTCTCATCTCTGTAGCTCTTGTTCTTCCTTGATTTGCCGCTTCAACACATGTAACTCCTTCTCTGTTTCTCTCTCTACCTTTTCATGATCTTCATGTCACGTCGTCACCTCATAGCCTCAGTCTCCAAAGTTTCTTTCATCACAAGTGGGTCTACTTGAGCTTGCAACTTTGTTCCACCTTTTTGTTGTCAACAACCTTCCTCTTGCATTTGTTGCGTGCAAGTGTGCTGCCTTCTGCTGCTGCTGATGGTGTTTCTTGTTGTGATGCCACTGCCATATTATCTTGATGTCCTTGTCTACAAAGGACTAGATGTATTCATAGGTAGGCAAGCTCATAGAAACTTTCTTGGCTGCAACCCTCGTTGTGCTCTCAATAGTGTCCTTTGACTCTGCTCTCCTGAAGGCCATTATACTTGTGCTCCTGAGAGACAGACGAACCCTTGTGATGCTTGGAGACATAGAAACACTCATGGCAGGAAATCTATAAGTCAAAAACCAAAACAAACTTGAGGAGTGACTTGCAACATACCTGTGTGATTGATCGTGAAGGTTGCGCAATTTCCGCCTGGAGGTCGAGAGACAAACTACCAAAAGTGCACAAGGCATGGTCTAAGATATCAGGAGGTTGACTAACTACGAGAACTGTGCAATGTACAATCCAACTTGGCCTACTAAGGACTGAAACTGCACAATGCGCAATTTCAGTCAGCAGTGACATGCAACCAGCAAATTGCATTCCGCAATTTTTGGGGCCAGTAGGACACTGCCTCCAATAATTGTACAATGCAAGCCTGGAGGTCAGTTTTGGGCTAGACTTGTGCAATTTCTGGAGGGAAGGCAGAGCCTTTGCTTCCATAAATGCGCAGTGCTAGCCGAGCAAGGCACAGTCTAGGCTAAGGTAGCACAGGTCGGCCGATGGGCGACTGAAAACATGAGAATTCTGAATGCATAATAAGATGAGTGCAAACAAGAGTGAATGCTCAATAATGCAAACAACCGGTGCGGGATTTAGAAAATAGGAAAGCATGAATATGTGTGAAGTGAGTTGCCACAATGACAACCATTCATGCAAAAACCTTTTCATGCATGTTACAGTAATGAGATGCGAACGAAAACTAAAATAGTGCTTCCAAAAGCTAACATACATCAAAACAAAAACAAGCGCTCACTGAAATCAAGCAGACAACACTCACATGAAGCGAAACACGAAAAGAGACAAAAACGCAGGCGAGACATGAAAGCAGGCTTACCCCAAAACAGTTGAGCTGAATGTGCAGACGAATCCTAGATGCAATGTGGGATGTCAGAGCTACAAGGTCGATGTGAGGAATGAACTCTGCAGTGTCCAATTGATGAGTTTTGATAGAATCGATATTGTGATGCGCATGCCACAAATCTAGGAAAAGCAACAATTAGTGGGAGGTTTCTGAAATGATCCTTGCATGTAACCTTCGGCTACTAAAAATAGATCCCTGAATTAAGGGATTCCTTTGCATGTTTCCTTGGGAGAAGTATTCCATGCATGCAAATCAATTTTGCTTAGTCCCGAAGGGAACTGATCAACCTGAAGGCACATGCGTCGATCTACGAGCCTGTGATGAAAATCTGCGCAATTTCTAGGCTGAGCAGAGATGGTTGTCCCAGAGGGATTGCACAATTTCTGAGAGGAACGGGTGACTGTCTCCCAGGATTGCGCTATTTCTAGGCTGAGCAGCTATCCTCGATTAGACCTCACAATTTTCTCAAGGAAGCCTATATGATTGTATCTCGCAATTTCTGAGCTGAGCAATTGTCCTGGGTCAAACCTCGTAATTTTCTCAAGGAATCTTGTCCGACTGTATCTCACAATTTCTTAGCTGAGCAGGCTGCCTCGCTGGATTTGCGCAATTTCTGCTAGTTGTTGGGTTGGCTCTCCTAGAGGGATTGCACAATTTCTGGGAGCAGCAGGTGACTGCTGCTCAGAATTGCGCAATTTCTGGGCTTAGCAACTCTCCTGAGATAAATTGCGCAATTTCTTAGTGGAAGAATGTTAGGAAGAATTGTGCAATTTTGGAGCCCAACTGGGTGTCCAGCTAGGTTTGCGCAATTTCTGGAGGGAAGGTTGGTTCCCCTCCAGAATTGTGCAATTCCTAGAGGGAGCTTCTCAACCAGCAACTAACACTAATTTCGAAAAATTTCCTATGAAGGGGGTGGAACAAACTTGCATGCATACGCTGACAAGACTCCATGAAACAAATGAATCTGATGTGCTTGATAGTGCAAGACATTCTGTTAAGGATGGCCGTTAGGGAAGCTTCAAAACGAAGCTAAGGAAAAATTTTGAAGAGTGGTTGTAACCGCTACAACAAAATGCTAAAACCTATACCATATAATGATTAATACATAAAAAAAAAAAAAAAAACTTATTTTATGGGAATTCATATTTAAAAACATATTAAATTATTATAAAAATTAACCATTATGCATACACCACATTGAAATCAAAGAATTTATTAAAAAATGTTTACTATACAAATATTGCAATTAAGGAAAAAATCACCCACCATACAAATGTGAAATCAGTGTATACAATGTATAAAGAACCATCAGAAAACAAATCTATTTACTGTACAAAAATTAAAATCATTACACTATAATAAAAATATTATATTTAATAAGTTAGTTAAAATTTAATAAATTTATTTTAAAAATTTATAAATATTGAAATTAATATAGTTTAATGTAGTAATCAATTTATTTTATGAAAATGTAGGTTTGAATTTTAAATTTAAATCACTAAAGAGATAAATTATAATATCAAATGTCCACCAGAAAATCTGAATTTTGGTCTTTTAACCTTTGCTTCTATATTGTTTGACTTAGTTGTCAATGCATTTCCCTCTAATGGCACTCCAGTGCCATGTAGGGATGGAGGAGACTTCTCATACTAAAATGGAAATTCTTCCAAAGCCAATTAAGTTACCTTGCACAAATTCAGTGAACCCATCTAATACGACTAGTGATAAACATGCAGTTGCTACCTCTGCTACTCAAACAACGAACAATCCAAAAGATAATGGTTCTAGCCTTCCTTAAATAGTCTAAGCACCCCAAGAACCCCTCATACAAAACTCATTAAAAAAATAGGGGAAAAAATAAAATATATGAGAGCGAGCATGGTAATATGCAAATTTGTAGGTCTCTAGCCCTAAAAAAAACCTTCTCAATTTGATTTGGAAGAATTGGACACTCAAAGGAGATCATATTTGAAGACATAGTGCAAATAAATTAAAATTGGTACAACATAATGATAAACATCTTTTAAAATTTCAACTTTAAACTTGTTCACTTTAATAAATATACATTTTAAAAATAAGTCATTTAACATAATAAAATATTTCAAAAAAACAACAAAAATAACATTGGTTAATAAAGTTGAATAATTTCATGTCTTATTACTTATCATTATATTGATAATTTCTCTAATTGAGAACTTCTAAAGAATATGGAAAATTATTTATTTTATGACCATTTCTAACTACTGCCACAACTATTTAAATTAATGACTAGTAAAATTCCACAAACATCAATCCATAATAAGTATCAAAATACTTACTATATTATATCATTAAAAATAATTATTTATTATTATTATTATTATTATTATATATATATATATATATATATATATATATATATATATATATAGATATAGATAGATAGATATATAGTTAAGAAAACATGGAACAAGATTCTTAACCATAAAAATGTAAGCCTACTTTATATGTTCTTCTAACTATATCATATTAATAATATTTTAAATAATTATAAATAAATAAAAAGACAAACTTTTATGCATTCTATAAATAAATTAAATTTGATATATGACAATCATCATTTGAAACTTTAACTCGTTAACCTTAATCATCATCATCTTGATCTACATCATTCTCATGGACATCAAGATCAACATCCACTGGATCGTCATTTGAATCTAGATCATCCTCGTCGACATCAAGATCATCTTCAGCTGGATAGTCATCTTGATCTAGATCATCCTCATCAACATCAAGATTAACTTCATCTAATTCTTCATCTTGATCTAGATCATCTTCATCCACATCAAAATCAGCTTCAATTGGATCCTCATTTTGATCTAGATCATCCTCATCCACATCAAGATCATCTTCAACAAGATAGTCATCTCGATCTAGATCATCATCATCAACATCAAAGTCAACTTCATCTAATTCGTCATTTTGATCTAGATCAGCCTCATCGAAATCAAAATTAGCTTTATCTATATCATCATCTTGATCTAGATCATCCTCATCCACATCAAGATCAGCTTCATCTTGATCCACATCAACATCATCTTCATCTGCATCATCATCTTCAACATCTAGATCAACTTCATTTTCTTCATCTAAATCATGATCATCTTCATTATTTTGATTTTCTACATCTTTTACTTCTTCGACATCCCGATCTGCATCACTTTCGATCTTTTCAATATTTTGATGAGCATTATCTTCGTAACCTGTACCCAATCCATTGGAAACCAAAGTGGTCTTCTGAGGATGATCCTCATTAAATATTCTGGATTCTGAAACCATTTCTCTCAGTCTTCGAATACTCGACTGGATTCTCAAGAGAGAGAGAAAGCTCAGCTCGCTCCTCTCAATTTAGCAGTTAAATATCCTGGCAATTGAGTGGTTGATTTAAGGCCCGGGTTATGTCAGCTACCCAGCCAGACACGATGCTCACAAAGGCATTTAAAGAAATGTGGAAGACGCGGCTGTTAATGTAGCAGAGACGACCTATGGCTGGAAGACACGCTGTTTGACCCAACTCCATAAATTAATGACTTTTTATTTTTTCAGTTAAATATTATCACCTTTTTTAATTTTTAAAATTTTAATAATCGTTTCTGTCATCGAGTATGGTAAATAATGAACACTATATAATAAATTAACGTTTTTATTTTTTCTTTAAATATTACATTAGTTTTACTTAATGAACGAGATGGAAACGTAATAATCACTATGGTTTTAGCCTTTGTCATTGAGTATCACTGTATAAAATTAAGAAAAACTAATGATAAAAAAGGTA
Source organism: Pinus tabuliformis (assembly GCA_031772625.1). Taxonomy (NCBI): domain Eukaryota; kingdom Viridiplantae; phylum Streptophyta; class Pinopsida; order Pinales; family Pinaceae; genus Pinus; species Pinus tabuliformis. Next base: position 1,830,717,006 of record CM062818.1, on the reverse strand, counting down.
TTTTGGATAAGTCTGACCTAAACATAAATTTTGATTATTTTGATATTTATTTGAATAAATTTTAATTATTTTCATATTTATTTGAGTAATATAGCTAAGAGGTGCATTATTGTTAGGTATGTTTCATGTTTAATTTTTAAATTATGATTATTAATGGTGGTAAATGTGAAACTACAAATTAGTGAGCATCATCTCAAAATTCATATGTTTGTTATTGAAATAGTATTATGGGGAAGAATGCTTACAGATTTTGAAATCAATCATATTGGATTTTAAAGAAGTATACATGAGCTTCACGCAAGAAGAGAAAAAGCATACCCTAAAGTTATTTACATCTGGTTCCTCTAAAATTATCACCTCTAATCATATGGACAAAATGTTCCTCTAAAATTATCACCTCTAATCATATGGACAAATTTCTAAAGAAATACCACTTGGGTGTTATTGCACAGTTCAATGTCATACAACTAGTCAACACCACACCACATGACATTCACCATGATTTATAACAAGTTCTCTAAGTACTAATAGTATTTGAAATGTAGTAAGGTTAGCACCTTCATGTGTGGAGCATGACCATGGTATTCCTCTCATTCCAACTAGTCAACCACCTCATACTTAACAACACCAATTTCCATAGAAAAACAATGTTCAAAAGATAATTTAGGAATTGTTGGAGACAAGAATCATATGTCCCAATACTATTCTTTATTCATAGTATTAAAAAAGGAGGCTACTTGGTGGATGTGTCTTTATTGTTAAAATTGTTGAAGAGAAAAATAAATTTACTAAGAGAAACATTAAAACAGCTAGCAACAAATCACAAAACATAAACACAATGTTTTATCCTAGAAAATCTCAATCCAAGGAAAAACTAGTTAACAAAATTATATTAGTTTCTGTGGCAAAAAATCGGCCAAGTGAACCTTCACGACTCACCTCTCATAGCCCATTACAATGATTTTTTCTCAATCCTTTTAAAGGCTTCATTACATGCATTCCACGGGAAGAAAACCATGGGAAACCAATAACATGTGCCCAAAGCCATCATGTAGACTGAGTAACTTTGACTCTTTCACCAAGTCAAGTTTTATGTAACAATCTCCCCTTAAAATTTTACTTGGGTTTCCCTTGATGAAATCTAGCCAAACCAGCCAAGTGAACCAACCTACTCACCTCCAAGTCATACCCCCTTAAAATTTTATACCTGGGGTATAATTCAACATGTCCCCTATCGCTTAGGCCTAACTCTAGAATTTATATGTAATTTCCCACGGATATGTATACCTTACCAAGTCTTACAATAGTATGTTAATTTACATGTAATAGAAATTTTAACTCCATTATAAAATAATAATAATTTTTTTCATTGTTACTACGGCCATCCTCTCACCCAATGCTATCCTCTCCCTATGAGTTCCATGCTTATTCTCCCTATCAACCTATGAATACATACCTTCAATTTTCTATTCCAGTCCCATATTCTTGCACTTCATGCTCATCACCTAGCACTCCTCACATCTTGCACTTCATGCTCATCACCTAAGCCTCCTCACATAGCCTTGATGACATGCCCTTCGACACAACATGCAATAATGTGAAAAACACCACAAACCCGACCTAGACTCCACACACTCTAAATTTTCATTGCTAAGGAGTCCATTCTTGTTCTTCTGTTGAAATCACTTTCTTCCTATTACCATATTCATGTGCCTCTCTCACACTCACAAGGCCAAATAAACCTTTGGAAATAAAGGTATCCCTTTGAAGCCAACACTTGGCTCTGATATATCCATCAAATTTAAGTATCCAAGCCATAAATAAACCTTAAGCTCTAATACCATGTTAAAATTATTGGAGTGAAAATTAAATTTACGTAGAGAAACATTAAAAAAACTAGCAACAAATCATAAAACTTAAGCAGAATATTTTTTACTGTAAATTTGTAAGAGCTCCTCATTGATTTCCTATGTAAATAAAAATAAAGCCAAAGTCATGAGACACATATTCTGAGCTGAATGTTGGGAAAAACACTTTAGTTGGTATCACTTGTGGTTAATTAATGGTTGTGGAAATTGGCAAAGGCGAAGAGGCAATAATTGACATTTTAATTATGAAAACAAAGAGAAATAGGAGAAAAGGGAGATGAAGGGTCACAAATTTTCATGAGAGGGAAATTGAAGGAAAAATGAAGGAAAATGAAGAAAATAGAGGCCTCAATGATAAAAGGCTTCTATGGATCAATTCACAACCTTTTTCTATTTTAGTTTTGGAGCTCTTTTTTATTCTCTCATTCTCTTATACTCTTGCACACTTAGAGCATTCCTGAAGCATGCTTGGAGCACTCTAGTATTCACCTTGATTTGGAGAGATAAGGCAAAAGAAAGTAGGAAGGTTGAAGGGAACAGTTGGATCAGTCGTTATAGTTGCATTGCTTTGCCGGTAACAGGTTTCATGTGTGTTTTCCTCACTGATTTATGGATGCATGGTGTATGCATGTGATTATTCGGTTATGTGATTTCATTGGCATGGAGGATTGCCTAGATTGACAGTGGTTTTAGACTTCGTTTCCATTTCTTGGATAGTCATGGTTTTGTGAGTTTACCCATTTGATTGTTTTTTGGTTGGTGTTCATAATTCCTTATGGTTGTGGGTTGGAACAGAAGCTTTGGAAGCCTTGGAATAGCGTGGGTTGAGTTACTAGTCCTGAAGCCTAGGTCGGGACAAAAACTTTGGAGCCCTTGGTGGGTTGAGTTACTAGTCCCTGTGATGTAGGAGCATCTTACCCCAATTCCAAATGTATTTTGACTAGGTTAAGGGGGTGTTTCATTTACCAAGGTAGTTGTTTCCCTATGTGTGTGACAATTTTTTAATGTATTTTCATAAAGTTTTAGATAAATTGTATACATGGGGACTTCACTCAATGAACCTCTGACATATCACGTGTGATCATGGCATATTAAACAATACCCTTAAATTGACTACATATTGGGAAATACCTCTAAATATCACATTATTTAACCCCCTACCAATATGAACCCAATACACCTTTTGAATTTAAATAACACCTACTTGCACTAGATATTGTAGGTGTCCATTTTTCATTAACATCTTTTACACCTATTTATATTTTTTCATTAACATTGAGGTACATTTTTATACCTGCCAATATAAAAACCCTTTACCCCTGTTATCTGGAAATCTAGTGTCTATGCAGAGCTGCTAGTCCCACTGAGACTGGTAGCTATCTTAGAAACAAACAAACTAAAACTACTTTCATTTTCCTTTATGAGAAGTAGATAAGAGGGGAACAAAGGAGACCAACCTCTGTCTTGCGCTTGGTTAGTTGCTTGATTCCTCTCCCTTCTGATAGATCTTTGCCACTCGCTTCCTCGTCTGCCCAGCTTCAAAGAGCACCTGTGGAATCAAAGCAGCATAACACTATCCAAGAACAGAGATCTACTATCATAAACAATATAGGACCATATATATATTGACCACACAAATGCACATTTCATCAATCATACAAGAATGTGGAGGAAAACTTGAATAGCTTTATTAATATCAAGAATAGCAAAGAGGATTACAACCAATTTTTATGACCCGACATCATCCTCTCAGCAAGAAAGCCCTTCTTCACCTCATGAAAAGCTTAGATCACCCAACACTATGATGTTACACCAAGAAACCAGCAGCACTTCCTTACAAGATACAAAATTACAGCCTCTGGATCTCTGGGATGAGGGATCCATATATAGATGATTACAGGGAGGTGAGTCAGCTTCTGAGATTTACTTATTGTCCTCTCTCTAATAGTTCTTGATTCCACTTGGATATTGATGATCTCTTACTCATCCCTGGGCGAATGCAGAGAGGCAAGTGTCACAGGACAAGTTTCTGGAAGATTCCACGATCCTCCACCTCGCAAATTGACTCTGCCATTTGTCCATTCTCGCCCATCGCACCCCATAGAAGGACTTTTTAGTATGCATCACACCTCCTGTGTGCATTTAGGTGGGATGTAGCACACTTTGACCATGGAGTAGGTGAGATGGTCTAGTTTTGACCAGTTCTGAGTAGTTTTTCATGGAGAACTTCTGGGAGATGATGTAATCAACTGACCTTGTTCTTTTAGGGGTTGTAACAACACTTTTAGGGACTTAGGAGCCCTTGGTTTATGGACATGTTTGATTGGGGTTTCAATGCCCAAAAATATCTATAACAGTTGCCCCCTAAAGCATGAGGTCGTTAATCTTTTTATGTCGGGTGAAATGCTTTATCGTGAGGATCCGAAGTTTTTTCGAGCTGGAAGGCGGCCTGTAACAAGATACAATACAATACATTATATTCATAATATTTTCATGATCTAGCTGAGGCGGGCATTCCCATGCTCAGCTTTATAAATTCATTTTCATGTACATAAGACAGACAATCGTCTGTGTGCAGACTGATGATTCTGGTAGAGCCATCATCCCTTAGATTGGATGATTATCTATGCAGCAATCATGTACATTTGATGTCTTTATTTTCTTGAATATATATCACAGCCCAGATGGATGAAACTAGATCTAGGGTCTTCAATCTCGTTCAATCTTCACTCAAATTACAAGTCGATCCATGTGAGAGATGTTCTGGAGTCGAACATGGAAAGACATCGCCTGATTACCAGCCAATGATGTAAGTTGTTAACAAGCGCGAGAGGAATCACCGATAATGATGCTGACCCTCAAGGTACTACAGTACAATTCACGTGGTGTGAATAAGGGACTTGGCGTCGAACACCATGCAAAATCTTTCGGTCGAAGGCCATTGATGTAAACCTGTCACCGGAAGTGAGAAACTTTCCATTGAGGCATGCAAGCTTCAAAGTACTAAAACGGTTGTTCCTAGATCGACTTCCTGGATAATGAGCTGATGTCGATAAGAAGTGATCCGTCATAGGAGGGCCTTAATGAATTCCACATCTACGACATGGAACAGAGCAAATGATTTTAATGGAGGTGAAAACAATCTGATGATATGAGGTTCGGGGTGTGATCATGAAAGAATGGAGCGTAAATGTATTGTAGTGGATGAGACACAGGTGAATTCCCTGAGTGACTTCTCTTAAACATATCGATGACACTGTCATGATGGATTGGTAGTGTTAACCCCAAATGTGGATGGTGTGATGGACCAATGGTGATATGACCAGTGAACGGAACAACCCAACCCGACTCGGATGCGGAGTGAAAGTGTCATGTTCAAGAGCAACTTGCTACCAATAAAGTTTCTTCAAGTTTTCTTCCCAATTTTTCCCCAGTCATTGTTGACCAGTACCTCTTTATTTTTGTCAAGCTTGAGGAGGATAACATATGCTTGTTCTATAATTTTCCGTTTGGGCAAACCCATCGCTATGTTTTAATGAGCCTAGCGATAGTGAAATGCGTTCTTGTCTATATGGACAAGTTTGTCGCTATTCGGTTTTAACGAGTTTCACGACAAAGATAACTCGGTCCTTTTCAATTTTAGAGAGTCTAAAAGGGACGTAAAGAAAACTCCAACAATCCTTTTTCATCATATAATCCCTTAAGTCCGAAAAAGTATAAAATAATACAAAAGGGATGAATTTTCGGTAATTTTAACGATCCGAAAAAAACAAGCGCTCGATCTTTTTGTGTAATAACCCCTCAGGTCCAAAACGATTAAAATCTAAAGGAGGGATAGCACTTCCAGTCACTTTAACGAGCTGGAGAGGCCAATTACTCGGCAATCTTTTCATATTTTACGAGTCAGATGAAAAGAGCTTAAAGGAGACTCGTTTTTCGAGGAACGAGTGATAATTTCAGGTAGCAGCTAGTTCCAGGTAAGGTTTGTAATTTTTCAATCATAGCAGTGTCACAAGGATGTCTAACAGGATCATTCTTCACAGCTATTCCTCAAAAAGGGTAAACAATCAAGCGTATGTGAATGATTGGCCAATACAGAGTGGAGGTGATGATGAGAACACGACCAAGGCTTCAAAGGCTGATGATAATGCATTCACAATGGTTATTTACCGGAAATTGGTTCATTTTTTAATGAATGAGCTTAAACTCTGGGGAAAACATTTGCTCACTGCTTATGTTTAACTTTTAACGAGCTTGAACTCCACATAAAAATTGCTTGAGCCAGTCATATAATAAGGATGTCTCATCTAAGATGCCATTTTTTATGGAGCTTACACCTTACAAAGCTTTGTCCCGCATCCTTTCTTTATGCAAGTTAGGAAATGACCAATCCTACGAGTTTAAAGGGTTATAGGACCTACAAATTTAAAAAATAAATGGTCACTCTTCACTTGCATGCCAAAAGGTTTGCATGCCCCCAGGTATAGCAAAAATTTCCAGGTTACCAAAGATTGTTCCAATTGCACTGCAGACAAAACACTTCCTCAGCGATGTCTAGCGAAATAGAAAAAGGTGAGTGGCGCAACTTGCCTCCACTCACATAACTTTGACGAAGGAATCTTATTCCAGTATAATCTCATAAACTAGTCATATATCCTTCGCGGAAACCTACCCTATGCCCAAGGTTTTCCTGCCGAAACAGACCAGGGTGCATGCCCCCTGGGTTTCAATCATGTCCTCCTGAATCACTCGCGCTCATCAGGTGGATGGACTAGGGATTGATGAGACATTCCTTGCGTGAAAAGACCATTCAGGGATGGTATTTGACTATTTGCTATGTGTGAGCCAGGAAATGAAATCTAGTCTACGAGCTTGACCACTCTTCCTTCATGCCGAAAACACATTACTCTAAAGAGCGAGGAGACAATGGCTCCCATGCAATAAATATAGTCGCGTCCAAGGAGTAGATTATAATCTAGGGGTCCTTGGACTACCATTACATTCATGTGAATGGTTTTCCTTCTCAATGTTATCAGCACATTGGGAAGGATCCCTAATGGTCGACTGGTTCCTTTATCAAAGCCTGTTAGATTTCTCATTTCAGGCAAAAGCGATGGCGAACCAAGCGCTTTCCAAGCAGTTGAGGAAAGGATACTCACAAAAGCCCCTTCATCTATGATGGTACCGGCCATGACCATTCTATATATTTGTGCAATGATTCAAAATGGTACACTAGCCGGTAAATGGGGTCTGCCTAGTAGATTCCAATCGAAGGAAACAACTAGGTTGCTTGGAGGTGGGACCAAATAGACAGCCGAATATGACTTTGATGAACTTCCTTCCTGCGGTAAAGGAACGGGTAGACTGCCCCCATGTTCATCGAAGTCTGTGTTTACGAAGAGAATTTGAACGGTGTCGCTCTTGTTCTCTTCGGTGACTATATCATCTGAAGATGGATCCTCTAAAGCCATGACCGGGTCAACTGCCGCCTCGACCTTTTGACTTTCGTCTGCTGTGGATTCAGATGGTTTATCTTCAATGATAGATGCTTCGACCGGCCATAATGGCATGTCAGTCGGATTTTCAAATAGTGATGGACTTGGCAAGAGTTTCTTATATTCAGGAGGGAGTCGTAACGGTGAAACCGGACGGTCATCCAAAACTCTTTTAACCTCATCTAGGAAGGGACAATGGTGGACGATGTGATTGCCTTCACACAGTTTACAAGGGAATTTACTTTTCCTTTTCTGTCTCGACGCTTCGCTTTCACTAGTTGACGGTGTACTTTCAACATGATCATCAGAGGTTGTTGACACCGGATTGTGCAAGCGCGGAGACCAGTCCCTTAAGATCGGAGGGATGCAAGGATCTCCTTTGCAAATGACACATGGAGATTTAGGCTTTGACAATGCAGTGTGGGGATTTTCACTAGATGATGCCTGGATGCCCCTTTTCGCCTTTGGCTCCTTCTTCTTCTTCCCTTTCTTCTCATTCCCCTTCTTCTCCTTCTTAGTTACTTGATTTTTGGCTTTACCATCTCCATCAAGCGAAGAGGAAGGAAGAGAGGGAGAATCGAACGAAGTAGAAGGTTGGGGGGTAACTCTGGTATCATCTAATTGCTGACTTGATTGCTCAGGAATCACAATGTTCTGAACGATAGAGGTCGAGAAGAGCCATAGGGGCAGGCCGATTGTCAATCCTGGAAGCGACAATGTGGCCATATGGGGTGCACCAACATCTCCCCAAGAGGAGAAAGGACTAGGATTTCCTCCAAGGGGAAATCCTTGGTTGGTGGACTCCATTTTTCTCAACCTAAGACCAACGTAGGAAAGGTGACATTTATTCTGATTAAAATAAATTTTAAACGCTTTGACACAACTTGTTTTTTCAATTTTTAAGAGTCGAGAAAAAACAAAAGATGACTCTAGTTGCCTTCGATCTTTAATGAGATTGAAGTGACAAGTGCTCAGATGGACCTTTTCCTTTAAGGAGTCTGAAAAGGAACGAAAGAGACTACTCTGGAAATCTAGACAGAGGGATTACCAAACCAATCGCAAAACTGCAGAATACTTTTTACGGTACGACAGTCAATCTTCCCGAATGCTATGTTCAGTGCATTGTGATCGATAGGGCGGCAGACACGGCTTCCTATGGATAAAGGATATAGCCTATTGTGGTCTCCCAATATATACTCGATGGTACGTGGGAGCACAAGTCCGTACTGGCACTTGTTGTCCCAAAGTGGAGGAATCACCCAACCAGCAATGAAAACAACAGTTACCAGGCTTTATGACATTGGAATACATCTCTAGCCTAGACTTCTAAATGTTGTGTGTTAGGTTCCAAAGCGTTTTTAGATTCATTAAATTTCTTTTACATTTGATCTTGTTTAAGAAATTTTCCTTTCAGGTTCACCGCGTGATTTAGATATATAATTCCTAAAATGCAATCTAAGATGATAAACAATTGTTTAATCTTCTTTTTGCAATGAAAATCCTAGCTACTAAAGAAAGAGAGATGATATTCTTTCAACATAGAGCAGAGAGAACACACTATATGCACTGTCCTAAATCAAACCAACAAACAATCTAAATGCAAATGCACATGCATGTATTTGTTTTTCAGCCTTCTTAATGTGTGAATGATAAAAAGAAAGCTAAGCGCAAATTTGAATTATTTTTCAAAGCGACATTACTAACAAGCTTATTTTCAAGACAAAATGAATACAATGATGACACTTTGCGATTTGGAATGGGAAACTTGCTTTCGACACTTGAAAAAATTACTAATTCAAATCAAATACAAGAGTAACAGTGTAATCAACTATCAAGAACAATCGGATTCTCTTCTATGACTGAAAACGACACTTGCGACACTTCCAAATCAAGAAATGATAGTTCAATTACGCTACTTCTTTGTAAAAGAGAACTGAAAATGGCTCACAATACATAAAAACATTTACAGTTCTTTGCACAATGGAGGTGGAATAATGGCAAGGAAGGGGGTTTCCAACAGAGGTATACTGACTACAGACAGCAAAACTCCTGAATAGACCTGAAAAGAGTGAAGAAAAGCCAAATTTTGGAGGCAAAATTAGCCTTCTCTGATTAGCACACTTGTTACACAGGGATTCTAGTATGCATCCCACCTACAACACACGGGAAGTGCGATGCATACTGATATCCTTGAAGAGATGGTTCGATGGTACAATGCGAGACTTTTGATCCAGTTCTTGATCACAGTTTGCAGCACAATTCAAGGATTTAGGCCAAGCAAGTGATAATCAATAAATAAATCACAGGGGTAGATCTAAGGAGGTTACTAGAGCCACCACAAGGGTAATTAGAGAGTTTGTAAATCGAGTGTTCAATTCATAAACAAAACCCGGAGATAGACTGAAGCAGCATCGAACTACTTTGCACTTGCATAGCAAATGCAGTTCGAAGGCTAGCTGGCTTGACTTCAGGCTCCGTCTCTAAGTTTATAAAGCAAAAAAATATGGACAAACAAAAAATCTATTCGCTCCCTAGTGGAGTCACCATTTTTTTATCGGGAAATCTAGTGTCTATGCAGAGCTGCTAGTCCTACTGAGACTGGTAGCTATCTTAGAAACAAACAAACTAAAACTACTTTCGTTTTCCCTTATGAGAAGTAGATAAGAGGGGAACAAAGCAGACCAACCTTTGTCTTGCGCTTGGTTCCTTGCTTGATTCTTCTCCCTTCTGATAGATCTTTGCCACTCACTTCCTCGTCTGCCTAGCTTCAAAGAGCACCTGTGGAATCAAAGTAGCATAACACTATCCAAGAACAGACATCTACTATCATAAACAATATAGGACCAGATATATATTGACCACACAAATGCATATATCATCAATCATACAAGAATGTGGAGGAAAACTTGAATATCTTTATTAATATCAAGAATAGCAAAGACGATTACAACCAATTGTTCTGAACCAGCGTCACCCTCTCGACAAGAAAGCCCTTCTTCACCTCATGAAAAGCTTAGATCACCCAACACTATGATGTTACACCAAGAAACCAGCAGCACTTCCTTACAAGATACAAAATTCCAGCCTCTAGATCTCTGGGATGAGGGATCCATATATAGATGATTGCAGGGAGGTGAGTCAGCTTCTTAGATTTTATTAGTGTCCTCTCTCTGATAGTTCTTGATTCCACTTGGAGATTGATGATCTCTTACTCATCCCTGGGTGAATGCAGAGAGGCAAGTGTCACAGGAGAATTTTCTGGAAGATTCCATGATCCTCCACCTCGCAAATTGACTCTGCCATTTGTCCATTCTCGCCCATCGCACCCCATAGAAGGAATTTTTAGTATGCATCGCACCTCCCGTGTGCATTTAGGTGGGATGCAGCGCACTTTGACCATGTAGTAGGTGAGATGGTCCAGTTTTGACCAGTTCTGAGTAGTTTTTCATGGAGAACTTCTAGGAGATGATGTATTCAGTTGACCTTGTTCTTTTAGGGGTTGTAACAACACTTTTAGGGACTTAGGAGCCCTTGGTTTATGGACATGTTTGATTGGGGTTGCAGTGCCCAAAAATGTCTATAACAACCCCCTATTATATGCTTAATATATTATATCATTTTTTTCCTCAATATATATCCCCCAATATGAATGCACATGGTATGGTATGTCTCCCCTAGTGAAGCCGTTTTGATTGTATATGAATGAATAGAGTGAGGAATTGATGTATTTTTATCTTCTCTATAAAGAGACATCTCAAGAATATTTGGTGATTACATAGATCTAGTGGTAGTTAAACCTTATAGGAGATTTAAGGATCTACAAATCCTAACTTAGTGGTTTTGGTGAAATATTCATGGATATAAACTAAATTAGTTCAAGATCCTTTTATTTTTGTAAATATGGACATGAAATGTAAAAATATATATAATAGATAACATGTGTGTTTAGAGGCAAGCGAGAGACTTTTTGGAAGCCAAGAAATATCTTAAGGCCAGAATGGGCCTATGTTGTAAATAGGGCTAAGAGGGCCTTTTGAAACCTGTCTAAATATATATTTTTCGATAATCAGATTCCTGTCAACTTTGTGTGGATATTTTCTTGGTTTATTTGTTTTCTTAGCTTGAGAAATCCATTATGAAGAGGAGAACTAGTGGGGTGGAAGGTGTACCTGTGTGTGTGTAAAAACTTAGAGAGACAACATTTAGAAGGGATTTTGTTCTTTTAGTTCAGGGGGAATCTGAGGCAGAACAACACCTTGCAAGATTAGGAGGGACAAAAGCATGTGGATTCACAGAGAATCCACATCAAAGTCAGTTAAAATCTTAGGAGTTGACACAGTCATGGAATAACGCTATAATGCAATATGGATATGTTGAGGAACAAAGAAACCAGAATAACATTGAATTGACTATGAAAATAATGGAGAATGAGTGAAGAGAGTTATTAAGCTCTAGAAGGATTGAGCAGCAGAATAACCAAGGGAGTGTATCGAGAATTTGCGGAGGCCAAAAATCAAAGATAGAGGTGGAATGAACATAGAGGAGCGACCCTATACTTAGGAGAAATTAACATTTGGAGGAAAGTATTTCAACTGAAAACGTCAAGGAATGACAACTGATAGTGTCGGGAGACAAAATTAGAAGTGTTGGGATTATGTGGCATAGTGGACCCTACCCAGAAAGAATAGCTCAGAAGGATCATGTCAAAACCCGATTCTACATGATCAAGAAGGAAAGGACCAGGACGCATCATCCTGGAGATAACACCTAGAGGAAGGTTCAGAGGAGTGAGATTACATCATCCTAGAGGTAATACCTATAAGATTCAATATGATGCATAAAATTTCACCATTAGGTTGGAATGGAGCGGGTGGAGCCGACTCGACCACTACCTAACCCAGCAATATAATTTTAGAGAGCCCAAGGCTACGTGCCAAGCTTTGTTGAAAAGGCTCATGTGGTAGACTGGGTCTCGCCTGAAGGTTCTAACCCAATGGCACTTATAAGTGTCTTCCTGCATTTTGTCTAGCTTCCAATATCAAGACACATCAAATATTGCACAATCCTTGTTTATAGCGCTTAGTTTCAACAAAGTGTAGTCAGAAACAGAGAGGAGCTTGGCTCCATGGGATATGTAATACAGGAATGAGAATCATATTAAATAGGACGGTGTCACGTAGGCTGATCCTAAGGATTAATGTGGACCACGAAGGTCTTGCTACAAAGGTCAAAATTGGGAGGAATGCTTGGCCATACTAGCATAAAATTTCCCCTCCACTGTTAAATGTAGAAAATTCCCACATGTAGATCACCTGATAATGTAATAGACTAAAGCAAAATACTTGATCTACTTCTACAACCAATTTAGTGGAAGCTTAATCGAACATGAAAAACATCAATAAGAACACATATAACTGATAAGAAGGAATCAATCACACATAACATAGAATATATAATCCGGGGAAGGCCTCAGCCTAAAACCCCAACTCTGTATTATCATACAAGTGGCAATATTGCCAATATTACAAAAAGAATCAGCTCAAAAGCTATCTTTCTCTCTCTGTAATACCTCTGTTGCTCATAGATAGTCAAAGGCCTCTACGTAACCTCTAGTCTTCCCTCCAAGCCTCCTATTTCTTTTCACAATTCTGATTGGGGTCCAATGCAGCCACTTGTGTGAATTTTCCTCTTCACACACTCACTAACCTCTGATCCGACTACGCAGTCCTAAAGGAGATAAATCCTCATCATGGATGAGCTTCCTTTATAGGAAAAATATTCATCCAACTGATAGTACATTGTCCCTTCTTTGATCTCAACTGGGTCTCTGTTTGAACTGACATGCATGAGTTATTCATGAGAGAATCTTCAGTTATTTGAAGTGCAGCAGTTATATGCATTAAGTAAATGAAGTGCATGCATTAAGTAAATGAACTTACTTAATTTAAACAAACTATTTAAATCAATTATAACTGGACTTGACTCAGTTAACTGAGCCAACTAATTACTACTCAAATTAGAACTCATCCTTATCTCTTTAACTTATGGATAAATTACTCAATTAATAGATAAATTGTTGCATGTCCTCACATAGACTTCATGTTTGATTTTTCACAACTAATTAACTCATGGAGAATTAATTAATTTATTTTCAAATAGTTGTTAAGTTCATATTTGAATTTTACTTCCTATGTTTAGTCCAAGGACTGACTAAAATAGGAATCCATCCTGAACTGCTAAAAATAGCAATTCTATTTTTAGCACTTCCATTTTTCATTCCCTGTTGCTCAATCTAGCATTGGTACACAAACTGCTATTTATAACCTTGCTATTTTTAGCACTTCTATTTTTAGCAATTTCTTGTTGCCATTTTCAACACTCCCTCTCAACAGGAAAGGCTTCAACTCGAACCTGATCTTGTAACTCTAGAATGTTCTACATGCAACACTTCTACCAAATGTGGTTGCTCCACCAACTCTCAGAACAAAAAACTCCCACTGACCTCTCTATTGGGCTAGAAACATACTCTGATTTTGAAGCTCTACCTGCTACTGACAAGTGCTCCCTCTCTGACCTCTGAGCTATTGCAACACTCCATGCATCTCACATCGTTGCACACCTCTCTATGCCATTATGCATTCGTGCAACACTCTTGTGCCTCTCGCATCATTGTAGCCTCCTAGCTCTACACAGTCCTGGGACTCCTGCACTGTAACTCTACCTGCCGCTCCATCTACATCTGTCTCTACCCAATCAGTTAGTCCTGCTACTCCTCATCAAGGCTCCTATAGTAAAGTTGAATCAAAGAGGTTGGGTACCTCAAGGATCCTGCCCATCCTCCTTGGGACAATCACTCCACATCGCCCCACCACCTACCTGGAGGTATGGCTGCATGTGATCCCTCTGCCCACCTGGCTCGAAGTTTCCCCCTACTGGAGGTCTTTGCATGAGTAGATGTCTCTACTCGATCTCCTCTCAGCTTCTCTAACTATGGCTGCTCCACAACCCCCTGAAGCTGCTTCACCAATTGTGGCTCCTCCACAATCATCTGAGACTTCTTCTGGTGCTGCATGTTGAGAGGTAATGTACTCTCCCTCTCAACCACGAAGCCTCCATCAGTTGCCTTGCTCCTTAAGGCTTTTCATGCATCTTGAACCTTAAGAGCATACAGGTTCTTGAACCATGCACCGAGCTACTTCACCTATCTAGTGATGATGTGTCTAAGGAAAACCTTTCCCTTACTAAAGACTACATTATAGCCTCTGTCTTCCATCATCACGATCGACACCAAGTTTCTCTTCAGTCCTGGTACATACTTGACATCGGTCAAGGTAAGGCGAGCTCCATGCTCCCTCTAAAAAATAACCGTGCCTACACCTGAGACACTATAATTTTCATTATTACCCATCGCTATGAGTATCTGGAGATCTTTCTCCTCCAAAGTACTGAACAAACTCTTGTCGTTGGTCATGTGGAAAGAAGCTCCACTGTCAAGAAACCAACCACTTCCCACCATGGATGAAACCATGCATGCGAACAGTGTGAAATCCAACTCGAACTGTGAGCCGAGTTCCTCACCTTCTGATCCTTCCATGGATCCCTTTTTGCATTTCCTCAGTGGACAATTTGTAGCAAAATGGCCCACCTCATGACAATGAAAGCATCGCACTTTCAATTTGTCAAACTTCTTCCCACCATGGGAAGAACTCGAATTAGAATGAGAATCCTTCTCCTTCCCCTTCTTCGCCTTACTTGCCAAGGCACAGTTTTCTTCATCCTCCATGGATGAAGAACCATCTCTGGTGCTTCTTCTTATCTCCTCCCGCATCAAATTTGACCAAATTTGTTCGCAATCTAGCAGTTTCTCTCTTCCATTAACCGAGTCCTAGTAGCTATGCCAGCTGGTAGGAAGACCAAGGAGTGCAAGACTCACCATGTCATCATCAGTTGTCGCGATCCCTACACTTCCAAGCTCATCCCTGTATGTGGTGAGCTTGTTCAGATACGTAGAGATTGTGTCGCCCTTTTCACACTTGATCTTTCGAAGCTAGTCTTTCAGTGCCAGCTTCCTCTGATCATTGCTATTCTGATATAGATCTTTCAATGTTTTCCACATTGAAAACGGTGCCTCTTTCCCATGGAGACCCAAGACTATGTGATCGTGAACTCCCTCCAGAAGGATTCTCCTTGCTCTATCCACACATTTCTTCCATTTAGCCAATTCAACAGCACCAGTTGGCTTGGGGACTTCTTGATCAATGAAGTCATTTAGACCATTATCCTCTAGTACTGCTTCCATGTGATCCTTCCAAGCTATATAATTCGAATTGCCATCAAGGGCATATTCGAGTCTCAAACCATTGGATGCCATAGGTGAAATAGAGATGTGATAAGAACTCGAATTCTATATTCAAGAATCACAAACCTCAACTTCTTCCTTCTTGTATATTGTTCTTCCTTGATCACCTGTGCTCTGATACCATGTAGAAATTCCCACCTGTAGATCACCTGATAATGCAATAGACTAAAGCAAAGGACTTGATCTACTTCTACAACCAATTTAGCGGAAGCTTAATCGAACATGAGCAACATCAATAAGAACGTGCATATAACTAATAAGAAGGAATCAATCACACATAACATAGAAGATATAACCCGAGGAAAGCCTCAGCCTAAAACCCCAACTCTGTAGTATCATACAAGTGGAAATATAGCCAGTATTATAAAAAGAATCAGATCAAAAGCTATCCTACTCTCTTTGTAATACCTCTACTGCTCATGGACAATCAAAGGCCTCTATCTAACCTCTGGTCTTCCCTCCAAGCCTCCTATTTCTTTGCGCAATTCTGATTGGGGCCTAGTGCAGCCACTTGTGTGAATTTGCCTCTTCACACACTCTCTAACCTCTGATCCAACTACACAGTACTGAAGGAGATAAATCCTCATCACGAATGAGCTTCCTTTATACGAAAAATATTCATCCAACTGATAGTACATTGTCCCTTCTTTGATCTCAACTGGGTCTCTGTTTGAACTGACATGCATGAGTTATTCATGAGAGAATCTTCAGTTATTTGAAGTGCAACAGTTATATGCAAGCATGAATTAACTAACTAAACTTACTTAATTTAAACAAACTGTTTAAATCAATTATAACTAGACTTGACTCAGTTAACTGATTCAACTAATTACTACTCAAATTAGAACTCATCCTTATCTCTTTAATTGATGGATAAATTCCTCAATTAATAGATAAACGGTTGCATGTCCTCACATAGACTTCATGTTTGATTTCTCACAACTAACTAACTCATGGAGAATTAATTAATTTATTTTCAAACAACTATTAAGTTCAAATTCGAATTTTACTTCCTATGTTTAGCCCAGGGACCGACTAAATAGGAATCCATCCTGAACTTCTAAAAATAGCAATTCTATTTTTAGTACTTCCATTTTTCATTCCCTACTGCTCAATCCAACACTGGTACCCAAACTTAAGATCTGAGGGATGCAAGGATCTACTTTGCAAATGACACATGGAGATTTAGGCTTTGACAGTGCAGTGTGGGGATTTTCACTAGATGATGCATGGTTGCCCCTTTTCGCCTTTGGCTCCTTCTTCTTCTTCTCTTTCTTCTCATTCCCCTTCTTCTCCTTCTTAGTTACTTGATTTTTGGCTTTACCAGCTCCATCAAGCGAAGAGGAAGGAAGAGAGGGAGAATCGGATGAAGTAGAAGGTTGGGGGGTAACTCTCGTATCATCTAATTGCTGACTTGATTGCTCAGGAATCACAGTGTTCTAAACGACATAAGTCGAGAAGAGCCATAGGGGCAGGCTGATTGTCAATCCTGGAAGCGACAATGTGGCCATATGGGGTGCACCAACATCTCCCCAAGAGGAGAAAGGACTAGGATTTCCTCCAAGGGGAAATCCTTGGTTGGTGGACTCCATTTTTCTCAACCTAAGACCAACGTAGGAAAGGTGACGTTTATTCTGATTAAAATAAATTTTAAATGCTTTGACACAACTTGTTTTTTCAATTTTTAAGAGTCAAGAAAAAATAAAAGATGACTCTAGTCGCCTTCGATTTTTAATGAGCTTGAAGTGACAAGTGCTCAGATGGACCTTTTCCTTTAAGGAGTCTGAAAATGAATGAAAGAGACTACTCTGGAAATATAGACAGAGGGACTACCAAACCAATCGCAAAACTGCAGAATACTTTTTACAGTACGACAGTGAATATTCCCGAATGATGTGTTCAGTGCATTGTGATCGATAGGGCGACAGACACAGCTTCCTATGGATAAAGGATATAGCCTATTGTGGTCTCCCAATATATACTCGATGGTACGTGGGAGCACAAGTCCGTACTGGCACTTGTCGTCTCAAAGTGGAGGAATCACCCAACCAGCAATGAAAACAACAGTTACCAGGCTTTATGACGCTGGAATACATCTCTAGCCTAGACTTCTAAATGTTGTGCGTTAGGTTCCAAAGAATTTTTAGATTCATTAAATTTATTTTACAGTTGATCTTGCTTAAGAAATTTTCCTTTCAGGTTCACCGCGTGATTTAGATATACAATTCCTAAAACGCAATCTAAGATGATAAACAATCGTTTAATCTTCTTTTTGCAATGAAAATCCTAGCTACTAAAGAAAGAGAGATGATATTCTTTCAACATAGATCAGAGAGCACACACTATATGCATTGTCCTAAATCAAACCAACAAACAGTCTAAATGCAAATGCACATGCATGTATTTGTTTTTCAGCCTTCTTAATGTGTGAATGATAAAAAGAAAGCTAAGCGCAAATCTGAATTATTTTTCAAAGTGACATTACTAAGAAGCTTCTTTTCAAGACAAAATGAATACAATGATGACACTTTGCAATTTGGAATGGGAAACTTGCTTTCAACACTTGAAAAATTACTAATTCAAATCAAATACAAGAGTAACAGTGTAATCAACTATCAAGAACAATCGGATTATCTTCTATGACTGAAAACGACACTTGTGACACTTCCAAATAAAGAAATGATAGTTCAATTACCCTACTTCTTTGTAAAAGAGAACTGAAAATGGCTCACAATACATAAAAACATTTACAGTTCTTTGCACAATGGAGGCGGAATAATGGCAAGGAAGGGGGTTTCCAACAGAGGTATACTGACTACAGACAGCAAAACTCCCGAATAGAGCTGAAAAGAGTGAAGAAAAACCAAAGTTTGGAGGCAAAATTAGCCTTCTCTGATTAGCACACTTGTTACACAGGGATTCCAGTATGCATCCCACCTACATCACACGGGAAGTGCGATGCATACTGATATCCTTGAAGAGAGGGTGCGATGGTACAGTGCGAGACTTTTGATCCAATTCTTGATCACAGTTTGCAGCACAGTTCAAGGGTTTAGGCCAAGCAAGTGATAATCAGTAAATAAATCACAGGGGTAGATCTAAGGAGGTTACTAGAGCCACCACAAGGGTAATTAGAGAGTTTGTAAATCGAGTGTTCAATTCATAAAAAAAACTTGGAGATAGACTGAAGCAGCATTGATCTACTTTGCACTTGCATAGCAAATGTAGTTCGAAGGCTAGCTGGCTTGACTTCAGGCTCCGTCTCTAAGTTTATAAAGCAAACAAATATGGACAAACAAAAAATCTATTCGCTCCCTAGTGGAGTCACCATTTTGTTATCGGGAAATCTAGTGTCTATGCAGAGCTACTAGTCCTACTGAGACTGGTAGCTATCTTAGAAACAAACAAACTAAAACTACTTTCGTTTTCCCTTATGAGAAGTAGATAAGAGGGGAACAAAGGAGACCAACCTTTGTCTTGCGCTTGGTTCCTTGCTTGATTCTTCTCCCTTCTGATAGATCTTTGCCACTCACTTCCTCGTCTGCCCAGCTTCAAAGAGCACCTGTGGAATCAAAGTAGCATAACACTATCCAAGAACAGAGATCTACTATCATAAACAATATAGGACCAGATATATATTGACCACACAAATGCATATATCATCAATCATACAAGAATGTGGAGGAAAACTTGAATAGCTTTATTAATATCAAGAATAGCAAAGAGGATTACAACCAATTGTTCTGAACCAGCGTCACCCTCTCGACAAGAAAGTCGTTCTTCACCTCATGAAAATCTTAGATCACCCAACACTATGATGTTACACCAAGAAACCAGCAGCACTTCCTTACAAGATACAAAATTCCAGCCTCTGGATCTCTGGGATGAGGGATCCATATATAGATGATTGCAGGGAGGTGAGTCAGCTTCTGAGATTTGATTAGTGTCCTCTCTCTGATAGTTCTTGATTCCACTTGGAGATTTATGATCTCTTACTCATCCCTGGACGAATGCAGAGAGGCAAGTGTCACAGGAGAAGTTTCTAGAAGATTCCATGATCCTCCACCTCGCAAATTGACTCTGCCATTTGTCCATTCTCGCCCATCGCACCCCAGAGAAGGACTTTTTAGTATGCATCGCACCTCCCGTGTGCATTTAGGTGGGATGTAGTGTACTTTTACCATGGAGTAGGTGAGATGGTCCAGTTTTGACCAGTTCTGAGTAGTTTTTCATGGAGAACTTCTGGGAGATGATGTAATCAGTTGACCTTGTTCTTTTAGGGGTTGGAAAAACACTTTTAGGGACTTAGGAGCCCTTGGTTTATGGACATGTTTGATTGGGGTTGCAGTGCCCAAAAATGTCTATAACAACCCCCTATTATATGCTTAATATATTATATCATTTTTTTCCTCAATAGATATCCCCCAATATGAATGCACATGGTATGGTATGTCTCCCCTAGTGAAGCCGTTTTGATTGTATATGAATGAATAGAGTGAGGAATTGATGTATTTTTATCTTCTCTATAAAGAGACATCTCAAGAATATTTGGTGATTACATAGATCTAGTGGTAGTTAAACCTTATAGAGAGATTTAAGGATCTACAAATCCTAACTTAGTGGTTTTGGTGAAATATTCATGGATATAAACTAAATTAGTTCAAGATCCTTTTATTTTTGTAAATATGGACATGAAATGTAAAAATATATATAATAGATAACATGTGTGTTTAGAGGCAAGCGAGAGACTTTTTGGAAGCCAAGAAATATCTTAAGGCCAGAATGGGCCTATGTTGTAAATAGGGCTAAGAGGGCCTTTTGAAACCTGTCTAAATATATATTTTTCGATAATCAGATTCCTGTCAACTTTGTGTGGATATTTTCTTGGTTTATTTGTTTTCTTGGCTTGAGAAATCCATTATGAAGAGGAGAACTAGTGGGGTGGAAGGTGTACCTGTGTGTGTGTAAAAACTTAGAGAGACAACATTTAGAAGGGATTTTGTTCTTTTAGTTCAGGGGGAATCTGAGGCAGAACAACACCTTGCAAGATTAGGAGGGACAAAAGCATGTGGATTCACAGAGAATCCACATCAAAGTCAGTTAAAATCTTAGGAGTTGACACAGTCATGGAATAACGCTATAATGCAATATGGATATGTTGAGGAACAAAGAAACCAGAATAACATTGAATTGACTATGAAAATAATGGAGAATGAGTGAAGAGAGTTATTAAGCTCTAGAAGGATTGAGCAGCAGAATAACCAAGGGAGTGTACCGAGAATTTGCGGAGGCCAAAAATCAAAGATAGAGGTGGAATGAACATAGAGGAGCGACCCTATACTTAGGAGAAATTAACATTTGGAGGAAAGTATTTCAACTGAAAACGTCAAGGAATGACAACTGATAGTGTCGGGAGACAAAATTAGAAGTGTTGGGATTATGTGGCATAGTGGACCCTACCCAGAAAGAATAGCTCAGAAGGATCATGTCAAAACCCGATTCTACATGATCAAGAAGGAAAGGACCAGGATGCATCATCCTGGAGATAACACCTAGAGGAAGGTTCAGAGGAGTGAGATTGCATCATCCTAGAGGTAATACCTATAAGATTCAATATGATGCGTAAAATTTCACCATTAGGTTGGAATGGAGCAGGTGGAGCCGACTCGACCACTACCTAACCCAGCAATATAATTTTAGAGAGCCCAAGGCTACGTGCCAAGCTTTGTTGAAAAGGCTCATGTGGTAGACTGGGTCTCGCCTGAAGGTTCTAACCTGATGGCACTTATAAGTGTCTTCCTGCATTTTTTCTAGCTTCCAATGTCAAGACACATCGAATATTGCACAGTCCTTGGTTATAGTGCTTAGTTTCAGCAAATTGTAGTCAGAAACTGAGAGGAGCTTGGCTCCGGGGGATATGTAATAGAGGAATGAGAATCATATTAAATAGGACGGTGTCATGTAGGCTGATCCTAAGGATTAATGTTGACCACGAAGGTCTTGCTACAAAGGTCAAAATTGGGAGGAATGCTTGGCCATACTAGCATAAAATTTCCCCTCCACTGTTAAATGTAGAAAATTCCCACATGTAGATCACCTGATAATGCAATAGACTAAAGCAAAATACTTGATCTACTTCTACAACCAATTTAGTGGAAGCTTAATCGAACATGATAAACATCAATAAGAACACATATAACTGATAAGAAGGAATCAATCACACATAACATAGAATATATAATCCGGGGAAGGCCTCAACCTAAAACCCCAACTCTGTATTATCATACAAGTGGAAATATAGCCAATATTACAAAAAGAATCAGCTCAAAAGCTATCTTTCTCTCTCTGTAATACCTCTGTTGCTCATAAATAGTCAAAGGCCTCTATCTAACCTCTGGTCTTCCCTCCAAGCCTCCTATTTCTTTTCACAATTCTGATTGGGGTCCAGTGCAGCCACTTGTGTGAATTTTCCTCTTCACACACTCATTAACCTCTGATCCGACTACGCAGTCCTAAAGGAGATAAATCCTCATCATGGATGAGCTTCCTTTATAGGAAAAATATTCATCCAACTGATAGTACATTGTCCCTTCTTTGATCTCAACTGGGTCTCTGTTTGAACTGACATGCATGAGTTATTCATGAGAGAATCTTCAGTTATTTGAAGTGCATGCATTAAGAATCTTCAGTTATTTGAAGTGCATGCACTAAGAATCTTTAGTTATTTGAAGTGCATGCATTAAGTAAATGAACTTACTTAATTTAAACAAACTTTTTAAATCAATTATAACTGGACCTGACTCAGTTAACTTAGCCAACTAATTACTACTCAAATTAGAACTCATCCTTATCTCTTTAACTTATGGATAAATTACTCAATTAATAGATAAATTGTTGCATGTCCTCACATAGACTTCATGTTTGATTTTTCACAACTAATTAACTCATGGAGAATTAATTAATTTATTTTCAAATAGTTGTTAAGTTCAGATTCGAAATTTACTTCCTATGTTTAGTCCAAGGACTGACTAAAATAGGAATCCATCCTGAACTGCTAAAAATAGTAATTCTATTTTTAGCACTTCCATTTTTCATTCCTTGTTGCTCAATCCAGCATTGGTACCCAAACTGCTATTTATAGCCTTGCTATTTTTAGCACTTCTATTTTTAGCAATTTCTTGTTGCCATTTTCAACACTCCCTCTCAACAAGAAAGGCTTCAACTCGAACCCGATCTTGTAACTCTATAATGTTCTACATGCAACACTTCTACCAAATGTGGTTGCTCCAGCAACTCTCAGAACAAAAAAACTCCCACTGACCTCTCTATTGGGCTAGAAACATACTCTGATGTTGAAGCTCTACCTGCTACTGACAAGTGCTCCCTCTCTGACCTCTGAGCTGTTGCAACACTCCATACATATCACACCGTTGCACACCTCTCTATGCCCTCCTGCATTCGTGAAACACTCTTGTGCCTCTCGCATCATTGCAGCCTCCTAGCTCTACACGGTCCTGGGACTCCTGCACTGTAACTTTACCTGCCGCTCCATCTACATCTGTCTCTACCCAATTAGTTAGTCCTGCTACTCCTCATCAAGGCTCATGTAGCAAAGTTGAATCAAAGAGGTTGGGTACCTCAAGGATCTTGCCCCTCCTCCTTGGGACGATCACTCCACATCGCCCCACCTCCTACCTGGAGGTATGGCTGCATGTGATCCCTCTGCCCACCTGGCTCGAAGTTTTCCCCTACTGGAGGTCTCTGCATGAGTAGATGTCTCTACTCAATCTCCTCTCAGCTTCTCTAGTTATGGCTGCTCCACAACCCCCTGAAGCTGCTTCACCAATTGTGGCTCCTCCACAATTGTCTGAGACTTCTTCTGGTGTTGTGTGTTGAGAGGTGATGTACTCTCCCTCTCAACCACGAAGCCTCCATCAGTTTCCTTGCTCCTCAAGGCTTTTCATGCATCTTGAACCTTAAGAGCATACAGGTTCTTGACCCATGTACCGATCTACTTCACCTATCTAGTGATGATGTGTCTAAGGAAAACCTTTCCCTTACTAAAGACTACATTATAGCCTCTGTCTTCTAGCATCACGATCTACACCAAGTTTCTCTTCAGTCCTGGTACATACTTGACATCGGTCAAGGTAAGGCGATCTCCATGCCCCCTCTGAAAAATAACCGTGCCTACACCTGAGACACTATAATTTTCATTATTACCCATCGCTATGAGTATCTAGAGATCTTTCTCCTCCAAAGTACTGAACAAACTCTTGTCGTTGGTCATGTGGAAAGAAGCTCCACTGTCAAGAAACCAACCACTTCCCACCATGGATGAAACCATGCATGCGAACAGTGTGAAATCCAACTCGAACTGTGAGCCAAGTTCCTCACCTTCTGATCCTTCCATGGATCCCTTTTTGCATTTCCTCAGTAGACGATTTGTAGCAAAATGGTCCACCTCATGACAATGAAAGCATCGCACTTTCAATTTGTCAAACTTCTTCCCACCATGGGAAGAACTCGAATTGGAATGAGAATCCTTCTCCTTCCCCTTCTTTTCCTTACTCGCTAAGGCACAGCTTTCTTCATCCTCTGTTGGTTAGGTAAATCCCCTCTGCGGACAGAGGCGATCCCACTAGCTTAAAATAGAACTAGCCACAATCAATCCACGCTGCCACGCAAGTTCCTAGTTGTACATTAAAGGTGAATTAAGAAAACCAACCTGGAATCCAACGCTATAGTCGAAGCAGAGTTGGTGTTCCCGCTCCTTCGCTCCGGCAGGTCACAATCCTTGCGATCCTTGCAAACAGACACCTGCACATGCAAAGGAAGAAACAGATACAAGCATAAAATCCACCAAGGCACAACTATATTTCAGTCAGAAAGGAAATAAATCAACATCACTATAATAGACAATGAGATTGGAACTATAATAACAGTCTCTCATTAATTAATAATAGACAGGAAAAGTTACAACCAAGGTTCTGACGTTGAACCTTTCCCCTGGTTGGGCGAGCAGCTATATGCCTTGCAGTAGACTTCCTCTCTCTCGGACTCCCGGCAGCATAACCTCTCTAGCATTACTCCAACAACTCAAGAACTCAAAACTACAGCACTTCGGAACTCATAAACTTGGAACTAGCTTGTCTAATGCATGAGGACAGGCTTTTATAGATGAAGAAGGGAGAAAGATTCAATGCACCAGGACACCCATTATGGAATGGCAACATCCATGAAAAGCTACTGCGGATAGATATGATGACTCTCGAGCTTTATCAGATGGATTTTTCCCTCAAAGGACTTCATGATCTGGGAGGAAAAATCATACAGTCGTGCTTTTGGAAAAAAACATTACTAAACTCGACTGGCGCGGGCATTGTTCTAAGACAGAGCGCCAATGGGCGCGCCCCTTTTTGAGGATCTGAGTTATTGGCGCGGGTCAGACATTGGGTACCTGCGCCAATGGGAAAAGGGTACTTTTCAGGGATAATTTGCAGAAGGTGTCTTGAGGGAACATGAAGTACATACTCAGGGGAACATAGTGCAAGTGTTTTTAGGCTATGTCACTGCTCACAGGTACCGAAATGCATCCTCCAATGTACTGGAATCGGGGCGATAGGGACGGTGACCAACAGTGACAAATTACTGTGTAACAGATGCCCCCCAAAGCATGAGGCCCGAGCGAGAGAGAGGGGTGAAATGCTTTGCAAGAACACATATAGCTGCTGCCGAGAACCTGCATTGAGAGATACTATTGATAGCTCAAATACATGATGTACGTGGTATGGTCGCAGCCATCCATAAGAGAGTACATGATAATTTAGATCCATAGTATGGACGCAGCCATCTGGGTAGGATCAATGAATTGACTCAGGTATGGTCGCAGCCATCCAGTGAATGAGTCATGTATCAAGAATCACGCCTGGATTACAACAGACACAATCCAGGGTCTTGCGCTCCATCTTGACCCGAACAGAAGTACAAGTTCAAGCATGCGAATATGTGAGCTGAAGTCGAACATGCATGAACATCGTCTGATTACCAGTCAATATTTGGAACTGTTAACAGACGCGAGCGGTACCACCAATAATGACAATGGCCATCAAGGTACTATCAGTACAATCTACGGCGTGTGAATTAATGATCTGATGTCGAACACCCGTAGAATCATTCGATCAGAGGCCAATGATGAAAACCTCGCATCGAACACGAAGAACCTGCCATTGAGGCATGCAGGCTCCAAGGCACCGGAAGGGAGTCTCTAGATCAACTTCCTGGATAATGAGCTGGAGTCGACAGGAAGTGACCTTGATCGAAGGTGGGCCATAATGTTTCCCACATCATCGACACGAGACAGAGAGATGATGTTGTGAATCAAAATTGTATGAGCTATCGGAGGGAGGTTGTTTCTTTGCAGAGGTCAACTTCTCTTGAACATATCGGCGGCACTAGAGTGGAGTTGGCAGTATTTGACATCGATAGATCAGAGGTCATAGCGACGAGGCAATGAGCAGATGAGAGGTCAAATAGGATTACCCAATCTCACGGAGGCAAGTGAAAAATAAGATGAGATGTCCCCATCTAGACACGAAAGCAGAGGAGTGCCATGTTCAAGAGCGACATACTGCCGACACAACAATAATTATGGTTCCAAAATTTTCTTTTCCCCCACCATTTCTGGCGAGTACCCCAATTATTTTTATCAAGCTTGATGGGGATAGCATATGCTTGTGGTGCGTCATTTCGACAAAATCCAATGTCATTAGGTTTTAACGAGTCTGACAAAGGAAGAACTCGGCGTCTTTTCATATTTAGAGAATTTGAAAAGACAGCGAAAAGGAAACTCCAGGGGTGTCCTTTTTTGTAAAGTTGTGTCTCTCGGGCCCGAAAAAGTATAAAATAATGCCCGAAAGAACCGCCCGATCGAGGAGTACTTTTCATAAGTAGTGATTTCGACCTGAAAAAGTAAAAAAGTGATCAAAACCACGTCGTTTTGTAACCATTAACGAGTTTGAAACGAAAAAAACTCGGTAATCTTTTTAAGTTTTAACGGTCGACAAAAAGAACTTAAAACGACCGCCCCTTATTTACGTTTAACGAGTCAAGGGGAGTAACTCGGCAATCTTTTCCTCTTTAAATGGTCGGAAGAGAGCTGAAAAAAGACCTTCAATTTTATTCTCTTTAACGAGTCAAAAAGGGAAAAATACTCGGCAATCTTTTCATATTTTACGAGTCAGAAAAGAGCTTAAAGGCGACTCGTCCTAGAGGAACGAGTGGTATAAAGGGTAGCAACTGGTCCCGGTAGTGGTGGAACTGCTTAAAACATGTAATGGTCAAAAGGTTGGCTAATAAAACCACTCATCGCTGCGGTTCCTCAGGAAAGGAAAACAACCAAGTGAAAGCATATGATCGGCCAAAGAGATGGTGGCGATGGAATGAAACAACCAAGGCTCATCTAGCAGAATTTAGCAGATAAATGGCAATCACGGGATGTAAATCAGGTATGGGTTCATTTTTACACAAGCTTGAACCATGGAGAACTCTGCTTGGATTCGGTTTCATGTTTACACAAGCTTGAAATGAAAAAACTATGCTTGTTATAAATTTGCATACCCCCAGCATGATAATGCAAATCGAGGTACATGCCCCCCAAGCTTCATGGCATTCACGGAGTGGATGGAATGAAGGTTCACTTGGAAAGACTCGATTTTGAAAAGGAGGATGCATGCCCCCCGGGCTTCAGTCACGCGCCTGGGTCAGCTGCCGTCATCAGAATGACGGACTAGATGTTGAGGCATTTCCTGTGGAAATAAGACCATTTAGGAATGGTAGATGACTATATGTAAAGTGTGAACCGGGGAACGAAAGTTGGTCTATGAGTGCGGAAAACAACCAACAAGCTGACTGGATAATCAAACCACAAGGTCCCATAGAAGGCTCGACATGCAAAGCCACTAGGTACTCTAGGGCTGGGATACAAAATCGATAGAAATAAGCAAACAACTGAAGGATGAAGGTAACAACCAGTCACATAGAGGTCCAACACACTCCCAGAAGTAGCAAAAGATATGGAAAAACAAAAAATCCGAGTTTGAGGAGCTTTCAAGTAACAAACTGGCAAAATTCACAGAGCTGGCAATAGATAGCAATTTCAAGACTGACCCAGAAAGTTCATTAACTCAGGCAAGCGAGAGAAAACTAATCATGCAAGACAAACTCCAAATAGCTTCTCCCCAGTGGAGTCGCCAAATTATTGGTTAGGTAAATCCCCTCTGCGGACAGAGGCGATCCCACTAGCTTAAAATAGAACTAGCCACAATCAATCCACGCTGCCACGCAAGTTCCTAGTTGTACATTAAAGGTGAATTAAGAAAACCAACCTGGAATCCAACGCTATAGTCGAAGCAGAGTTGGTGTTCCCGCTCCTTCGCTCCGGCAGGTCACAATCCTTGCGATCCTTGCAAACGGACGCCTGCACATGCAAAGGAAGAAACAGATACAAGCATAAAATCCACCAAGGCACAACTATATTTCAGTTAGAAAGGAAATAAATCAACATCACTATAATAGACAATGAGATTGGAACTATAATAACAGTCGCTCATTAATTAATAATAGACAGGAAAAGTTACAACCAAGGTTCTGACGTTGAACCTTTCCCCTGGCTGGGCGAGCAGCTATATGCCTTGCAGTAGACTTCCTCTCTCTCGGACTCCCGGCAGCATAACCTCTCTAGCATTACTCCAACAACTCAAGAACTCAAAACTACAGCACTTCGGAACTCATAAACTTGGAACTCATAAACTCTAGCTTGTCTAATGCATGAGGACAGGCTTTTATAGATGAAGAAGGGAGAAAGATTCAATGCACCAGGACACCCATTATGGAATGGCAACATCCATGAAAAGCTACTGCGGATAGATATGATGACTCTCGAGCTTTATCAGATGGATTTTTCCCTTAAAGTACTTCATGATCTGGGAGGAAAAATCATACAGTCGTGCTTTTGGCAAAAAACATTACTAAACTCGACTAGTGCGGGCATTGTTCTAAGACAGAGCGCCAATGGGCGCGCCCCTTTTTGAGGATCTGAGTTATTGGCGCGGGTCAGACATTGGGTGCCTGCGCCAATGGGAAAAGGGCACTTTTCAGGGATAATTTGCAGAAGGTGTCTTGAGGGAACATGAAGTACATACTCAGGGGAACATAGTGCAAGTGTTTTTAGGCTATGTCACTGCTCACAGGTCCCGAAATACATCCTCCAATGTACTGGAATCGGGGCGATAGGGACAGTGACCAACGGTGACAAATTACTGTGTAACATCCTCCATGGATGAAGAACCATCTCTGGTGCTTCTTCTTATCTCCTCTTGCATCAAATATGACCAAATTTGTTCGCAATCTAGCAGTTTCTCTCTTCCATTAACCGAGTCCTAGTAGCTATGCCAGGTCTTAGTAAGACCAAGGAGTGCAAGACTCACCATGTCATCATCATTTGTCGCGATCCCTACACTTCCAAGCTCATCCCTGCATGTGGTGAGTTTGTTCAGATACGTAGAGATTGTGTCGCCCTTTTCACACTTGATCTTTCAAAGCTAGTCTTTCAGTGCCAGCTTCCTCTGATCATTGCTATTCTGATATAGATCTTTCAATGTTTTCCACATTGAAAACGGTGCCTCCTTCCCATGGAGACTCAAGACTATGTGATCGCGAACTCCCTCCAGAAGGATTCTCCTTGCTCTATCCACACATTTCTTCCATTTAGCCAATTCAACAGCACCAGTTGGCTTGGGGACTTCTTGATCAATGAAGTCATTTAGACCATTATCCTCTAGTACTGCTTCCAAGCGATCCTTCCAAGCTATATAATTCAAACTGCCATCAAGGGCATATTCGAGTCTCAAACCATTGAACGCCATAGGTGAAATAGAGATGTGATAAGAACTCGAATTCTATATTCAAGAATCACAAACTTCAACTTCTTCCTTCTTGTATATTGTTCTTCCTTGATCACCTGTGCTCCGATACCATGTAGAAAATTCCCAACTGTAGATCACCTGATAATGCAATAGACTAAAGCAAAGGACTTGATCTACTTCTACAACCAATTTAGCGGAAGCTTAATCGAACATGAGCAACATCAATAAGAACGTGCATATAACTAATAAGAAGGAATCAATCACACATAACATAGAAGATATAACCCAAGGAAAGCCTCAGCCTAAAACCCCAACTCTGTAGTATCATACAAGTGGAAATATAGCTAGTATTACAAAAAGAATCAGCTCAAAAGCTATCCTACTCTCTTTGTAATACCTCTACTGCTCATGGACAGTAAAAGGCCTCTACCTAACCTCTGGTCTTCCCTCCAAGCCTCCTATTTCTTTGCACAATTCTGATTGGGGCCTAGTGCAGCCACTTGTTTGAATTTGCCTCTTCACACACTCACTAACCTTTGATCCAACTACACAGTACTCAAGGAGATAAATCCTCATCATGAATGAGCTTCCTTTATACGAAAAATATTCTTCCAACTGATAGTACACTGTCCCTTCTTTGATCTCAACTGGGTCTCTATTTGAACTGACATGCATGAGTTATTCATGAGAGAATTTTCAGTTATTTGAAGTGCAACAGTTATATGCAAGCATGAATTAACTAACTGAACTTACTTGATTTAAACAAACTGTTTAAATCAATTATAACTAGACTTGACTCAATTAACTGATTCAACTAATTACTACACAAATTAGAACTCATCCTTATCTCTTTAATTGATGGATAAATTCCTCAATTAATAGATAAACGGTTGCATGTCCTCACATAGACTTCATGTTTGATTTCTCACAACTAACTAACTCATGGAGAATTAATTAATTTATTTTCAAACAACTATTAAGTTCAAATTCGAATTTTACTTCCTATGTTTAGCCCAGGGACTGACTAAAATAGGAATCCATCCTGAACTTCTAAAAATAGCAATTATATTTTTAGCACTTCCATTTTTCATTCCCTATTGCTCCATCCAACACTGGTACCCAAACTGCTATTTATAGCAGTGCTATTTTTAGCACTTCTATTTTTAGCAATTTCTTGTTGCCATTTTAAACATTAAATATTAAGGGATTTGGTAGCAAGGATTTTGAATCCTATAGGGAATCCATACTTATAATGAAAAACTCTTGACTTTGGGGGCTATTGCAGAGATGGAGAGGATGGGGTTAGTGGGTTTAAGGTGAACCTACACTCAAATACGAGGTCGGGTTTCTATCAAGTTGTATCAGAGCATTATGTTTTGAATGAAAATTTTTGAGGAAGACTGGTTAGGTAGTGGAGTGAGGTGTGATCACAGGATCAAATCTGGAGGAGCCTAATGAGGTAATTGTTTTTATTTTGAAATTTATATTAGAGCTGAGAATTGATGGTTGAAGGGAAGACTTTCAAAATTTAAGACAATAGTTTGGAGAATGGAACAAAGAAGAACAAATAATAGCCTTTGGAAGGACATAAATAATGTTCATGTTTAAGACTTGACATGTAATCATTTTTTTTTGAAAATTTGATTTGAATTCAGCAGCAAAGAGTACTAAGAAATATTGTAAACCTAAATTGAAGATTGTAAACTAGCAGAGGTGGAATATTACAGGTGATTACAAGAAGCGAGTTAGTATGCTCTTAATAGAGTTAGTTAGTTTTGTAGAGGAATTGGTCCAAGGCGTGAACCAAGGGATTGCTATTTGATGAAGTTTTCATTGTTTTTTATATATAATTATGAATGGAAAAAACAATGAATAACAGTCCCAACAGAGGAAGGAACAATCATAGAGAGAAAGTTTATTATGCATAAATGGGATAACAACCATAAAAGAAGAGGCAGGCATCATAATAGTGAGGCTATGACAAAATAGGAGATGAAGCAACCAAATATTTCAATCAAGGATTGTGACAGGACTTGACAACAATAGAAGGGGATTGCTAAGATGAGGAAAACAGAATTCTTGAAGAGGAAAAGTGATCAGATGAAGTGCAAAATCCAAACAAATTAGGAATATGAGGAGCAAAGGTACTCCAAAAGAAGAGGAAAGGTTTATATTATAGAGAATATAGGAAGTAGGTCAACTTCCAAGAGAGAAATAGGTTGGGTAGAAGTTGAAAGATAGTTCTACAATGGGTGTGGGTAGAACTGTCCAGAGGAAGAGAATATACCAAGAGGAGAACTTTTTTTGGTAGAAAGAAACAAGATTGTTATAGAGATAGGGAGAAAGACTTCTAGCATCTCACCCGATGGATAAAGAAATTTCACAAAATAAAGAGGTGAAAATGGCTATGGATAGTCATATACATGATTCAAGAGGAAGTAACAATGAGAGGGAAGAGCATGCCAAAGCAACGCATGAAGAATAGAATTATTGAAGAAGAGAGAAAGAGATAATTGGTTAAGTTGGGTACATATTTGGATAAGCCAGAGCAGCAGCATGCATAGTGGATATGTTATGGCTGGAGAATGAGGAAATAGGAGGTAAGATGGCCTTCTTTGCAGAGGAAGTTAAAAAAGAGGAAGTACTACAAATTGAAGAAGGAAATCAGAGTGGCTGAGTTGCAAAGAGATGTTTTCTTTGGTATATAAGAGGCCATAGAAATTGAAGAGGCATTCATAGACAATCTGCAAGAGGAAGAAGAGATAGTTGAAGCCTTGATGGAAGAGTCTTATATTATTAAAAGTAACAATTTGTGTGCGTTTGTGGGTTTGGAAGATGGTGATAAACACTTAGATGATGTGTTTATGTAGGAGATGAGATTTCTTGAGGATATCATTGGAATAGAAAGGTACTTATGTGAGCATATATTCAATGAATTTGAAGAGGTCAGATTCGATCAGGAAATTATTATGCTAAGGGAATTGAGGAAAAAATATCCTTATTTTCTAATCTAGAGGAGGATGAGATTGCATCATTTACTTCTTAGAGGATGACACAGGAATGTTATTCAGGAATATGAGATGAATTAGCCACTAAGGATGAAGAATTATTTTATGAATATATGCTTGAAGAGATTTCAAGTCTCGTGCCTGAGGAAGAAGACACAAGTAAAGTTGAAGAGGAATGGCTAGAAAAATATTTAAGCATGGAGGATATGGAAACAATTCAAAGTGATTTTTAATTGTTGAAAGAATTAGATTTCTTGGAACAAAGGATAGAGAGCGAGAAATTGAAAATTCAGTTTACAAAATAAAAAATAGAGGAAGAGGAAATCATGTTAAAGAACAGTGAAGAAAATACTGCAAAATGTGGATAACAGACAAAAAAGGAAGTAAGTCAGAGATGGAGAAGAGTTTTATAACTCTTGTGAAATAGGAGGATGTGCAATAGCCTAAGGATAGTGACAACAAAAGGATTCAATTGAAAGTATAGCTTTATGAAGTAATAGAAGAAATGAGGAAGCTGATGAAGAAAATATCTAGGAGGAGATATACTCGAAAAGAAAGATAACCAGTAAAGAGGTGCAACTGACGAAAGAACTCTACATAAACAAAGAAAGAAAACAACAACAAGATAAGATCTGAAAATTAGAAGAACAAGGAACAGTAACACATCAACAGCTTAGTAGGAAAAAAGATCAACTACAAACTAAGGTTTGGGATCCAGGGGGACTTCATCAACATACACATGGTCAGGAGACAAAGAATCTTTTGAACATTGGGAGTATGATGCAGGACCATCTTACCCTGAGTTAAAATGTATTTTGACTAGGTTAAGGGGTTATTTCTTTTACCAAGGGATTTATTTCCCTAAGTACATGTGTGATGTTATTTTAATGTATTTTCATAAATTTTTTGATAGATTGTATATAAATGGCTAGAGTGAGGAATTGATGTAATCAGATATTCTCTATAAAGTGAGATATCGAGAATATTTGGGGATTAGAGAGATCTAGGGGTAGTTAAATCTCATTGTGATATTTGAGGATCTCTGAATCCCAACTTAGTGTTTTTGGTGAGATATTCATGAATCTAAACTAAATTAGTTCAAGATCATTTTCTTTTTGTAAATATGGACATGAAATGTAGAAATATATATAACAGAGAAGAGGTCTGTGTAGAGGCAATCGAGAGGCTTGTTGGAAGCTAAGAACTGACTTGAGGCCAAAATGGGCCTATGTTGTAAATCGAGCTAGGTGGGCCTTTTGAAACCTATGTAAATATATATTTTTCAGTAATCAGATTCCTGTCAATTATGTGTGGATATTTTCTTGGTTTATTTGTTTTCTTGGCTTAAGAATTCCATTATGAAGAGGAGAACCAGTGGGGTGGAAGGCATACATGTGTGCATGTAAAAACTTAGAGAGAAAACATTTAGAAGGGCTTTTGTGCTTTTAGTTTAGGGGGAATCTGATGCAGAACAACACCTTACAAGCTCAAGACGGACAAAAGCCTGTGGATTCACAAAGAATCCACATTGCAGAAAGCTTCAAGAGTTGACACAATCATGGAATAATGTTGTAATGCAGTATGGAGACGTTGAGGAATAGAGAAATCAGATTAGCATTGGATCGACTATGCAAGGAATGGAGAATGTGTGAAGAGAGTTATTAAGCTTTGAAAGGATTGAGCATAGGAATAGCCAAGGGAGTATATTGAGAAGTCACAGAGACTACAGAGCAAGGCTAGAGGTGGAATGAACATAGAGGAGTGCCCAACACTTAGGGAAAATTAACATTTGGAGGAAATTTTGTCAATCGACCGCACTGGGGAACGACAACTAACAAAGCCAGGAGACAGAATTGGAAGTGTCAGGCTTATGTGGCATGGTGGACCCTATCCGGAAAGAATATCCTGGAAGGATCATGTCGAAACCTGAGTCTACGCAACTGGGAAAGAAAGGACAATGACACATCATCACAGAGATAACACCTAGAGGGAGGTTCAGAGGAGTGGGATTGCGTCATCTTGGAGCTAATACCTAGAATATTCAATATGACGCATAAAATTTCACCATCGGGTTGAAATGGAGCGGATGGAGCCCACTCGACCACTGCCTAACCCAACAATATAATTTTTGAGCACCTAAGGCTCTGCTCAAGCTTTATTGAATGGGATCATGTGGCAGAGTGGATCTTGCCCAGAGGTTCTACTGTGGCAGAATTTATAAGTGTCATTCTCCATTGTGTCGGGCTTCCAACATCGAGACATGTCGACTATTGCACAACACTTGGTCATAACTCTTAGTTTCAGCAAAGCGCAGTCAGAAACAAAGATGAGCTTGGCTCTGAGGGCTATCTAATAGAGGAATGAGAATCTTATTAAATAGGACGGTGTCGCATAGGCTGGTCCTAAGGATTAGGGTGGACCACGGAGGTCTTACTGAAGAGGCTGGAATTGGGAGAAATTCTTCGCCATACTCGCATAGATTTGGCCCTCCACTATTAAATATTAAGGGATTTGGTAGTAGGGATTGTGAATCCCATAGGGTATCCATACCTATAACTAACAAATCTTGAATTTGGGAGCTATTGCAAAGATGAAGAGGATGGCGCCAGTGGGTTCCAGGGGAATGTTCACTCGAATACGAGGTTAGGTTTGCATCACCCAAGCTTTGGGTTGGAGAAACACTTTGGAGCCCTAGAAGGTTGTGGGTTGATTTATTAGTTGCTGGAGCCCTAGACAACTTGGGTAGAGACCAATCTAGTTGGTGTTAGTGATGTATTACTATGAGCTGGAATAGTTGGTTGAGGGTTGAGGTGGTTTGGCCTTTGGAAGCCCTGGTTTGGTTTTTTTTGGTTTATTCCATGAGATCCCACATTCATGTTTGGAATATGGCACAAGGGTGATTGGTTGAAAGAGATATTTGGTTCATCTCAATCTATGGTCGGGTGGTACATGGAAGTCCAAGACTTGATTGGTATTTTCATATGTTAATAAGAGTTTTTTTTCTATTGTGATTCATGCATATTTTTAGCAATTATGTTGGTGATATTATGATTGAGTTTCCATGGTTCCTATACTGGTTATTTGTTGGTTACATGATGTATGTTATTTATGGATCTTGTCATGAATGGTTTAGCTATTGATTGGTTAATGAATGTATGGATTAATGATCTAGATCTATTCAGCTACCGAAATTAACCAATATCTTTTACTTCTATCATGTTAGCAGAATTTCATGTCAAAGAGTATGGAAAACCACATGTGCATATTGTAAAGAAGAGGAAACATAACGACAACCCAATCAAATAAAGAACAAAAAATAAATTGATAACGAAGTTCACCCAGTGTGGGTTACGTTCGGTGTCAAGAGTGGGGAGGCCATTTCATTAAATGCTACAAGATTTTGATGATTTACATGGTATATTCTTTGTCATTACAAGGATAAACTCCCTCAAATAGAGTGGCATGTCTCTCCATGAGACATTCTCCAAGAAGAAATCTCACTCATATGGGCCCTCCTTCAGCATGACAAGCTAATAAATTCTCATAGGGCGTGGCATACAAGTATCCTTCAACATAGTGGTAACAAGGATCTCAAAAACAAGAACATCATCTCAACAAATCAAAAGAAAGACATGAAATCACTGCTTCATATACCTCCACTTCTAGGGAAGCCTGAAAATGTGAAGCTCTACTGACGAAATGGTTTGCACTGTTAAATTTTATTGAATTTTCTAAGTCTATTCGTTAGAAAATTAATTTGTATTTTGCTTGTTTATTTCTTCTACTTGATTAAAATTGAACAATTTATTTAATACATTAAATATCAAAATAAACACAATGCATTCACAACATCTGTAGATCATCAACTGAAAGAAAAAAAGCACCAAAGTGACACCATTATTTTTGGACCACTGTCCCTGGAAAAACCCAATATTGGAAAACGGATGCAGCTATTTAGAGGATTATTTTATTATCTAGTTTATATGAGTACAACTAGGTGCCTAACTGGCTCACCCAATAGAGAAAAATACACGACAGCAATACCTCTATATCCAAAAATAGGTATTAAGAAAACATATCCCATGAAACCCTCTCTGACACAATTGAAGCTCAACATTGGCCCTTCTAGCCTCTGTGTCAGCCTCCTGCTAACATGTGTCAGCCACAAGACCCTTTGTGTCAACCTTTTGAGGCACTGTGTAGCCTCTAGGAGCCTCTGTGTCACTCCCTCTGCCCTTTGTGTGGATGATGCAGTCTCACTGGGCTCTGTGTTGCCTCTGTTGGGCTCTGTGCTGCCTCTGTTGGGCTCTATGTAGCCTGGATTGGCTACTTCTCTCACTTTCTCTACTTCTGTGCTGGTCTCCTAGTATTGTCCCTACCTCTATTCCTCATACTCACTGCCCCTCACTGCTAATCACATATTCAAATTTTCTTAGCAACCTTGCTCTAGAAAATTGAATGACCGATCACTCTGGTGTGTTTTTCAACTAACCCTCAAGCTTCTTCTTCTTATACTTTTATCATTTGTCCTTCAACGACCAATATTAAATCTTTATTCAACGACTAAGATTATATTTGACTTGATCCACGAGTTTTGGAACCTTCTAACCCAGTTTTGTATCAATACCCACTAATATTTTAGTTTTCATAAGGTTAGACTTAGGAACTCCATTAAAAATATAAATTATTTTAATATCTCCCAAACTGGTTAGAATTTGCCCAAACCATTTACAGGTCTTGGATATCTTATGCGCTTTAGCCTCTCCACCAATTTTCATGGATAGAGCACAGCTTATGCTACCTAAAATCAACACTCGCTCTTACTGAGGAGTGTGCTCTACTAATACTCCACACTCAGCATCACCCTGATTATCCGGCATCGGTACCTGTGCTAATGCTAGGCCTCCCTGCCCAATATCCTCTGCATTTCTGCATCCTGTACTTCTACCCATGGCCCTACCACTACCACTGTTGCATACATGCTATTGTTGGTCCATCCTCCCAGCACTCCATCTGTATTGCATCCCCTCTCATCATGCTACTACACTACAACTCAATTACTGAGAAGTAAGTAACTGATCCACCCAACTTATGACATCCATGTCAGGCTAGAAAAAGTCCCGATGCTGAAGCTCCCTCTATCACTAACAAGTTCTCCCTCTACTGACCTTTGTGCTGCTGCAACAACTCCCTGCATCTCGCACAATCGCACACCTCTTTGTGCCATCCTACACTGGTGCAACACTCTCATGCCTCTCAAACTGTTATAGCCTGCTAGCCTCACACTGTCTAGGGACTCCTACATTATAGCACTCTCTGTCGCTCCATCCACCTCTGTCTCTACCGACATCCATTAGTCCTGCTACTCCTCTTCGGGGCTTCTGTAGGCAAGGTATAATCCAAGAGGTTGGGTACCTCAAGGATTCTACCCCTCATCACTTGTAGTCCATCTGACTACAGCTCAATGTCTCCCCACTTCTTCTCAAGTGGCACATGAGCACTCATGACACAATCGTCATCCTCCTTGACTTCTTTCTCCACGTTCGCTGGCACTTCCTTCGAATCAAAAGCCTCTCCCTTACTCTTCTTCCTTAGACACTGGTTCATAAAATGACCCAGTTCCCCACAATGGAAGCACTTGACCTTGGAGAGTTCCTTCTTCTTCCTCTTCTCCTGCTTTCCCGCAGATGCTAGAGCCACATCATCTTCTTCCTCCTTCTTGATCCTGACCCCTTTTCCACTACTCCCCACCTTGGTCAGCCACCTAATCTCTTCTTGACGAAGAGAGGCCCATAGTTCTTCACAATTCAAAAGACTCGTCCTGCCCAATATGCTCTGCACAAATACCTCCCAATCCTTAGAGATTGTGTTAAGTGTGGTCCTCACCATCAATTCCTCATCCGATGTGGCCCCTATGGAAGCTAGTTGGTCACGGATCTCCTTCAACTAACCGAGGAAGACATCTATCTGCTCTCCCTTCTGCATCTGGTATGCCCTTACCTGATTCTCTAGGAGCATCTTCCTATGCATGGAAGTATGCTGGTACAATGTCTTCAAAGTGTCCCACATCTCCTTTGTCATTTCCTTCTTGGAAATATGTGGTACAACATGATCCTTGACCCCATCAAGGATGATGCACTTTGCCTTAGCCGTTGCCTCCTCGTACCTTTCATTAGCTACTAGGTCAAATGGGATAGCCATCACTATCAAGACAAAGCCCTTGATGCGATGTCTATCTAGAATGGACAAGATCCTGACCTTCTAGACCACAAAGTTGGACACTCCGTCCAGCCTATCCTGATCTCTCAGCCCATTCATAGCCATCTCGTTGCTCTTCTGTCGACTCCTACAAGTCTCTCTACTTCCCTCCTGGAAGTCTTTTGTTTGACTCCTGCTGAGTCTCTCTACTTC
This sequence comes from Pinus tabuliformis, assembly GCA_031772625.1. NCBI lineage: Eukaryota > Viridiplantae > Streptophyta > Pinopsida > Pinales > Pinaceae > Pinus > Pinus tabuliformis. The sequence goes on along the minus strand of CM062818.1, from coordinate 1,830,677,940 downwards.
TCGTCTGAAGTTCTCTTCTGGACGCCCTTTGAGTCCTGATTTCCCTCCTAGAAATCCTTCTGCCAATGTCAAGTTTCCCCTCTCCGATTGTCTGTGCAACTGCAACACTGATCCGAATTCCTTGGCTAGAAATTTGCCTCAGTAGCAACTCCCTCTACATTGGCCTTGCCCTGTTAGGTATTGTTCTGACCACAGTACCCCACCAGCTTCGCTCTCACAAACTACCCACAGCCTCCTATGCCCTAGCAACTGAAGGATTGACCCACTTGGCTCTGTGCAATCCTGGCACTAGCAAATCAGCTCCCTCATCCAACTGCATCAGCCCTCCTGGAATCTTTGTGGCTCTATGTGAGCCTGATTCTACCTCCCTCAGCCTCTGTGCTGGCCTCTCTCTCACCCAGACTGATGATGCAGTCCCTCTGTGTCACTCCTTCCTCTGTCGCCTTCTCCAAGGATCAACTCTGTCACTCGAGACCGCTGAATCTATTGCAAATGCTCTACTCGATTGATGCCTTCAGTTTTCCTCTGATCTGCAACCACACTCTGATACCATGTTGAATTTTCCAAGTCTATTTCTTAGAAAATTAATTTGTATTTTTCTTGTTTATTTATTCTACTTGTTTAAAATCGAATAAGTTATTTAATACATTAAATACCGAAATAAACACAATACAGTCACAACATCTACAGATCATCAACTGAAAGAAAACAAGCACACCATTATTTTTGGACCAATGTCCCCGGAAAAACCCAATGAGGGAAAACCAGTGCAACTATTCAGAGGGTTATTTTATTATGTATTTTATCTGAGTACAATTGGGTGCCTAAAAAGCTCACCCGACAGAGAAAAATACACGACAACAATACCTCTATATCCGAAAATAGGTATTCAGAAAACTTGTCCCACGCAACCCTGTCTAGCACAACTGAAACTCAGCACTAGCCATTCTAGCTTCTATGTCAACCTCCTGTTGACCTGCATCAACCTCCTACTGACCTGCGTTAGCCTCCTACTGACCTGCGTCAGCCCGAGGACCCTATGTGTCAGCCCTCTGAGGCACTGCATAGCCTCTGGGAGCCTCTGTGTCACTCCCTCTGCCCTCTGCATGGATAACACAGTCTCTCTGGGCTATGTACTACCTCTGTTGGGATCTGCGTAGCCTAGAATGACTACTTCTCTCACTCTCTCTACTTCTATGCTGGTCTCCCAGTATTGTCCCTGCCTCTCTGCCTCATACTCACTGCCCCTCGTAGTTGATCACTGATTCAACTTTTCTTAGCAACCCCGCTCTAGCAAAATGAATCACCAATCACTCTGGTGTGTTCTTCAACTGACCCTCAAGCCTCTTCTTATACTTTTCTTGTTGGTCCTTCAACTGCTGAGATTAAATCTCTAATCAATGGCTAAGATTAGATTTGCCTTGATCCATGACTTTTGGAACCTTCTAACCTAGTTTTATATTAATACCCATTAATATTTTATTTTTCCTAAGTTTAGACTTAGGAACTCCATTAAAAATATTAATTATTTTAATATCTCCCAAACTGGTTAGAATCTGCCCAAACCATTCTGAGTCTTGGAGATCTCATGTGCTTTAGCCTCTCCACCAATTTTCATCGCTAGAGAACATCTGATGCTACCCCAAATCAGCAAATTTGTGGTGCGAAATCATGTCGAATGACTATAAACTTGACTCCTTTCTGACACCATCAAAATCTGGACCCTCGGGAATCTCGAAGATTCCCCCAAAGATTCCTTCCTGGAGATGGGTGAAAATCCATTGCTTAGATAAATCCGAGCACAACAATGCACTCCTTATGCAATTTAGTGAAAACTGACTATAAAGTGGACATCATTCAGCCTCTCCAAGGGAATCTTTTAGATTCCTCAAGATTCTACATATATTTCTCATTGGTGATTGCCTCAAATTCTGCTGCTCATATGAGGAAATGGAGCACACCATCACGTTCCCTGTGAAATTCTCATTCGTTTGAGTATAAAGTTGACATGAATCTAACATTGTGAAAAATCACCCTCTAGGGAATCTTTTAGATTCCTCCAAGGTGTTGCATGGAATATTATGGGGAATACTCCAAGGAATATTCCCCTAGAATATTCTCACCTCAAGAATCATGCCCAGACTAGGTGTAGTTCTGTCTTGGACCCTAGTTCTGCACACGCTCTTGTTCGCAGCCTCTAATTCCCCCCCCCCCCTTGGGCAAATGGTAAAGTATGAGGTTAAATAGGTTTTGGGCGACAGACATTACAAGTATTGTCTACATGGCATCTTGGTTAGCCTGCTGGACTTGGGGTGTTGGACCCCCTGCGAGTCATGAGTTTAAAACCCATTCGCAATAATTTTTTTGATGCAAGGTTGTTCGGCAATTGGCGATTTTTTGAATTTGGTGGTAGTTTTTTATAATGATTATCATTTTGTTACATGGTATATGGGGCCGCCTGTCAGAGGGTCGGCCCACCTAGGCCGGGCAGGTTCCATCCTCACCGACTCCCTTTTTCATTGTATTTACATGGTTGGCTGTGGGTGAATCTATTGGCACGTAACATTAGGCAGATGAATTTGGTATTGGTGTAATATAGTTGGTAGTATATGAGTGGGGTCGCCCATGGAGAAGACTGGGCAATGGCCAAGAGGGTTTGATCCCTGCTGGCCCTGGTTTGAACAATGGTCAATGTTGGTCGTAGCCAATATGTGTGTGTGTGTGTGTGCACGTTGTTGGTTGGGGGTGTGAGTAGGCTAGCTAGGCCTGCCCCTTTTTTTAATAATTTTTTTTATAGAACGACTCACACAAAATCTTTCCGATGGAATTTTGGTTTACCAAGAAATTTAAGGAGGTGAAAAATTCACCCTTTCCGACCATCGAATTCTTTGCACCAACCACTTTCCAAATTGTTTCCTCTTTAGTCACTGCCACTTGGCCTAGTTTGACCATAACGTTGACTATGAATATCTTGAGCATATGAACTTGGATTTGAGTGTCATTCACGTCGTTGGAATTAGGATGACAAGCATTATGATCTGGTCCTAGTTTAGGTGAAATACGAGAACTTTTATTTTTTAGCTATTCTGATCCACTTCTAAATTCTGAGAATTTCTGGAGCCACCTGGATCATTCCTCCCCACTGAGGATATTTTGGTCCTCCAAAAGCATGAACATAATCTACAATTGTTGTGTTACATTGTTTGCACCACAAGTGTCCTGACAGACCACACTTCCTTCTCCTTCACCCTTGTTCTTCGAAGCCATAAGTGATGAGTCGACACCTGCATCCTCTACAAACCTATAGTACAATATTTGCAAACTACATGCTCAATTACATGACCAATAATGACCCAAGCAACCCCATACTTGCCATAACACACATTTTGTGGTCAAGTTTATATCGTAATAGAAACCAATACCCCAACTATAAATAAAAGGCCAAAACATCATCGTTGCTTTTAATAAGCAATGGAAAACAGATCATCAATTTTACAATTAAATTGCAACACATGATTTACAAAATGTGGTCATAGTAAGCTACTATATCTAGTAAAACCATCTCTTACTCAACAAAGTCAACCACCAGGAATGTGGAGATTCACTTGTTGAACAACTTTCCCAACTGGTTCCTGCACGGCGCTTTGTCCTTGAGCTACTTCTTTGGATGGAGACTCCAACATGTGGCTCTTGATGTCCACCTTTGTTGTATTGATTGCAAAAATTATTCTTCCTCTAGACCTACTTAACCTTCTTCCTTCCCTGATGTGGAGAAGGTCTTTCATGCCTTATCCACTTTCTTGCTACCATTCTCTTCCAACGCTCAAAAACCACATGGTTATGAAAACCATAAAAACTACATGGTTTTCTACGCCATGATTTATGCTCATCATTAATAATATGCTTGTAATCAAAATGAACTCTAGAATACTGAGACATTTTTATACCTCTCTTAACTGTCTCTGGTGCAATCCTAGTGATGAGAGCTTGCCTTAGCTCTTCCTATGCAATGTGCATTGTCATGGGAGAATTGTGACGTGTTGCAATCATCCTCTTTCTTCGATGGATTCGATAATGTCTTGGAAGCTTCTGCTACCTTTGAGCACTCTCCTTCAGTGTATCCCAAATTTTCAAATCGAGGTCTTTGTACAACCTCTAATGGTTGCGTTATTCCTTGGCCATTAAAACCAAGTCCCCTTCCTTTATACCCCATCTTGGTAAGGAGTCTCATGCCAGTTCCTGAAACGGGTACCTCCATTTTTCCAACAAAAATAACGTCATGTGAACATGAAACTAAAGAATGATCAACATTGTTTACCTCAGCTATCAATTCTGAAATAGGTGATGATGGCTTCAGTAAGCCTTCATTGCACTTCAAATTTTTCAAGACCTCTTCTATGGCTCATAACTAAAGCTGCAATCTCTGCTTCTCCTTTTTTTCTTCTCGTAGAAATCTCCTCAATTCAACATTCTATGCTTGAAGGCTTAGATTAATCCCCTTATCTTAATGATGAGAAGATGATGAAGAAGAAGAATTTTCACTCGAGGGGTAGATGGAGCATCGTACTTTGCTCTTTATTTCTCCTGTTCCTCTCTTACCATATTTTCCTCATAATCTGCATACATTAAATCTACCATGTGTGCCATCCTGAGGAGGTCCTAGTGGAGATATCTATTGTCCTCCATTTTCTTTCTAGCTACACGTTCAATCTTAGGTTATCATTCACACTCGCAATTCACATTAGCAAGAAGACTTCTCTGATACCAAACTTGATATGGATCTCTTCAGCTACTGAAATTAACCAAGATCTTTTACTTATGTGATGATAGCAGAAATGCATGTGAAAGAGTACGGAAAATGACATGTGCATACTGTAAATAAGAGGAAACATAACGAAAACCATCAAATCAAGAACACAAAATACATTGATAACGAAGTTCACCTAGTGTGGGTTATGTCTCTGAGCCCAGTGTTAAGGGTGGGGAGGCTGCTTCATTAAATGTTACAAGATGATGATGATGAAAATGGTATATTCTTTGTCATTGCAAGGATAAATTCCCTCAACTAGAGTGGCATGTCTATCCACAAGACATCCTCCTATAGGAACTCTCACTCATATGGGCCCTCCTCCAGCAAGACAAGCTAATAAATTCTCACATGACATGGCATACAAATATCCTTCAACATAGTGGTAACATGGATCTCAACAACAAAAACATCATCTCATCACATCAAAAGAAAGACATGGCATCGCTGCTTCATATACCTCCACTTTCAGGATGGCCTAAAAATGTGAAGCTCTGTTAACGAAATGGACTACACCGTTGAAATGGTGGTGCGAAATCATGTTGAATGACTATAAACGTGAACCCTTTCTGACACCATCAAAATATGGACCCTTAAGGATCTCGAAGATTCCCCCAAAGATTCCTTCCTGGAGATTGACGAAAAATCTGCTGCTCGGATGAAAATTCTAAGCACACCACTGCACTCCTTGTGAAATTCTATGAAAAATGACTATAAAGTCGATATCATTCCACCTCTGCCAAAAATCAGCCTCCAAGGGAATGTTTTAGATTATTCACGATTCTGCATAGATTCCTGACTGTTGACTGCCTGAAATTTTGTTGCTCAGATGAGGAAAAGGACCACACCATCATTTCCCTGTGAAATTTTGGTTCATTTGAGTATAAACTTGGCATGAATCTGACACTATGAAAAATCACTCTCTAGGGAATCTTTTAGATTCCTCCAAGATTTTGCATGAAATATTTTGGGGAATATTCTAGGGAATATTCTTGCCTCAAGAATCATGCCTGGACTGGGTGCAGTTCTACCTTGGCTCCTAGTTCCACACATGCTCCTATTCTTGGCCTCTGATCCACTCCCCCTTGGGTGAATGGTAAAGTATTAGGTTAAATACGATTCAGGCGATGGACATTACAAGAAATCCTTGCTTTGAGTGTTGATTAGCCCATTGGACTTGGGGTGTTGGACCCCCTGTGGGTCACGGGTTCAAAACCCATCTGCAATATTTTTTTTGGTGGAAGGTCATTCGATGGTTGGTGCTTATTTGAATTTGGTGGCAGTTTGTTATAAAAATTATCATTTTGCTACACGGTATATGGGGATGCTCGTTGGTGTGCTAACCCACCCGAGCCAGGTGGGTTTGATCCTTGTCGGCTCCCTTAGTCATTGTATTTACATGGTTGGCAGTGGGTTAATTTGTTGGCACGTAATGTTGGGTGAAGGTGTTTGGTATTGGTGTAATAAGGTTAGCAATATATGAGTGGGGTCACTCGTGGAACAGGCCGGCCATTATCCCCACTGGTCTCGGTTTGAACTGTAGTCGATGTTGGTTATGGACCATATATACATATATAAAACGTTGGTTGGGGCTGTGAGTGGGCCCACCCCCTTTTTTAATAACTTTTTATTTTTTTTATAGAACGACTCAGACAAAATCTTTCTACAGGATATATATATATATATATATATATATATGTTGGTTGGGGGTGTGAGCAGGCCCACCCCTTTTTTTAATAACTTTTTGATTTTTTTATAGAACGGCTCAGACAAAATCTTTCTGCAGGATTTTTGGGTTTACTAGGCACTTTAAGCAGGTGACACTTGCCTAGTTTGATCAGAACTTTGACCACAAATATCTTGAGCATACAAACTCGGATTTGAGTGTCATTCACGTTGTTAGAATCAGGATGATGAACACTATGATCTGGTCATAGTTTGGGTAAAATGTGAGAAATTTTATTTTTGAGATATTTTGAGCCACTTCTAAATTCTGAGTGTTTCTAGAGCCACCTGAATCAATAAATAAGTGTTTTTGCAACTATGTAAAGAGGGCATAGGGATTTGTTGGTGATTCTTAGATGAATATCATATTATTATGATCAAATATGCATTCATGACCTGTAGTTTACATGTTTGCCATGTGTTTGACAAATTTCCTAGTATGTTTTGGTCAGTCTAGGTCAAGTTTTGAGTTGAGTTTGAATGTTTATCTTTGTCATTGTGTCAATTATAATTGTCTTGTGAGCTTATTGAATTAATGAATAGATATTTATTATAATCTATAGGTAATATGTACACAAAATGTTTGTATAAATAAGTAATTTGAACCTCCAACTTCCCATGGGTCATAACTTTGGCATACTATCTTTGTTTGAACAACATAATACCTTGTTTCGAAGATCTCCACAAGGAAGTCACACCAATTAAATTAACTTGTCTTGCACTTTTTGGTCTCTCTGTTTTCCCTGAAAACATCGTTTAGGCCCTCAAAACAGCCTCAAAAGTTTAGAACCTGAACAAACTGCGAAAAATAGAAAATTTGTTGAATTTAAGGAGACAAAACTAAAAAGAAATAGTTTTGGGTAAAGTTGGGCTGATAAGAGTGTGGTCATGTGTCATGGGGTGGCTACAATCAGTTCTAGACATATGGACCCAATTTTCCAGAAGTGCCTCTTGGCAATCGGGTCTCGCATATTCTCATCTTCATGTTTACCCTAGTGAGCAGGTTAAAGTGGGTAAATATGGGGTGACGTGGTTACAGAATCCCAATCTAAGCGAAAACTAGCTAAGAATATTCTATTAGTGTCCTTGGCCCAAACACAACCAAGACGACCAAATGATCATTCACCACTCATTACCCCTGGCTTAGTATAATGAAGTTTTCCCAAGTCTTTTAAAGGCTTTAATACATGCATTCCATGGGCACAAAACCATGGGGAACCAAAATCATGTTCCCAAAACCACCACTGTATATCAAGTAACTTTGACTTTTTCACCAAGTCATGTTTTACCTAACACCAATTTTCAAGCTGTCGATAAGTTGACCATCAAGGACAAATTTTCTTTCTTATTGCCAATGCTCATTTTTATTGCCAAAAAGCCACCTAAATAGATATTGTTTTGGCCATATTTACCCAATTTTCCTACACTTGTGCTTCATCTTTCTTACATTTTGTCCAATAAAGCCAAATAAAACCATAAAAAGGCATTTAAATTATTTTATTTTAATTTTTATTATTTGGAAATTTTTTAGTGTTGAAAAGTCTTACAAGAAGTAATTTACTCTGGTAATTGCACATTCATTAAAATATTCACATGTGATTTGGAGAAAAATGAGAACATGGGTTTTGTTCCCAATATTCATGACACCGACGTCTCCCTCTTGAATCCATGAAAATCCACATGAAGATGCCCATTAAAAGTGTATTCAACGTTGTGACATAGAAGAAAATTACACTATCACAACAAACAAATTCACATTTTTTTCACTAGTCTATGATTTAGCACAATTTTGGCTTCCACAAAGGTTGAATCTATTGGAGATTAATGTTAAATAAGTCATTTAGTTAGCTCAAGTATTATTAACATTTTAGTTTCATTTTTGCTTTGTATAAATACTCATGCAAGTGAAAGCATGGGGATTTAGTTTTTTCATATAGTAAAAAATTTAATTAATTGTTGTACCTATATTTTTCGTTATATATAAAACAACTCTATGGTTCTACAATCCATAATTTACTTAGTGTGTTCAAGTCAAAACATGGATGGCATGTGCACCTTTCTTTCTTGTGTGCATAGTCTAGCTTCTTGGGCATTATTTTCTTTTCAATTTCGAGTCACGTGTATGTAAATTAGCCTTTATTTATATACGACAACTATTTCTTTTGATTTAGTGTAGAATTTTCTTTTTAAAACAAATTTAAATCTTAGAGTAGAAATGATTAGAATAGCCTGCAAGGTTCTTTCATTTATAAGAATAAAAAAAAACACTACAACCTGATATTCCACTTGTTGAGAGCTCAATATATGCATGACTATTTAGCTAAACTTGAGTTGATTTTATTCCACTTGTTGAGAGCTCAATATATGCATGACTATTTAGCTAAACTTGAGTTGATTTCTTTCCTTTGATTTGATATAGAATATCCTTTCAATTCAATGCATATGCTTTCAATAAGATGTGTAACCTTTTTCTTCATAATTATAATAATATGAACTTGTTAGTTAAAGCACATGTAAATTGTTAACTTTAATATATTTTCTATTATCACAATCTTAATCCATCTAATCTTATATATGGCCTTACTTCGAAATTATTTCATTAATCATAATGATTTTCCTACAATTTTAACAAATTAACCATTTCCATGGGTGGGATTAATCATTTCAAATATTAAAAATATAAATAATATATATATATATATATATATATATATATATATAGATATAGATATATATATATATAGATAGATATAATATCATTTCAAATATTAAAAATATATATATATATATATATATATATCTATTCTACTAACACTAATATCAATAAATGAAACTGAATTATTAAAGTTATCAACTATGAAAACACTAAGACCAATACATTATAATTGGGAAAATGTGGCAAACAACTTAGTTAAAATTACAACTTTATGAACACTAAAATCTATGCAATATATAATGATTAATGCATAAAATAATTTATTTTATGAGAATACATACGTAAAAAGAACACATAAAATTTATTTTATCATAAATATTAATGAATAAAAATAAATACATACACAACATTGATTTCAAAAAAAATACTATACAAACATTGCATAAAGTAAATAAATAAAAAAAATCAACCACCATACAAATATGAAATCAATGTATAAAAAACAAAAAACAAAGGAAAACAAATTTATTCACTATACAAAAATTAAAATCAATACATTATAATAAAACCTATTACAACTAACAATTTAGTTAAAATTTTATAATTTTATAAATATTGAAATTTTCTTATAACTTTATAACTATTGAAATCTATAAATCAATATGATCTAATTATTGCAGTAGTCAACTTATTTTATGAAAATGTATATTTAAATTTTAAAATTAAATAACTAAAAATATATAAATTATAATATTGATTTTCCATTAAAAAGTTTTATTTTTTGCTATGCAACCTTTGCTTCTATAGCATTTTTCTCAACTTTTAACACATTTCCCTCCAGTGACACCCCATGCAAGTGTGGAGTCTCATCTATATAAATATAGGATTTTCCAAAGCCAATAAGGCTATCTCACACAAATTCAACAATTTCTTAGTTCATACACCATAGCTAGAGGTGAACCCATAGAATACGACTAGTGATAAACCTATAGTGTCTACCTCTAACACTCTAGCAACGAACAATCCAAAATCTAATGGTTCCTTCCTTTGTCAAATAGTCAAACCTCCCCTCCTAGAAATCCCATCCGAAAAAGTAGGGGCAAAAATCAAATATATGAGAGAGCACATGGTAATATGCAAATTTGTGGGTCTCTAACCCTTGAGAAAAACCTTGCTCAACTGGATTTGGAAGAACTAAAAACTCAAAGGGGATATGGACCTCAAGTTGGGGTCCAACAATTTCTTCACCGTCATATTAAAAAATATGAAGGATACATACCATGTATTTTAGAGAGGACCATATTTCATGAATTCAGTAATCTTATTCACGAAGCCATTGGTCTAGAGATTCCACCATGAAAAAAAAAAGACTTTTCCATGGCCGCATTATGGACCCATCTTTATTCTTTCCCCTAGGAATTTTCAGGTCTTGAAATATTAGAAAGTATTGATAATGCCATAGGGAATTTCGCTATGATCTCATATACCACAAAGCAAGGTTGTTACAATTCCTATGCCCACCTTCTTGAGTATGTTGAGTATGTTGGTAGTTATTATCATTAATGTCAAGTCTAGTAATTGATTTCAAGTGATGCCAAAGTCAAGGAGATCTTGTTGAGTTTCATGCATGATCCTTATGTTCTTATTGATGTTTTATTTGTTTCCATTAACAATGTGTTGAGCTTATGATGACTAGGTTGTTTTCTCAGTGGCCTATATTTAAAGGCATTTTTTCTGCAGGTAACTTACTCAAAAGCATATGAAAAGTTCTTGGTTGGATATGCATCTCAATGAGATTTCCTATGATATATGAAACTTATCCTAGTCACCAAGGGATGAGAAAAAATCAGAGGTTGAAGTGTTGAGGCTCAGACATGGTTCCAAAGGCTCAAGGTTCCATGATTTCCCCACCTCTTTGGACCAGAACCAACCAGAAGTGAAAGGAGGAAGATCAAGAGAAATATGTTGATGGACAATAGTTGACGACCCAAAAAGTTACTAGTCATACCACCCTTCGCCAAGGATCTTGGCGAAATAGCCCAAGTTACTATTAGATTAGAACCAATCATAAGAGAAAGGATGAAATCTGAAAAGGAATAAAATGTTGATGGTTGACTGGTGGTGACCCAACAGGCGTTGGTCATAGTGCTTAGTCGCCATGCAGTTGGAAGCAAGAGCCTAGTTGCTTATATGACAACCCCATATAAATGAGGTGCACACAAAAGAATGGGTGGCAAGCCTTGGCACATTATTCGAGGAGATATATGGTAGAGGCATATGGAAATATGATGGCAGAACACAATGAGAAGATGACAAGTGGACCCTAGATGACATGGTAAGGTGCAATGTAGAGATGGGTGGCAAGTCAATGACATGGAACCATTTCTGAGTGACATGTGGCGATGGCATGGAATGATGTGGTAGTGATGTGGTATGACATGTGCCAATTTCTGATGTGGCATATACACAGACATGGTACGTAAAATCATTGATAAGCCATCTAGCAATGACAGGAAGTGGGCCCAATTAACCTCCATAGCACCACATTTCATAGGTGCATAAAACAATAGATTTCAGACACCCCACTTTATGAAATATAGAAAGGCAGGGAGCCTCAAAGTGTTGTTTATGCCATTGGATCCAATTGACTAAATGGATCACTTGTTTCACTCCAAAGAGGTGGTGGTCACTTTATTATGCATACGAAAACTTTCAGACCACCTCCGAGTTAAATGTCGGATAAGCGGCGAGGACTCAAATTGACATCGTGGCCATAAATTAGGATCATATCTCATGGCATTCCTTGGAATTTGTCAACTATTTAACCATTGAGTAGTATGCAGAGGTCCAATGATATGCGACCTTAGATTTTAAGTCCCCGATTTTGGCCAGTGGTCATATGCTCCAGGAATCTAACCACTAGGGGATACAAGATGGAAATTTTGAATTAGAGCACCAAATTGTGTTAGAGGAGCAAAACCTATTTCATACGCCAAATTTGGTAAAAATGGCTTGAAAAAACTAAACTAGGTTTTCCAAAGTCTATAAATGAAAAGAATGCGATGTAAGAAAATGTGGTTCCCACTCAAAACGATGAGATGTTGTTGTTATTGATATATAGAAGCATAAGAGAATGAAGAGATGAGAGGAACCTGAGAAACATAAAGAACAAGAGTGGATATGAATCCAATATGAAGTTTAATCTGTTGTTTAATTTAGTCTAAGTTTACATAAAATTTGATATATGAAGCAGTCGTGAGTTTAAATAATTGCATATTTGAAGCATTACAAGTTGAACTGTAGAAAAGGAATAGTAACCAAGAGAAGATATGAGAAAGAGAAGAATATATAGTGAGGGAAATTTATTGAATCAAGGAACAAAGAAAGAAAGATTGCTACATAGGATGGTGCAACAAATCAGAGTATTAAACAATTGGTTCAACAATATTTTAATTAAAAGGGCCTCAATTATAAGTGTGCAATTTGATGAAAGAGGGCTTTGATAGGTTGAGCAAGTAGTTCTTGTAGATTTCGGGGTTGTATCCCTTCAGGTTGGTGCATATAAAGATCAGGGAGTTGGTGCTTCCAGCAAGTGGGTGCTTCTAAAGATAAGGGAATTGGAGCCTTTTGTAGGTTGGTGCCTACATTAGTTGATGTAGTTTGGAGTTGCTGCTTGCATTTACATCATAATAAAAAATAAATTTTGTTTTTCTCCTATATGGGTTTCCACATAAACTTTTGGTGTTCAAGCTTAGTGTGATGGTATTTTTATTTCTTATTAAATGTGTTTAATTGAATAATAAATTGTTAAAAGTGCTAAAATGTTGATTCACCCCCCTCTCAATATTTTCTTGGTTTCCAGCTTGCCTTTGTGGTTGTCTAAACATATCCAAGCCTATCCTAGAAAGCATTTAGTTGAGAAATGAACATTAAATATGGGAACAACCAATAGATTATGAAAAAATCCCCTTTAGATGCCAAAACAATCCATGAATATGACCATATATTCCAAGAATTCCCAGTAAGAGAAGTCCAATAAAATGCACAAGTAAATATATCCATAGATCAAGATGGGTTTACCAAGGTCATCAATAAAATCAAGATAGAGAAAAAAGGAACATAGAATCCAACCTCTAAAAATGAAGCAGACCATAATCAATACATAGTCCTCCAACAGTTGCAATAAAATGAGACAACTATAGAAGGAGAAAATTCCAAAATGCAAGAGATTAGGAAAATGAGTCAACAACAACCACAACCAACAAAACATGTGCATGCATAGATGACTAAAAAGTATTACCAATAGGATATAGAAATGGAGGATAATACCCAAGATTTTTTTGATGCAAAATATTTTGAGGAAATGGAATTGCAAAAAAATTGATGTGCATTCCCTTGTAAAGGAATGGAGAAATGAATAGCCAACAACCATTCCCAAGGAGCAAGTTCAAATCATTACCAAACCATACATCTGAAATAAAGATATAATTCTCTATCAAGCTCATTGATCCATTTTTATGAAGGAAGGAAATGAAATACATATTTAAACGAAGACACAAAGCTACAGGGAAAATTAAACTTCAATTCATTAAAAACAAATATTGAAAAATTATTTACATGCAGAATGGAAACAAACTAAATCGAGCGATGGTAATTATCTCTGAGAAGGTATGTCGTGGCTACATGACTTTTGAATTGTGTTACAATGAGTCTCCCAGACCTTTTTATTATTGAGAAACAATGGAAAACCCTAAACATCCAAAAACCTAACCCTAGGAGATGAAGCGCCAAAAGTCTGTGGGCCCAGTTAGGGATAGTTGGTACAACAACTTCCTAAAGTGGTAATTTTGGCATACAATCTTCATTTGACGCATATGATACATCATTAGAAAAATCTACTAGAGCCTCATAAATGACTTTAGATTTTTAGGACCTGAAAAACTGCCAAAAACAGTAAATTGTTCTACAATTAAGGAAACTGAAAGAAATAGTGGTGGGGGTCCATGTGGAATAGCTGGGTGGCCACCAATATCCACCTAGATCCCTCAAGAACTAGGTAATACGTTATGCAACCAACTCATAAAATATAAGAAAATATAGATCAATGACTTGAGAAATGGCCTATACGAGGGGGCAACCTCCTTTACGAGGAATGGGAGAGGATGAATATATAGGAAGGGAAAGGGAATTAGGATCTCTCCAAAGATAGGATTAGGCCCTCATCTCAAGGAGGTATCTCATAGGGATATGACCAAGAGGCCAAGTTGGGAGAACTCGACCTCATCTATGATGAACAACCTCCAGCTTGCTACTATGGAAGCTTCTAGATCATGAAGCTTCTCATCCTCTTTGGGAAAATTTCCTTTTTGGGATCATCGTAGATATACAAGTAAACAAAGTGATGCCATCATGGGTCGTGTATAATGAAATAGGTGACCATCGCAGTTTTCAATCTCATAAGGGCGATGATGCTTAAATTAGGGTTTAAGATCTCTTTGCTTCAAGGGAAGCTCAAGGCATTTTTCAATCAATGTCTGAGGGAGGATCTGAGATGCATATATGAATGAGTACACTACATTATGGTTATGTTTCGGGCACTTCATGGTATGTCACAAGGAAGTGCAGGAGGTGTAAAAAAATACTGTCTAATAGGGGGGCTACACTAATAATAACAATAAGGGAGATACACTAGTATTATAGGGACCTAACATGCCCCTTTCTTTCAAAAAAGTGTTGTCCTTAATGATTTAGTAGTTTTGGATTCTTCTGTATAGAATTCTCATCCTCCCATGTTGGATGTTCAGCAGGTAAGTTCTTCCATTTCATGGGATGCTCTGAAATTGATCGATTTCATAGTTGTTGGGTTCTTATTTATGTGATTGCTTCAGAATCCATATGATTTTCCTTCCTCACCAAGTTCTAGCAATATTTTTTAAACTAGGAGCTTTTCACTAATAACCTTATTTAAGCATGAAACATGGAAAATTGGGTGTACTTGGGAATATGTAGGGAGATCCAATTTGTATGCCATAGTACCAATCTTTTGCAACACATTGCAAGGACCATAGTAATTGGGTGATAATTTATTATCATTCTTAGCTTGCTTCAGTGACATTTGTTTGTATGGTTGTAGCCTTAAAAATACCTAGTTGGCTACATCAAAACTTCTTTCACTGTGATGTTGATATGCATGTTGTTTCATTTAGTATAGTGCCAAAGTGAAGTTATCCTTGAAGAGTTGGAGAACTTGTTTTTTATGCTCGATGTGGTCTTGCATTGCTTGAACCTTAGAATTTTCTCTTAGAGATTATGTGATGGATGATGGATGATATCCATAAAGTGCCATAAATGGGGTCATTTTTGTTGCAGGATGGAAGGAAGTGTTATACCACCATTTAGCCAGAGGTAACCACTTGACCCATTATGTTTGTTTATCAGAAACAAAGCAATGAAGATATCCTTCCAAACATTTGTTCACTATCTTAGTTTTCCAATGATATTAAGGATGATAAGATGAGCTATGAGCTAATTGAGTAACAAGACAAGAAAATAATTATGTCCAGAAATTTCTAGTGAAAATGGGATCTTTGTCAATTACAATAATCTATGGGTTGCCATGTAGCTTTTGAATTGTTTCCACAAATGTGGTAGAAATTGTACTCGCTTTAAAAGGATGAGATAATGCACAAAAGTGTGCATACTTGTTAAGTCTATCAAACACCATCATGATGACACTCTTTCCTTAAAACTTGGGTAAACCTTTGATAAAATCCATTGAGACCTCCTCCCAACGCTAACTTGGAATGGCTAAAGGTTGTAACCGACTCTGGGTCTTAATTGTCTTAACTTTATTTTGTCAGCGAACCAAACATTCTGCCATAAATTTTTGAATATCATATTTAAGGCCATCCCAAAAGAAAATCTTCTTAACCCTGTGGTAAGTTTTTAAAAATCCTTAGTGCCCTCCTAAGGGGGAGATGTGTAATTCCAAAATAATATTTTGTTTTAGTTGGGAATTGTTACAGAGATATAAGCGATCTTTGTACCATAATGAATCATTTTTCTAGATAAATGCAACAAATGTACTAGGATCCTGTTGAAACTTTTGAATGAGTATCCACACCTCTTCATCATGCTTCCATTCATCCATTGATTAATGTTATGCAATTAGGTTGGATAGTAGAAATGGCACAGAGTAATGCTTCCAAATCCTAATCCTTTCTTGAGAGTGCGTCTACAACAAAATTTTGCTTTTTTGTAGATGATTTCAAAATCATAACCCAACCTCTGTGTGACCCATTTTTGCTGCTCTTTTGAAGATAGTCTTTGTTCCAAAAATTATTTAAGACTATCGTGATTTGTTTTTACCTTGAAGTGTCTTCCCATTAGATAAGGTCACCATTTCTTTACTGCAATAGCATTTCCAACATTTCCTTCTCATAAATAGGTTTGTGTAAATACCTTCCCTTGAGTGGACGACTTTCAAATGAAATGGGTTTTCATTCTTGCATTAAAACAACACCAATCCATTTCTTGAGGCATCACATTCTACAATAAATGTTTTTGTTAAGTATGGTGTAGCTAAGACTGATGTTTGGAACATTGCCTCTTTAAGATGCTAAAAGGCCTTAGTTGTTTCTAGAGTCCAAGGAAATGCATATTTATTCAGTAATGTTGTTATAGGTGTTTCTATTCTCCCATAATTATTAATAAACTTGTGATAATACCCTGTCAACCCGAGAAATCCTTGAAGTTGATTTATGGTTGTGGGGATTTTCCATTCCGTAATGGTTTTAATTTTGTTAGGGTCTACCTTAACACCCTCATGAGATACAATATGACCCAAATAATCCACCTCTTTTACTCCAAAGAAACATTTAAAGGTTTCGCAGATAATTGTTTCTCCTCCAATAGCTTGAGCACCCTATCAACATGTTGAACATTATCCTTCCAAGGCATGTTGTAGATTAGTATATCATCAAAAATACTAACACATATTTTCTAAGGGTTTGAAAATAGAATTCATCAAACCTTGAAATGTGGAAGGCGCATTAGTAAGGCCAAAAGGCATGACCAAAAATTCATAATGACCTTCATGATTTCGTAATGTTGTTTTTAAAATGTTTTTAGTCTTCATTCTAATTTGATGATATCCTAAATGAAGATCCAGCTTGGTGAAGTAAATTGTTCCATGTTATTCATCCAACAATTCATCAATGAGAGGAATGGGAAATTTATCTTTAATAGTGATTGTTTTGTGCTCCCTATAATCCAGACATATATGCCATGATCCATCCTTCTTGTGCACCAATATTACTAGAACATATAAAGAACTTTGACTAGGTTAAATTATACTGGCCTCTAGCATTTGTGCAACCATACATTCAATTTCACTCTTTTGGGCATAGGGATATTTGTAAGGCCTAGTGTTTGGAGGAACACTTCCTAGCATTAAGTGAGTAGCATGATCATAATCACGAATGTGGGAGGCATTTCAGACTCTTAAATATCTTGGAATAATTTTCCAAGACATTTTGGAGATCTGGAGAAATAGATGATTTTGATGTTTGAAGCTCTAGTGAGCATAATTGTGAAATTATGCCTCATTTTTCTTTCCTCAAAATCTTTGTCATGCCATTAGAGTTGATTATATTCCTCGGTTTCCCTACGATAACCCTTAATTAATTTACTTTCCTTCCCAAAAAAAAATTCAAGAAGAGTTCTTCAAAATTAAAAGCTATCATCCCCAAAGATTATAACCATTGGACTCCTAATACAACATCATCACCACCCATTGGAATGGAAATCAT
This sequence comes from Pinus tabuliformis, assembly GCA_031772625.1. NCBI lineage: Eukaryota > Viridiplantae > Streptophyta > Pinopsida > Pinales > Pinaceae > Pinus > Pinus tabuliformis. Next base: position 1,830,659,942 of record CM062818.1, on the reverse strand, counting down.
TGGAATATTCAATACATATTTCCCTATGTTTAGCTTGATATTATGGTACTTTCCAGAGCAATTTACAGTCCCTCCATTTGCAACCATCACTTGACACTCTAGTGTTGGATATAGAAATAAATTCAATTCCTTGGCTATCTTACAATGAATAAAATTATGGGTACTACCCAATCAATCAACACTATTACCTTTCTCTTCTTGATATATCCTTCTATCTTAAGAGTTTGAGGAGTGGTAATTCCCACCAATGCATTACAAGATATGGTAGGATTCATTTATTCTTTCTCTGGGTTGGTTCTTGGCTTATATCATCTTATTTTGATGTTTTTTGTTCCTTTTCTTCCTCCTCTTCATAATCTATGTAAAATAATTTATTCTCAACACACTCATGACCTTTATTGTATTTACTATCACAATTGTAACAAATCCCTTTTTCTCTTTTTTTCTCCAATTTTCGTGGTGTCAACCTTGTAAGTTATGAAAGGCTAGGAGTAGAAGCACTTCAATCTTTATAGTTATGAGTGGTAAAATTCCTTATTTCCATAATTTTGCTTTCAAAATTTCTTTCCACCCTGAATGCCTTCTCCAATGAATCGAGTTCCCAAAGGTTAACCTCATGTTGGATGTTATCCTTCAAAGTCCCTTTGAAGACATCAATCATATGCTCCTCTGGAATATCAATTACCCTAATATACAACTTTTGGAAGTCCTCAATGTGCTCTACCATTGAACCCATTTGTTTGATATTTATCAATTGGCTAAATAAGGTGTTTCTCATTGTATCCTCATAATTTTCTATCATTTCTTCCGTAAAATATGACCAAGTGAAAAGTGGTATACGTAAAAAAATCCATCGATACCTTACAAACTGATTGGGTTCTAAATATAAAGATGTAATGCATACACTTTGTGTGTGTTGCACATCACATGGATCAAAATATTTCTCCAACTACAATATCCATGTTAACGAATCCTTGCCATCAAACTTCCTCATATCAATATTTGGAATTTGGTGGATCTTCAATACAAAGTTAGAGTTTAACATTCATTTTGTTCTCATCATGAGTTTCATGGAATACCTTTTTTCCATTAGGAAGTATTTCTTGTAGAAACTTTGTCAAGCCTTCCATGTTTGATTTTAAAACATTCACCAAACTATATATCTTGGCTTCCATTTCATTTTTGGTTACTCTTCGTGAGAGAAAAATTTGGTGCACTTGGTTACATAATTTTGATATATCATGTTGTATTTCTTCCTCTTCTTCATGTGTCATAGTATAGCTTTTTGGTTTCTAACTAGGTGTGTCCATTCTTTTGGTTTCCAGGCATTTCGTAATCAAACAACGATATATATGCTTCACTATGCCCTTTGAATCACTACAAATTGATTTTTCAAACAAAAGTTATGCAAATTTTCAAAAAATACACACCTTTTTCTTGTTTTTTAGGAGATCGATATTGAAATTGTTTTATCTCTGTAATTTCAAATCTCCAAAGTCTAAAATTTCTTCATGTGGTAGCACTATGAGTCTTCTTTCCAATGCCATGAGGCTGAAAAATATTAGATTCTTTAAGAAACCTTATGCCCAATATCCCACGATGACTTGATTATAGGCTGGTTCAGTAGAGCAAACTTGTACATAGTGGCACATGTCCCTATTTCGATATTCGACCCTGAAAATGATACAAATAAAAAAGTGCACTTTTAGTCACTTTTTACTAAATTCAAATATGATGCTCAGAGCAAAAGCTCTAATGATTTTTCCTAGATCACCTATTTTTGATTGAATTATGGAACCTACAAAAACCCCAATATCTTCAAATCATATCTGAGAAAATAGAGAGAACCAAGATCTAAACTTTTAGATGAAGTTCACCACAATTTCAGCTTTATGGGGTCGAAATTGCATCTTTTGAAACCTCGTATAAAAACATTTATAGCAAAAATACCAAGATGACATGTTTGAAGCAACGAAACCCTAGAATCCAAAGCTATGATTCCAAATGTTATGCAACCATCTTGTTGTGTCAGTTTAATTGTTGTTAATTGACTTAACCAAAACCATTTAATTGTAAACCAAGTTAGGTATGTTTATCTCAAAGATTTCTGCACTATCTATGCTAATACATACAACCAAGGATAGAAATATAGAATGGAAAGAAATGTTGTTGAACCAATTGCAGAAATTAAACACTCATGCAGAAATAAAAAAGCATTCTATAGGAATGAAATCACACTTCATGTTTTACCAAGAAACGGGCACGCCACACACAATATCAATTATTAGACTAGCTGATCAAATATTACAACTTTAATCAATCCAATGTAACAACATATCATAAATCTGAAAGACAGAAGTAAATCTGCTCTATGAATTATAAAGTGACAACAATAACTTCACACTTACGAAAAAGAAATAATTAATCTACTACTACAACTACTACTGCAATCCCTGTTAAAGAGGAGGGCCCTTCCTCCCTAGCAGGGCACAGGGATGAAATAAGAACTAGTTAGGAATTCAACACAGAATCTATAAAATCATCACCAATGATGTTCTTGTATTAAAAGAGTTGTGAATTACATAATCAAAATGACGATACTATCTCATGTTGCCTATTCCCTTCCATGGAACTGAATCCTTTTATAAAGTTTACATGCCCAAAATAGGGAATAGATCAGTAATGATAATCTTACCATTCTCATGTTGATCGATATTAAAATAAAATAGGAATTGTTACAAATGGTTTCTAAATACAAGTTCTATTCAAGTTACATCATTTTCTAAAATCATAACTGCCTAGATTCTTTGACCGCCATAGATAATCTATGCTTCTCGACAACTGTCTCGTGGAATAGTACCCACGGTCTTTGACAATTGCAGTGTAAAAACATCTCACGGTGTAACAACAATGGTCTGTAACAGAAAATCCTCAAAACATATTTGTGAATTAATAACACATCTGTCCATTGTTTGGCCTTGAATTCATGGGAAACACCTAAAAGAAAAAGAACCAAAGAACTTCTTCCACACTTACCCTGGTTAGCCATAAAAAAATATATCACTTCGTTCATATTTAACAAAAATGGAAAAATAATATGTTGCAACAAGAGTTTCTTCTTATAACTAGGAAAAGCGATAATTAGGACATAAATCTTGTGGTTTCAAAGCTAAAATGGTCAAAAATGGGGGAAAAATGTATCTAAAGTATGCCCAAAAGTTGCACCCAACATCTCCCCCCAACTGAAGCAATTGCATGTCCTCATGCAAAATTATTAGATATTGTTGTTGTACCTCCATTGTAGATTTGTCAAGTTGTAAGCGCTGGCAGTGTCCTCATCAACGGACTTGGAGCCTTGAGTGGCCATCAACTGATGTGCCCAGGATTCCTCCTCATAGTCACACAACTAATAATGGGGTTGATACTCCTCCACTGGCAGCCAAATCAAAGGATATTTAAACTTAATCCCTATCCATAAGGCTCCCAATGATCTCACAATCTGGGCATACTCTGGGACCTGTGTATTAGTAACCACGAAATTTGGAAACCCAAAAGGGTCACCCTCCTGTAGACCTGTGCTACAAGCCTCAGTGCATTTAAGGCACCCCGCTAGTGCTTGGCTCTTTAGCTATGTAAATAGGTTGAGGCAGAATCCCACGATTCTCCTTCTGTAGATAGTTGATTTCTCTCTGACGTTCAGAGTACTCATAATTCTCTTAAAATCACACCTCAACTCTGTAGCCAATCCTGGTTCTTCCCTTATCCATAATGATGCCTTTTATTTGATGGTGTCTGTTGACTTCATGGCTAGGTGCAATTCTATATTATTTCTCATGAAATAAATAAAAGCACGCAACTATAGGTCCCCCATTTAGGAGAAAATGTGCGTAACCATGTGCAAACTAGCATGCTCATAGAGTATAGTATGAAAAAACAACTCACATAGTAAGCTTTGGTCATTAAAATCGCAAGCACAGAAAACTTCGAAAAAAGCTCAGGTAGAATTACCCAAACAGTATATTTTCATAGATGGTCTTCAACTAAAACAAATAAAAATTTTCCCACATAAAGACTGGGTAGGATGGAGAGGGCCTTTACACCCTAACAAATTTAGGGTGAGTTCGTACAACTTGTGTTTATCATTTGTTTAATCTAGAATGTGTTGTTGTAACAGTTGCATTTGCTTCGCCTTCTCCTTCCCGGCTTCCTTCTTTTCCCAACTTTCCCATTCTTCTGCCAATCTCTTCTCAGCGCACTGCTCCTTGATCAAATATACAACTTTTCGAAGTTCATCCAATGAGATCACTCCCTTTTGCAAGGAGAGTGCCTAGTGTTTCCATTTTTTCAATTCTGATATCAATAAAAATTTCTTCGAACACCATCCTACTTCAGGACTTCTTGAGCCTCAAAATTACTCTTTCCCTAGCAACTCTTCTCATTCATTTTCTTTGTTTTTCCATAAGAAATATGCATTCTCATCACTAATAACTTATATATGCTATCTTGAGGAGGACATTTAGTGATTTACATGTTATTCTTTTTATGTTTTGCTGTTTGAATAAATTTTTGTATATTAGCTACAAAACGCGGCCCATTTTGCAGCTAACCAGCTGTTCCGTAGCTACCTCCATGCTCTAACAAGTTCCAGGTGTCACAAGGAGAAACTAGCCACATGGGCATCTTTGAAATCATCATGACATGGACCTTGTCCTATTCATTCAGCCCAAGTCGACAAAGAAGATGGCATAAGACTACGGTCAATGGATAAGTCAAACACAAAGATATCGAGAGTAACAAGACTCTGTTTCATGGTTAATTAATGTGTTTCACAGTGATGGGAAGCGTTATCTGGAGCAACTACCTATACCGACGGACTCTAACAACCACCCATACAAACGAATCCAACAGCCACCATGTCTTGGATTTATTTCTCTAGCAGCCAAGGAAGAAATTTCGCGTATATGTCTTCTACGTGTTTGGCTATAGCATGCTTTTCTCCACAAACAGTTATATGATTTTTCTTATAAATACCTGTGTAAAGGACCGAAGAAGTAATAGTTTTAATGTGAAATCGAAGTTCTAGACTATGTAATTTTTCGGCATTTTGTGTCCCTGTTTTAATATGAGAAGACACATCTGAAGGAGTTTTCTTGGAGTTGATTGAGCAAGCGTAGCCTAATTAGTTGCAGAGGGTCCCTACACTGAAGAAGGTTTTATTTTATTTATTTTTCTTCTTCTTGTTAACTCTAAATTCATCATTTTCTTTCTAAAACAATGTTTATAATCATTTTCTTACTAACAGTGTTTATAATGCAATTTCTATCATTTTCTTACTAACAATGTTTATAATTTAGAGCAGTTTCCATTAGCTTAATTTATTTTTAGTTCTTATCAGTAGTTTAGAAGATAGAACTCAATAGTGTAATCTTGTTTCTTCAATTAAAAACTAACCTTGTTTCAGGATGAGAGTAGGATTGAAAAATGATAAGAATACATTGTTGGATAGTTTACTTCATTCACTGTTTTGCTAGTTTCAATTCTCAATTAAACTAGTCAGTGTCATTCACTGTCTTTGCCATTTCATTTTTAGTTTAAAATACTAACTCATGGTGTTAATGAATGTTTATGGAAAACCCTTCAAGTTGATAATTCATCCTTAAGTGGTTGAACATTTCATCTATGCAATGAATTATTTCTGCATCTTTGTATTTGCTTTCTCTTAGATTAATGAAGTACATAATTACTTAAATTTCATCCCAAGGTTTCTCCCAAAATTGAGAGGCAGAGTAACCAAGTATTTCAGTTAGTTTTATTTCTGTAATTAGTTAGACATCAATTGCAAATTTCACTTTCAGTTTTAATTCATGATTTGGAAATAATGGTAAAATAAGAATAGAAACTTTGTTTGCATTTATTTCTTAGCTTTGTTTCCATATCTTTCTTAGCTCTATTTTCATTTCTTTCTTAGCTCTGTTTTCATTTTTAGATTTTGAGCAGTCTTTAAGAAAGTTAGATTTAGTTTTGATAATTTACATGGTAAATCATTAGGAATTAAAAGACCAAAAACCCCCAAAACAACATAAAACATAAAAACAACGAAGAAGGGTGAGCTAGCACAAACAATGCACTACACTTCATCAGTTTACGATACCCGAATTGATAATTTATGTAGAGAAATTTAGGAAACTAAATTAACCAAACATTTTGGCGTCATTGCCACGGAAGTGTAACTAGGTAGCCTTATCTCTTACATTCAAAAAAAAAATTATATGCATAGAGAAAGAGACTCTAGGGGTAGATTTATAGCTAGGGGGAAAAGTTCAACTCCTACAACACCACCCACTCCATTAGGAACAAGAAAAGATACACCTCCATCCCAAACTCATACTCCCAGCCATAGAACTCCTGAAGTCTCAGGAGCAGAAATCCAATCAAAATAATCTCCTACTTCATCTACCAAGTCAGTACTAAGGGAGAAAAATCTTGAATCTCCAACAACAGGAGTAGTCGTTTTCACCTCTAGATGGGAGCACATTTTAGTTGAAGAATTAGGAATACCTGGTGAGGAAGAAGAAGTAGAACTTCTCTCCCATATCCCATTGATAGAAGAACTAGAGGAGGAGAAAGTAACCTTGCAAGTTGAACCCTATACTGACCTTGAAGAAACTATAATGGCAGAAGAAGAACAGGATGGAGAATTCACACTATTTGGAGGAGGGGGTAGAGGAAATAATGGAGGAGGTAGAGGAAACAATGGAGGAGGCAGAGGAAATAGGGAAATAGATAATTCTTTTGGATTCCCCATAGTGGATGAAGAAACAAATGCCACAATGAAAAATATCTCACCTTTTGTCCTCCCAAACTTCCATGGGTTAAAAAGTGAGGATCTTGAAACATTCTTATTTGAGTTTGAAGTCATGTGCAGAACCTATGACTATCTAGAAGACTCTCAAAAACTTAAGTTGTTCCCTTCAACACTGAAAGGAGCTGCTTTGAAGTGGTTCATGGGGTTAGTCACTCAGTCCATTAGAACATGGAATGACATGAAAAAAATGTTTTTGGATAGATATTTAGATTATTGCATTCCTACCAATCACAAAGATGAAGTGTTCAAAATGATGCAAAGAGAGGATGAAAACTTAGAGGATTTGATTGAGAGATTCAACTATAATTTGAAGAGATAAAACATGGAAAAATTAGATGAAGACACCTTAAAAGCTCTTTTACTAAAAGCCATTAGAGATGAATGGATAGATATCCTTAGAATGATGGGGAAGGGAGATATCTCTCAACTTCCATTAAGTGACATAGGAGAATTATGTGTTCATCTCTCAAGAGGGAAATCTAAAACTGGGAAAGGTCTAAGAGATTCGTCTCTTGTTAGAGTAAACAAATCTGCAATTGGATCTGTAAGTAGGGCAGAAATTGGTAATATGCTTGATGAATTTAAAACTGACATTCTAGGGAGTCTTAGTGAGCAAATAGACACCCTTAAATTACAAAACAAGCAGAAAACCGAGGTTGATGCTTTAGCCATTTTTTGTCCAAAATTCAGAAAAAAAAAAAAAAAAAAAAAAAAAAAAAAAACATGCTCTAAGAGAATGTCCTTTAGATGCAAAAGTTGTAGAAACTTGTATGATTTTCTCAGAAATCCATGAGACTAAGGGTTGTCCTTCAATTCCAGGTGTTAAAACCGTCTTTCAAGAGGAAACAATCCCAAATTCTGCAGAACCTCTTTGTTTTGTTGCTAGAAGACCTTGGCAGGGGCCACAAACTCAGGGATTTAACAATCAAATGTATCTTCAGCCTCCACCAAATTGGAATTCGTGGCAGCAACATTGGCCTCAACCTCAATCTCAATCTCAACCTTGGCCTCAACCTCAATCTCAATCTCAACCGTGGGCACAAGGAGTACAAAATCCTTATGGGAGATTTTCTCAATATTACCAATATCCTCCATCATATCAGAATTATCCTCCCCCACACATTCCACAACAAAATCAGCAGCCACAACTTCAAAATCAGAACCCTCAACTTTCATTACCATTTCCACAACAAAACCAAAATCCTCAACTCTTACTGCCATTTCAGCAGAAACCAAATTAGCTACCTGCCCAACCATTACCAAACCCCAACAATAAAAATCCTCAGAATGCTTACATGGTAGAAGGACAACAATTTCCAACCTATATGATTACTCCTCTAGATCTTAATGATGTTCAACTAAGATCTAGTAGGATATTAGAAAAGGAAAGACCTTTTGTAGTTATTCAAGAACAAGATAATTCTGAGGAAGATTCTCTAAAGGTCAATAAAAGTTTTGAGGGAACATCTCTCCAAAACCAAAACATTGAAAAAGAAAAACAAAAAGAATCAGTGAACACAACTCCTATCATTGAGCAACCAGCATCTACTTCTACACCTCCTTTTCCTGAAAGATTACAAATTGATAGAGGAGTAGAAAAGCAGATTATGTTGCCCAATTATGATTTTCTAGATGAATTGAAGAATGTCTGTATCAAAATCCCTTTGCTACAAGCCATTAAAGAAATTCCAATTCTAGCCAAAACAATAAAGGAGTTGAGCATAAAGGAACCGGGAAGAAAAACAAAGGAAACAAAAATAATTCACCTGGTATGAAAAATAGTAGACATAATGATGGGAAAATTTTCCATACAAAAATATGTGGATCCAGGAAGTCCAATTGTGAAAACACATATCAATGGAGTTGAAATTCCAAATACATTGATTGACTTAAGGGCATCAATAAACATCATGAGCAAACAAACTATGGAGCAGCTAAAGCTTCCTAATCTTCTTTACACACCTACCTTACTGCAACTAGCAGATAGATCAGTAATTAAACCAAATGGAGTCTTAGAAGATATTTCAGTATCCTTATATTCTTGGGAATATCCTATTGATTTCATGATCTTAACTCCCAAGAACAATCTAGGAGGACATCCACTCATATTAGGAAGACCTTGGTTGGCCACAACTGATGCTTTTATTAGCTGTAGATATGGTGACATGTATATTTATGATGGTAATTCAACAAAAAAATTTACTCTATATCCTCCAGTAAAAGAAATCACAGAAATAGATGACAAAGAATGGATTGATGATGAAGATGATATTCAACCTCTCTTTACTATTTCAGATATTAGTGAAGATAGTCAAATTTTAAATACATTGGAAAATTTTGAATCATCTTCAGAATATGACCATGAGAAATTTCAAGAAAAATCTAATGTTGAATATTTGTCATCTAGGTAGATGTCTCTCTATTCTATGGAAGAGTTTGGTAGCTCTACAATTGAAATTTTTCCAGGTAGGAAATTGAACATAAACAAAAAATGGGAGAAACTACAACAAGAAGAGCTAATCAAAACATTACAAAAACATCATGTTGCATTTGCATGGGAATACACCGACATGAAAGGCATTAGTCCTAAGACTTGTATCCATCACATATACATTGAGGAAAATTGTAGACCTATCCGACAACCTCAGAGAAGGATGAATCGAAATCTTAGAGAGATTGTGAAAGAAGAGCTCCAAAAATTACTGAATGTAAACTTCATTTACCCAATTTCAAATAGCCAATGGGTTTCTCCTTTGGTAATTGTGCCCAAAAAGAATGGTAAATGGAGGGTGTGCATTGATTACCGAGAATTGAATAAAGCTACCCTTAAATATCATTTTCCTTTTCCCTTTGTAGATCAAGTGTTAGATACATCAGCAGGTAAGAAGTATTTCTCATTCTTAAATGGTTTTAGTGGTTATAATCAAATTCAGGTAGCACCTGAAGATCAGGATAAAACCACATTTACTTGTCCATGGGGAACATATGCCTACCGAGTACTTCCTTTTGGGTTATGTAATGCACCTGCAACATTCCAAAGAGCAGTACTTGGAATTTTTTCTGATCTAATACATGATTGTGTAGAGGTATATATGGATGATTTTACAGTCTATGGGAATACATTTGAAGCTTTGGAAAATTTGGAAAAAGTTATTAAAATATGTAAAGAAGCAAACGTTTCTTTTTTTTATCTCAAGCAAGAAACGAACCTTCTATTTCATGAAAGTAAGCAAGTTACAATATATACAAACAACCACCACCCTTTGTGGACAAGGGGCCACTAGAATGATGCCCACTAGAAAAAGAAGCACCAAACTCTTTATGTTACTTAAAAAAAAGGGGTAACGGGAATAATTGATCACATGAGCCCACCATAGAAACCCGCGCAAGCGACCCGTTGGCTAGTTTCTTAGATCTCCACCGTTCAGAATCCTCTTTTAATTTGACGGCGGAAATGCAACAAACTTCTGAAAGCCACAAGGTATTTAACCTCCCACGCCACAAACCTGCTCTATCCATCCAGACCGTCAGATGGCTTTTGAAAAAAAGGACGGTTGTGCTTGATATCGCACAGCCATAAGGCACCAAACTTTAAGGCGCGATGAGGGTGGTTTTCGAATCCGTCCCACCACCACGTGTCACTCTTTATATGGAATCATTGCCCATACTCCAAAACCACTTTCTGATGGAAAGCGGTGTGAACTCCTGAATACCGCTCCACCTGCTGAATACTCACCCGACCATAGAAATTAGGGCGCGGAAGCCCCCAACTCCACTGCCGACGATTATTCACTAAAGCTTTTTCCTGGATTGGGGAAAACTTTTGCCAAACACTGAGGATAATAGAAGAAGAGATAAACCAACCTCCATTATCAACCAGGGCCATCCTTTTACCTGTTTGCCCCAAAAGAATGAAACCAGCCAAGTTCTCCACGCGAATCTGGCAGGGAAAACTGATCCGATAACTGAAGGAACAGCTCTGCCGCCACTTCCACTCTAACGAAGGACCCATAACCAGAGAATGATCTGAAGAGGCAAAAAGTATTGTCTCAAATCCATCCGCGAACCAATGGCGCCCAAAGGGAAAATCATGAGGCCGAGGAATCATTGGCTGGGTACACTTCACCTCTGCAAGAAACCCTCCCACTATGACGGACCACCTCAATGTCCTCTACCGCTTGGTTATTGCAAAGAACCTTTAAACGATTCTGGGGCAAATCCTGCCACTTCTTCACCATCCTGCAATCTTCATTGTTCACCCCTTGGTTGGCTAGAATGTCTGCAAGCTTGTTAGCATTTCTGCGCACATGATTGAAACTAACAGAACCAAAACCTTGAAGGTGAGCTTGAATCCTTTGATAAACCTGGATTAGTCTCCAATGATTTGAGACTTTCTCCGGTTTGGATCCACAGCTGATTCTTTTTACAGAGTTGATGGTGATTTCGGAGTCTGCCTCTATAATGACATTTGAGCTATGGTTTTTTATCAGAATCTCTAGGCACTGCTCCATCACCATTAATTCTGCCATGTTATTGGTTGCTTTACCTAAATGGTTGTGGAAGATTAATATGATTCTTCCCTCTTCATTCCTTAAAACTCCTCCAAACCTAGCGATTCTAGGATTACCTTTGGAGACTCCATCAATATTGAATTTCAGGTATTTTTTCGGAGGAGGCCGTTAGCAATCTTTCTTTGTATTCTTTGTCATTTTATTTTTTCCAAGCCCTTTCAAAAATATCTTTTGCAATCCCAGCAGTCTGAGTGTTCTCAACTCCATTTTTGAGGGAGGAGTCTCTAGGATATTGCACACTGTGGTGTTGATTGTTTCCCTTATCTGCTTTAGAATAAAATCATATAGCTTCTAAGGGTTGGATTTTTCTTCCTTAAATATTCTCTTATTTCTTTCTTTCCAGACATTCCAGATAATGAATCTTGGTGTGAAAGCCCATGCCCGATTAAGCGCCTCATTCTACGAAAAGCTCCTCCTCCAGTTATTTAGGGTATTTGTGATGCTCCTTCTATCCCTGTCTGATTGTTGGAAAATGTTAGAAAAGGAATTCCACAACCAGGTGGTGTAAGAGCAGCAGTTGATGTTGTGTTCCATAGTCTCCTCTTGCTCTTCACAAAGCTAACATTTAGAAGGCCCCAAGATGCCCCTTTTTCTAATATTCTCCCAAGTCAAAATTTTCTTATGGTTCACCAGCCACATAAAGAGCTTGATTTTCATCCATCCTTGGTGAGACCAAAGTTGCCTCCAAAAATTTTTTGGAACACAGGACTCCAGCCCCAGGAGAATATACTTTGTCTCTTTGAGATTGAAGGTACATATGTTGTTGTCACCCGATCTCAATTGATCCTGCCCCTCTGTGACCATGATCATCCTCTATTTTAAAATGCTTCTCAGTGCTTTTGCTTTTCTTGTTATGAGGCTGTTATTTCTACTATCAATGTTACTCCATTTTCTCCACTTGTCCTGACCCTGAGGGTTGTTCCAGAAATATTTAACTTTGATCAATCCTTGGGAATTTGTTTCCTATTTGAGACTTATGAAGTCCTCCTTTAATAGCACCGATTCTTGTTTCCATTTGTCCTCCCAAAAGAGTGCTTGCTCACCATCTCTGATTTCCCAGAAATTGTGTTGTTTCACTATATTTCTATTCTCCCAAGCCCTCTTCCAGATGAGAGAGCCCCTTATATCTCCTGACATTCTAATGAGATCATTAGTGTGCCAAGAGCTAGCATAATTTTCTTTCCAAACCCTTGCCCAAAGGGCTCTTGGCTCTTGCACCCATCGCCACCAAAGCTTGGCTCCTAGTACTTTATTAAGAATCCCCTAATCATCTAAGCCTAGACCCCCATGGCTTTTGGGTTTGCAGATTTTTTCCCAGGAAACCAGGGCCAATTTCTTCCTTGTTTCCTCCTTACCCCACAGAAAATCTCTTTGAATAGTTTTGATTTGTTCCAAGACTCCTTTGGGAGCTGGAAGGGCCGATAACATGAAAACCGGGATGGATTGAAGAACTACCTTTGTCAGAACCAATCTGCCCGCCAAGTTCAAGGCTCTGAAGGTCCATTTTTTAACTTTATCCTGCAACTTAATTAGCACAGGTTCCCAAATATTTTTAAGCATTGGTTTGTCTGTGAGAGGTACTCCCAAATATTTTGAGGGGAGGGAGTCCCTTTGGAAGCCAAGGATTCTTGAGATATTCCTTTGAATAGCAATGTTAGTATTAAAGAAGAATATTTTTGATTTTGAGAATAACTTCCATACCTGAAGCCCTTGCAAAAGCATTGAGGAATTTCTTTTGGGCAGCCGCTCCTTTGACTGTGGGAACACCTTGCAACATGGTATCATCTACAAATTGTTGGTGAGTAAGAGTCTGTCCATTCTCCATTACTTGAAGACCCTTAATTTTGCCCATGTTTTTAGCCTGCTTGATATCCCTACACAGTCCTTCCATCATGAGGATGAAGAGAAAGAGAGAGAGTGGGTCTCCCTGTCTCAGGCCTCTAGAGGGAAAGAAGATAATTGAGGGAGAGTCGTTAACCAAGATAGAAAAGTTGGAAGTAGTTACTAGAGCCATTACCCATCTTACCCAGTTGTGATCAAACCCAAAGGCTGTGAGTATCTTCTTGATATACCCCAAATTGACCTTATCATACGCTTTAGCAATATCCAGTTGCATGATCATCCCAGCCTGCTTTTTTCTTTTGAGAGAGTGAACCATCTCATGAGCTTGAATAATGCTATCCAAAATTTGTCGGCCCTCCACATAACCAAATTACTCCTCAGACACTAGTTTAGGGAGGAGGGGTTTGAGTCTGTTAGCCACTACTTTGGATATTATCTTGTAAACAACATTGCATAAAGCTATGGGTCTATACTTATCTATTGTTTGAGCCGAGTCCTGTTTGGGAATCAGGGAGATGAAGGAGGTATTGAGGGCTTTCAGGATAGTTTTATTAACCCTGGTATCCTCCACAACATTTAAAATATCCAGTTTTACTATATCCCAACAAGCTTTGAAGAAATCCACATTAAAACCATCTGGGCCTGGTGCTTTGCCATTCTGCATATCTTTGAGTACTTCGCTAACCTCCTCTTCAAAAACCGGTCTGTTTAGGTTGATATTGTCCTCTCTAGACACCAGCTTAGGGATATATCTTGTAATTTCCTTTATGGAATCCTCCCTGTCTAGATTGTTTTCTCATGCAATGTCTTGAAAATGCTGAACAAACACTTTTCAATTTCCTTATGAGTGTTCTAAGTCTCTCCCTTTTTATCCCTTATTGTTGAGATTTTATTGAATGCCCTATTGCCCATGGTGGATCTATGAAAAAAGCTCATATTGCGCTCTCCTTCTTTGAACCATTGCACTCTAGATTTTTGTCTCCAGAATATTTCCTCTTGTTTACATAGGTTTTCCCACTAATGGTGCAGTTTTTCAGACTGTTCATTTCTGTCATAGTTGAAGCCTTCTTGGATCAGCGCCTGGTTGAGTTCCTAAATTTTACTTTCCACAGATTTCTTATTCACAAAAATGTTTCTGAAATCCTTCCTATTCCAGTCTTTGACTTTGCCCTTAATATGCTTTAGTATTTTGTGAAGGAGAAACATTTTAGATCCTTGGATCTGTAAGTCCTCAATCCACCATTCTTTGATATTACTCAGGAAGTCCGAGTGGGCGAGCCAAATGTTTTCGAATCTGAAGGGTCTGTTCCTTGGAGAATCCAAACCCTTAATTTCCAATTGTATCGACCAGTGATCCGAGCCACCAAAGGGAAGAATTCTTGTTGTAATTTCATTATTTATAAGCATAAGTTCTTCTGATACCAAGAACCTATCTAACTTGGAGGCTACCTGGGCTTCCCCTCCTCTCTTGTTGTTCCAAGTAAATAGGCCATTCTCTGAGTTTGAGTCAACCAATTTCAAGTTCTCCGTGAATGCTAGAAATGGTGATGAATTTTTGTTTAGCACTCTAGTTCCTCCTTTCTTTTCCAAAAGAGATTTTATCATATTAAAATCCCCTCCCAAGATCCAGGGGATGCCATTTTGTCTGTTCCTAAGATCAGTGAGGGATTCTAGCAATATGAGTTTATCCTCTACTCTTTGAGGACCATAAACATTAGTGACTAGGAAGGTTTTAGCCACCCCTTCTAGTTGAATGACTACTGACAAGTATTTTCTGGATGCCTCTGCATCCAATACTCTAACTTTTTGAGGGTTCCATAGAGTGAGAATGCCCCCCACTGTGTTATCTTCTTTAACTTCTAAAAACTCAAATCTTTGAAGCCATTTGCTATGGATTTCTCTTATTTTCTTAATGGAGCTCTTCGTTTCCTGAATGAAGATCATATCCGGTGTATCTTGTTTCATTCTAAAACTTAGCATTCTTTGCTTTCTTTTACTACCCAGACCTCTTATATTCCAAGATGTAAACTTCATAATTAAAGATCTATGAAGGAGTAACTAGTCAGGTCTTTCATCTTACCCGAGTCTATCATCAGCTTCCCACACTCCATTAAAAGCTCCTTCTGCTTCTTTCTTCCTCGTTTCTTGTCTACACTTCTGGTTGCTAAACCTGGATTAGCTTTCATTGTTTTCACACCTCTGTATTCCTGCACGTCGTTGTTTCTTCCTCTAACTACCCCCTTTTCCTGGGTTTTCCACATAAACAACTGTTGTATTCTATTGCATTCATCTTGAGGTAATGAATCTATCCCCGCCCTGGTTCCCTGTTGTAGAAATCCTTCCAGATCTAGGTTTTCCTTATCTAGAATTTCCTGTAGTTCATGATCCTCCAGATCTGTTTCACTCTGGGCCATTTCCTGGTCCATTTCTAGCTCTGCTTCATTCATCATGGTTTCTTCCTCATCATTAATATTTAGTACTGGAGTGTATTTTTCCCCTTTCTCCTTCTCCTTAGGGTCTTTCTCCATAGACTGGTTTTCGTTTGGCATGTCTTCCATCTCAGCCAGAGCTTGGAATTTATTTTGACTGGCCTTTTGTCCCTCTTTATGTTGTTTCTTTGGTTCTTTTTTGCTTCCTTTTCCTCTGCTTGAAACTTTCTGAAAGTTTTCAGTGTCCTTCTTTGCTTTTAGTTTACTTTTGTCTTCTTCTTTACTAAGAGGGCAGTCTCTGATCAAGTGTCCATGTTCGTGGCATTTACGGCATCTGAACGAAATATGCTCATAGTCCACCGTTTGCACCCATTCCTCATCAAAGACTTCCAAGATAAATTCGTCCGGAAGAGCTCCTGAAAGGTCCATCTCCACACAAATCCTTGCATAGGAAGTATATTTACCCCTTCTGGTGGCTTCTGAGGCTTTGATAAACCGACCTAGTTTATTTCCTATAGCCACAAGTGATTCATTTTGCCAATAATCTAGGGGTAGCGAAAAAAGCCTTACCCAAATAAGAACTGAGGTGAAAGTCTCCCTCTTTGGAACAAAGTTCATCACCCAAGGCCGCATATAGAGGCCTACTGCTGCAAAAAAGTAGGGCCCTCCTTCGAATATTCTATCCTTGTCTTCGATGTTTGTAAACACCACTGTGAAGAAACCCTTTGACCCAAGGTGAAGATCGATGCTGCCCTTAGGTTTCTAGTGATATTTGATCCAGGTTTGCAAAGCTTTTTCAGTGGACCATACTCCCATGAATTTTCATATTATGGCGTATGTTTCCATATGTTCCCTATGCTCCTGCAGTGCCAGATTATTTAAAAATACTCTTGGAGTGATGTTCACTCTAGGTCTACACGATCCCTTTTGATTGACGTCCTCTTTTTTGCCTCCCTGGTTTTTGTCTTCTTCCTCCTTGTCCTTAGTGTTGCTCTTTTCCTTTGACTCTGCCCCATCTGTCTCCTTCTCCTTACTTCTGCTTTCTTCTTCCCCTGTACCTCTGACATTACTCAGATGGGTCTTGTCTCTGCCGGCCACAACACCTTTGTAGGAGGGAGTGGAGCTCCCTCCTCTGCGGGCCGCCATTAGGGTCACAAACTGCGTGTCTCAGAGCTCTACGTGATTTTCCGTCTCTCGCCTCCTAGTCTCCTCCCGAAATAGGTTCCATATCATAAAGAAGCAAACCTTTCACTAATCCATGAAAAATGTTTTATGATGTTTATAGAAGGTATTGTTTTAGGACATCACATTTTAGGAGATGGGATTAAAGTTCACAAATCTAAAGTTGAAGTCATCTCTAAATTATCAATTCCAAATTGCCAAAAGGATGTTAGAAGTTTTCTAGGATTTACAGGATACTATAGAAGGTTTATAGAAAATTTCACTAAAATAGCATCCCCACTCTTCAAATTTCTTACCAAATATTATGAATTCAATTGGAATTATGATTGCCAGATGGCATTTGAAACCTTAAAAACAATAATTTCTGAAGCACCCATTTTAAGAGGTCCAAATTGGAAACTCCCTTTCCATATTTCAACAGATGCTTTAGATATAGCTTTGGGAGCTATATTGGGACAAAAATATTTGATTCCTTATGCCATTTACTATACAAGTACGAATTTGACTCCTACTGAGTTAAATTATACTGTTACTGAAAAGGAATTTTTAGTTGTTGTTCATGCAATTAATAAGTTCAGACACTATATAACAGGCTATGAAACCTTTGTCCATACAGATCGCTCTGAAATTAGATATTTAATGAATAAACCTATTAGTAATGGCAGATTTACAAGACGGTTTTTTCTTTTGCAAGAATCCAACATTATTGTGCTAGATAGACCTGGAAAACAAAACACAGTTGCTGATTTCTTATCCAGGATTCAGAATATCAAAGAAGATTCTCCAATTGAAGATAAGTTTCCTGATGAATATCTTTTTGCAGTAACTACTCAAACTCCTTGGTTTGAAGATATTGCTAATTATTTAGTCACACGGAAGTTACCTTCACATTTGTTTCCTAGAGAGAAAAGAAAAATTATTCAGGAAAGTGCAAGATATTCATGGATCACTAATGAATTGTATAAAACAGGCCCAGATCTTATGATCAGAAGGTGTGTTAGGGAAGATGAAATTCCCGAGATTCTTAAGGCATGTCATGATGAGCCATGTGGTGGAAACTTTGCTGACAAGAGGACAACCTATAAACTCCTTTCTTTAGGATATTATTGGCCATCCATCTTCAAAGATGCTAAAGAATATGTCAGGAGATGTGATAGCTACAAAAGGGTAGGGAAACATGCTCCCTCAAATGAAATGCCATTACAAATTCAAGTACTCATCGAAAGGTAAAGGTTCCAAAGGTAAATGCAAAGATTTATTTCAAAAAGCAATTTCAAAACATAAGTTTGTATAGTATGTATAATCACATGTCTCCTTAATCGACCATCATTTGATTTGACCGCCACTATATCTCCGCCATATCTTCCATCTTTAATGACAAACGGTCTCAATGATTCTTTCATAACAAATCTCTGCTTCAAACTCCATAACCTGTACTCAAACGGTCCTCCACAACTCCACCTGTTAACGGTCAAGATGACGATGTGACCTACCTATCTATGACTCTCTAAACCCTTACTATCTATTTATTACATGCAAACCCTTAATTTTATATCTCCTATAACACTCAGTCATTTCATATACACACAGTCTTTCCATTTTCATATATACACAGTCATTCCATTTCCATACACACAGTCATTCCATTTCTTAAATAGCACTCATTTTATAGATAGTAAGAGTAATTTTGAAGGTTAACCGAAAACAGGGGATATGGGGCTTATTGTCAGGACAGAGCCCGTAGGGGTAAAGTATATAGAGGGGTACCCATAGCTTAAAGGGATGCTACAGAAGGCCGGATGGTTAAGTTTTATTGAGAAATTTAATGGCTACCACAAGGAAATTACCAAGTCTTTTGCAAGGTCATTTGATGGCACAAAAGTGGAGATAAGAGATATTCAATTTGCGATCACAGAATCCTTTATAGAAAAAGCAACAGAGCTGCCGAGACAAGGAGAAAGATGGTTTAAAGACAAGGAATTTCATGGTGAATCTTGGAAAGTGATCCTTAGAAACCCAGGTATGGATGTTACAGTATTTAGGAAGGGAATTCCTATTTCAGCACTCAAGAAAAAATGGGCTAATATGATGTTGATATTTCAAAAATTCATTACATGTGAAGAAAGATTTGGGTTTATGTATGTTTACCATATACTCTTATTAATGAATTTCTTAGAAAATGGAACCATCAACCTTCCCTTATTCCTTCTAAACAGTCTAAGAAAGATGGCTACAAATTTCCAAAATAAAATTGAATCCATAGAAACAACTATGTATCATCATAGATTAGTGAAAATACTAGTTGAATTCCATTTGAAAAGTATAGGGGATACCCGGGAAGATTTCTTGGCTAGAAATTTTTTCCAGGATGCTCCAGAGTCACCTGAGGAGAGTCATGTTAAGAAAAGTAGGAGGAGAAAGATCAGCATTAACATTAAAAACAAATCCGGAACCTCCTCACAAAAGAATGATGCAGAGACAGCTTCTAAACCAAAGGTTAGAAAGCAGACTAAACAGAAAGGAAAAATGAAAGAGAGAGTTGAATAAATCAATGAGGACATTCCTGAACCTTCATCACCACAAGAATATGAATAGTTACTCTCTGAAAGACTGACCAAGATTAGGGAGAAAATCAAGAAAAAGAAGGAGATAAGAAAAAGGAAGAAGGACACAAGAGAAGAAACCATAAGCTTCCAAAACCTGAGAAAGAGCTCTCGACTCCGAAGTAAGGTGAGGAAGGTAACATCAAAAGGAGCCCAATTCATGAACTTGGATGAAGAAACCCCAGTTAAATCTCCTATCAGTATTCCACCTAAACAGAGTCCACAAAACTCTCCTCCACATAATTTTGAAGGCAACCCAAGCAGAGCTTCTCCTGGCATAGATCCAGTACAACAGCAAGTTTATGACTACATAGAGTCATTAGAGAGGAAGGATACCTCAATGGATCCAAGATCCTAAACCAATCTAGAGTAGCCTGTCAATCCACAAGAACCTCTAACTAGCTCTCTAAAATAAGAAATCTTTGAGTTAGAGATTTTGAACAGGCATATTCAAAAAGAAAATGAAACCTTGAGGGAATAGAACAAGCTGGATAAAGCAATTCATGACAACAAAATACTGCACCTAGGATTATGGTACAAGAAAAATAGGAAGCTGAAGAAGAAAAAGAGGAATTTGAGGATATCACTTATCAACCTTAAATACAAACTTCTTATGAAGAAACCCAGGATGGCAGTCAGTGCAAGGAGAAGTAAGAAAAGGAAGTTGGATGTGCTGGCAGAAGTGTCAGAATAGATGCAATAGGAGAAAGAAGTTCACATTTTTTAAAATTGCATGGGGACATGCAATGATTTTGCAGTGGAGGTATGTTGAGCCTCAAAATTACTCTTTCCCTAGCAACTCTTCTCATTCTTTTTCTTTGTTTTTCCATAATAAAGATGCATTCTCATCACTAATAACTGATATATACTGTCTTGAGGAGGACATTTAGTGATTTACATGTTATTCTTTTTATGTTTTGTTGTTTCAATAAATTTTTGTATATTAGCTACGGAAAAAAGCCCATTCTGTAGCTAACCGGCTATTCCATAGCTACCTCCATGCTCTAACAGGTTCCAGGTGTCAGAAGGAGAAACTAGCCACATGGGCAGCTTTACAATCATCATGACATGGACCTTGTTCTATTCATTCAGCCCAGGTCGACAAAGAATATGCCATAAGACTACCGTCAATGGATAAGTCAAACACAAAGAGACTGAGAGTAATAGGACTCTTTTTCGTGGTTAATTAATGTGTTTCACAGTGATGGGAAGCATTATCCAGAGCAACTACCTATACCTGCGGACTCCAACAACCACCTGTACAAACGAATCCAACAGCCACCATGTCTTGGATTTATTTCTCCAGCAGCTGAGGAAGAAATTATGTGTATCTGTCTTCTATGTGTTTGGCTATAGCATGCTTTTCTCCACAAACAATTATATGATTTTTCTTATAAATACTTGTGTAAAGGACCAAAGAAGTTAGTAATAATTTTAATGTGAAATCGAAGTTCTAGACTCTGTAATTTTTGGGTGTTTTGTGTCCCTGTTTTAATATGAGAAGACCACATGTTTTTATGAACATCTGAAGGATTTTTCTTGGAGTTGATTGAGCAAGCATAGCCTAATCAGTTGCAGAGGGCCCCTGCACTGAAGAAGGTTTTATTTTATTTATTTTTCTTCTTCTTGTTAACTATAAATTCATCATTTTATTTCTAAAACATTGTTTATAATCATTTTCTTACTAACAGTGTTTATAATGCAATTTCTATCATTTTCCTAATAACAATGTTTATAATTTAGGGCAGTTTCCATTAGCTTAATTTCTTTTTATTTCTTATTAGTAGTTTAGAAGATAGAAATCAATAGCGTAATCTTGTTTCTTCAATTAAAAACTAACCTTGTTTCAGGATGAGAGTAGGATTGAAGAATGATAAGGATACATTGTTGGATAGTTTACTTCATTCAGTGTTTTTCTAGTTTAAATTCTCAATTAAAATGATCAGTGTCATTTATTGTCTTTGCCATTTCATTTTTAGTTTAAAATACTAACTCGTGGTGTTAATGAATGTTTATGGAAAACCCTTCAAGTTGATAATTTATCCTTAACTAAGTGGTTGAACATTTCATCTATGAAATGAGTTATTTCTGCATCTTTGTATTTTCTTTCTCTTAGGTTAATGAAGTATAGAATTACTTAAATGTCATCCCAAGGAGACTTTCTCCCAAAAATTTAGAGGCAGAGTAACAAAGTATTTCATTTAATTTTATTTCTGTAATTAGTTAGACACCAATTGAAAATTTCACTTTCAGTTTTATTTCATGATTTGGAAATAATGGTAAAATAAGAATAGAAACTTTGTTTTCATTTCTTTCTTAGCTTTGTTTCCATATCTTTCTTAGCTCTGTTTTCATTTCTTTCTTAGCTCTGTTTTCATTTTTAGATTTTGAGAAGTCTTTAAGAAAGTTAGATTTAGTTTAGATAATTTAGATTGTAAATCATTAGGAATTAAAGGACCAAAAAGCCCCAAAACAACATAAAACATAAAGAAAACGAAGTAAGAAGGGTTAGCTAGCACAAACAGTGCACTAAACTTCATCAGTTTACAATACCTGGATTGATAATTTATGTAGAGAAATTTAGGAAACTTAATTGACCAAACAGGACCCTATGTTCCTTCACATGCAATACCACTTGGGGTTGTAACAACATCTCAAGGATTGGTCTTCTCTGCTTCGACTGTTGGTTTCTGTGTACCAGCTACTTCGTCAGCAGGTTCTTGTGGTTCAGCTCTTTTTTTTCTTCTTGAGTAGCCTCTGCCTCTACTGCTGGTTCTTGTGTAACAACAGTGTCATTGATAGGTTCTTGTGTATCATCTTCCAGGTCGATTACCATGGGATGCTCCATTTCAGCTACTGGTTCTTGTGTAATAGCAACGTCATTAACGGGTTCTTGTGTAACCGCTTCCTAGGGTTTGATTTGAGTTTCTGTCAAAATGGTTTTTACAACACAAACTTTGTATTTAGCTGTTGTTAGATTCCTAGCACATGCTGCACATACAGAACATCGTGTGGTTTCTACCTTCATTTTGTCTATAGCCTCTATCAAGGTGTCTAGGCCTGGGACTCGTGCTTCTACTTTACTCTCCTCTCATTTTTTCCTTAATCTTTCATTTTATTTTTCTAAATTTTCAATTTTATGCGGCAAAAGTTGGGACTCATCCTTACCTGATAGAGGGACCTCTTCTGATGGGTATGTTCCCCTTCTTTCTATTTCCCTATGTCCTTGTGTTTTCTTGGCTCCTTTCTGGATGGAGGTGAAGATTCTAGCTATGAGCTGACTTTCACCATCCTCTTTTGTATCTTGCTAGCTATCAACTTCTCCAATTATCTTTTCTTAATCCTACCTCTTCAGTCTCCCTAGCTTCCCTTGGAGCGTCATTAGGGATTTTAGCTTGCCTTCGACGGGAAGTCCTCGTCTTTCTACTCATAAACTCCTCCCAGCTCCTACCTTCGAATTCCAATGCATCCAACACAATTAACTTGATGAGGACGTGGTTGGTAACACAACTCTCTGGGTGTTCAGCAATATTCATGATAGTAGACATGTGCCTTATATTTTCTAAGAGGAAATATGGGAGATTGACCAGCTACTTGTGTCGAAGGTGGTTTAACAGTGGAAAATGGTAATTGAACATGATCGTTGCCCTTTCTTTACAAGTAATAACAGTCATGTCAATTCCCCTACCTTTTTTCTCCAATTTCTCTTCTCCTCGTAGGAATTTTGCCTTAAGGGAGGGTTCATTAATCTTTCAGTTAAACCACCTTTTTCCCTCAACCCGCAATGTTCTTACTCGGGAAATTATTTCTTCTGTAACTTCTAGCTTCAGCCCCCTAACCTTTGTCTGGTTTATGTTAAGGTTTTTAGTGAATTCCATGGAAAGTGGCTCCTCTAATCCGTTAAGTCGCTCAAAGAACTCAAACAATGTTATGAAACCAGCTCAAGAAAAGATAGAAAAGATAGATCAACGCCTTAGAATTCTGCCCCTTCGAGGGGGAAACCTCCTTTACATTACATAAATGAACAATTCTTGGATGATTCAAATGACAAAACCTCCTTTCTATATATAGGAGTCTAAGGAGTCACAATATAATCCAGCCGACCTAACAATAATAATATAAAGCCACAAAAATAACAATAGAGGGATTCTATGGGGCACATTAATAACAATATGGGGGCAATAGGGGCACAACAATATAAATAAGGGGTATAACTAGAATAGTAATGGGGTAATCACTAGTATTATAGGGACCCAACATGCCCCTCGCCTTCAAAAACGTGTTGTACTCAACGCTTGAGTAGTTATGGATACTTCTGCATAAAATTCTCATCCTCCCATGTGGAATCTTCAACGGATAAGTTCTTCCACTTGATAAGATACTCTGAAATTGATCGATTTCGTAGCTGTCGAGTTCTTGTTTCTATAACTGCTTCCGGTTCCAATATAATTTTTCCTTCCTCGTCAAGTTCTGGCAATATTGTTTGAACTGGGAGCTTTTCGCCTATAACCTTCTTTAAACATGAAACATGGAAAACTGGGTGCAATCGAGAAGCTGCAGGAAGCTCCAATTTGTATGCCATAGTACCAATCTTTTGCAACACCTTGTACGGACCATAATACTTTGGTGATAATTTATTATCCTTCTTAGCTTGCTTGAGGGACATTTGCTTATATGGTTGTAGCCGTAGGAATACCCAATCACCTACATCAAAACTTCTTTCACTGCGATGTTGATCTGCCTGTTGTTTCATTCTATTCTGTGCCAACACGAGGTTATCCTTTAAGAGTTGGAGGACTTGTTGTTGATGTTCGATGTGATGTTCCACTGCTTGAACCTTAGAATTTTCTCTTAAATATGATGTGATGGATGGTGGTTGATACCCATAAAGTGCCATAAATGGGGTCATTTTTGTTGCTGTATGAAAGGAAGTGTTATACCACCATTCAGCCAGAGGCAACCATTTGACCCATTGTGTCTGTTTATCAGATACAAAGCAACGAAGATATCCTTCCAAACATTTGTTTACTATCTCAGTTTGCCCATCAGATTGAGGATGATAAGATGAGCTATGAGCTAACTGAGTACCAAGACAAGAAAATAATTCTGTCCAAAAATTTCCAGTGAAAATGGGATCTCTGTCACTTACAATAATCTTTGGGTTTCCATGTAGCTTTTGAATTGTTTCCATAAATGCAGTAGAAACTGTACTGGCTTTAAATGGATGTGATAATGCACAAAAGTGTGCATACTTGGTAAGTCTGTCAACTACCACCATGATGACACTCTTTCCCTCAGACTTGGGTAAACCTGTGATAAAATCCATTGAAACCTCCTCCCAACGTTGGCTTGGAATGGATAAAGGTTGTAATAGACCCGGTGTCTTAATTGTTTCAACTTTATTTTGTTGGCAAACCAAACATTCTGCCACAAACTTTTGAATATCTGATTTAAGGCCATCCCAAAAAAATTCCTTCTTAACCCTGTGGTAAGTTTTTAAAAATCCTGAGTGCCCTCCTAAGGGAGAAGTGTGCAATTCCATAAGAATCTTTTGTTTTAGCTGGGAATTCTTACAGAGGTATAAGCGATCTTTGTACCATAACGAATCATTTTGCCAGCTAAATGTATCAGACGTACTGGAATCTTGTTGTAGCTTTCGAATAAGTGCCCACACTTCTTCGTCATTCTTCCATTCCTCCCTTGCTTCGTTTATCCAATCTGGTTGGATAATAGAAATAGTGCACAACAATGCTTCCACATCCTCATCCTTTCTTGAGAGTGCATCTGCCACCACATTTTGCTTCCCTTTTTTGTAGATGATTTCAAAGTCATAACCCAACATCTTTGTGACCCACTTTTGTTGCTCTTCAGAGGATAATCTTTGTTCTAAAAAGTATTTAAGGCTATCATGATCCGTTTTTACCTTGAAGTGTCTTCCCATTAGGTAGGGTCGCCATTTCTTAAGTGCATGGAGTATTGCCAACATTTCCTTCTCATAAATAGCTTTGCTTAAAAACTTTCCCTTGATTGGACGACTTTCAAAAGCAATGGGTCTTTCATCTTGCATTAGAACAGCACCAATTCCATTTCCTGAAGCATCACATTCCACAATAAAGGTTTTTGTGAAGTCCGGTGTAGCTAAGACCGGTGCTTGGCACATTGCCTCTTTAAGATGTTCAAAGGCCTTTGTTGCTTCCGGAGTCCATGAAAATGCATCTTTCTTCAATAATGTTGTTAGAGGTGCTGCTATTCTCCCATAATTCTTAACAAACTTGCGATAATACCCTGTCAACCCAAGAAATCCTCGCAGATGCTTTATGGATGTGGGGATTTTCCATTCCTTAATGGCTTTAATTTTGCTAGGGTCTACCTTAACTCCTTCATGAGATACAATATGACCCAAATATTCCACCTCCTGGACTCCAAAGAAACATTTGGATCTTTTTGCATATAATTGTTTCTCCTCCAATAGTTGTAGCACCCTGTCAACATGTTCAACATGATCCTTCCAAGACTTGCTGTAGATTAGTATATCATCAAAAAATACTAACACAAATTTTCTAAGGAATGGTTTGAAAATTGAATTCATCAAACCTTGAAATGTTGAAGGTGCATTGGTAAGGCCAAAAGGCATGACCAAAAATTCATAATGACCCTCATGAGTTCTAAATGTCATTTTCGGAATGTCTTCAATCTTCATTCTGATTTGATGATATCCTGAACGAAGATCCAACTTGGTGAAGTAAATTGATCCATGCAATTCATCCAGTAATTCATCAATGACAGGAATGGGGAACTTATCTTTAATAGTGAGCTTGTTGAGCTCCCTATAATTCGGACACATGCGCCATGATCCATCCTTCTTGTGCACCAATACTACTGGAGCAGAGAAAGAACTTTGACTCGGTTGAATTATACCAGCCTCTAGCATTTCTGCAACCATACGTTCAATTTCACTTTTTTGGACATAGGGATATCTGTACGGCCTGATGTTTGGAGGAACACTTCCTGGAATCAGATGAATAGCATGATCATGATCACGCATAGGTGGGAGACCTTTGGGAGTCTCAAATACCTTGGAATGATTGTCCAGGACTTTTTGGAGATCTGGAGAAATAGATGATTCTAATGTGGAAACATCTAGCGAACATAATTGTGCAATTACACCCCTTTGCTCCTTTTTTAGAAGCTTTGTCATACCATTAGAGCTGATTATCTTTCCTGGTTTCCCTGCAATACCCCTTAATTCAACTTCCTTTCCTTCCGTAGAAAATTTGATGAAAAGTTCTTGAAAATTAAAAGCTATTGTACCCAAGGATTGTAGCCATTGGACTCCTAGTACAACATCAGCACCTCCCATTGGAATGGAAAGCATTGGGCTAGTCAATACATATTCTCCCATGGATAGCTTGATATTATGGCACTTTCCAGAGCAATTTATTGTTCCTCCATTTGCAATCATCACTTGACACTCTGGTGCTGGATATAGGAAGCAATTCAATTCTTTTGCTACCCTACAATGAATAAAATTGTGGGTGCTTCCTGAATCAATCAACACTATTACCTTTTTCTTCTTGATTTGTCCTTCTATCTTGATGGTTTGAGGAGTGGTAATTCCCGCCAATGCATTACAAGATATGGTCGGATTCATTTGTTCTTCATCTAGGCTTTGTTCCTGGAGTATATCCTCTTCTTTTGACCTTTCTTGCTCCTTTTCTTCTTCCTCTTCACAATCTATGTAGAATAATTTCTTCTCAGCACACTTATGACCTTTAGTGTATTTGCTATCACAACTGTAACAAAGCCCTTTTGCTCTTTTTTCTTCCAATTTTTGTGGTGTCAACCTTATAGGTTGTGGAAGACTAGTGGCAACAACACTTCTGTCTTTATAGTTGTGAGTGGTATGCTTCCTGGTTGCCATAATTTTGCTTTCCATTTTTCTTGCTAACCTGAATGCCTTCTCTAATGAATCAGGTTCCCAAAGGCGAACATCATGTTGGATATTATCCTTTAAAGACCCTATGAACACATCAATCCTATGCTCCTCTGGAATATCTTTTACCCTTATGTTCAATTTTTGGAACTCCTCAATGTGCTCCATTATTGAACCCTTTTGTTTGAGACTTATCAATTGGCTAAAAAAAGTGTTGCTTTTTGTATCCTCATAATGTGCTATCAATTCTTCCGTAAAAATTGACCAAGTGATAAATTGTTTTCAAGAGCAAAGCCATTGATACCATAAAAACCGATTTGGTTCCAAATATAAATTTTCCATATGTACCTTTTGTGTGTTTTGCACATTATTGAGATCAAAGAACTGCTCCATCTGTAATATCCATGTGGCGGGATCCTTGCCATCAAACTTCCTCATATCAATTTTTGGAATATGGTGGTTCTTCAATCCAACTTTAGAGTCTATGGAATCATGATTAACATTTCTTTTGTTCACATCATGAGTTTCCTTTACAACCTTTTCACCATTAGTAAGTATTTCTTGTAGAAAATTTGTCAAATCTTCTTCAAATCTGCCATGTCTGTCTTCAAATCTGTCCTCAAATCTGTATTCAAATCATCCATCTTAGCTTCCATGCTCTTTATCTTAGATTCCACACCATTTATCTTAGATTCCACGCCATTTATCTTAGCTTCTGTTAGCTTTTGTAAGCGTGACGTTTGTTGCACTTGTTCTTGTAATTTTGATATATCATGTAGCATTTCTTCCTCTTCTTCATGAGTCATGCTAGAGCTTTCAGGTTCCTTACTAGGTGTTTGCATTTTCTTTCCTCGGGGCATCAGTTACCGATAATAATGCTTTACTATGCCCTTTGAATTCCTTCAAACCAAGCTTATGCAAAAATTTAAAAAAAAACTACACACCTTTTTCACTTTGTAGAAGCCTGATATTGAATCTGATGTATCTCTGTGATTTCGGATCATCCAGTTCTGAAATGTTTACCCATATTAGCCTTTTGAGTCCTCTTTCCAATGCCACAACTCTGACCCAAATTGGCTTCTCCAAGGAAGAGTTATGCGAAATCTCCCACAGTGACTTGCTTATAAACTAGTTTAGTAGAGCAAACTTGTACGACGTGCCACGAGTCACTGTTTTGACCTATGGATCTAAAAAATACATAAAAGAAACTACATTCCGTCATCTTTCTATACCTTCTTACGAAATTTCAATCCAATCCCCAGAGAGAAAGTTATGACGATTTTCCCCAGGTCACCTGTTTGGAATGTAATTCAGGAGTCTGCAAAAAGGCCAACTTCCTCAGATCATATCTCCACAAATATAGCGCGAAAAGCTCCGAAATTCGGACCCGAGGTTCAACACGATTTCTTCTCAAATGTGTTTTTTTTGTGACTTCTGAAACGTCACAGAAAAAAATTTATAGTGAAAATGCCACAATGACCTGTTTGGAGCAGCGAAACCCTAGAATCCAAAGCTCTGATACCAAATGTTATGAAACCAACTCAAGAAAAGATAGAAAAGATAGATCAACGCCTTAGAATTCAGTCTCTTCGAGGGGGAAACCTCCTTTACATTACATAAATGAACAATTCTTTAATGATTCAAATGACAAAACCTCTTTTCTATATATAGGAGTCTAAGGAGTCACAATATAATCCAGCCGACCTAACAATAATAATATAAAGCCACAAAAATAACAATAGAGGGATTCTATGGGGCACATTAATAACAATATGGGGGCAATAGGGGCACAACAATATAAATAAGGGGTATAACTACAATAGTAATGGGGTAATCACTAGTATTATAGGGACCCAACAAACAATCCTACTTCCTTAAAAATTTGGAATGCCTCAGGGCAATTTTCCAATGCTTTAGTCAAATTGGGCTTGTGCTGGACTGCTACTCCCCCCATTTCTATTTTAGTTACAACACTACGTTTTCTTTGTTCCTTCTCTAATAATTTTGAAGTGAGGGTGAAATGCTTCGCTGAGGTTGATATCAGAGCAGTGAGGTAGGAAATAAAAGTAGGAATGTTAGATTAGAGGGATTGTACTGCACATGTTATGATCTCATTATTGATCCTAGATCGTGGAGTTCTGGCTTAAATGGAATTTAATCCTCAACATGATTGGCATAAATAGATAACAATAATTGCATGGTTTAATAATAATTACAGGGTTGTCACTTTTAATTTTAGTTTTAAACCACAGATCGTGAAATGATTCACCCTCCCCCCAAGTTTAATGCAACAGTCGTCCTCGGTCGTCAAATAAAGTGCCATATTAATTGCCATAAATGTTAGACAGAGGAAAAAGCGATATACTTTTTGCGTGACATACCTGAGGTGATGTGGCGAAAAGGGACTGGCAAAAAGGTACTAGCGATATAATTAATTCTAGCGATGATGTGTTGGTTGTGTCATTTGCTCCTATAGCAGGATGCTGATGAATGATATTTATTGCGGAAGATGATTTCACCTGGTTCACTATTATAGGTTGTCAATTGTTACACATGTAACAACAAATACAATTGCTAACAGTATTTCTGCATCAGATTCTTATTTATACTACTCTTACATATACATACAAAAATTTACAAAGAACAAGAAAAGACTAAAACATATTGTAGGATGTGAATGAGATAAATGATGTTGTTACAGAAAGAGAATAATGTGTAACAGCCAACACATGGTGGTTTTTAACTGTCACTATTTGTCTGCCTGCGCCCCTATAAGATGTATTTACAGTCAGATTCTTATTTACATATTTTTATTACATATGTGTGTGTGTGTGTGTGTGTGTGTGTCTACTACTCGGTGTAAAAGCTGCCAACAAAAGTTGTTTCAGGCTGTTACACTTATTGGAAAATTAAAAATTTGGCAGCGCAGGAAAATTTTCCCTTGCCCCTATAATCTGAAGGTCGGAATCCACAACAATGTTGACGAATGAATCCTTTGAATATGGTTTGTGATATAGCTGAAGATGGTGCCCATTAGCAAGTAATGATGTCCTAGCACTGTCAATGGTAACTAAATTCACAGTCCTATTATCAAAGATTGTGTCAGCTTCATAAGGACCTAGCCACCTGGTGCAGAACTCCCCCTCGAAATCCTTGAATATCGAATCATATAATAGAACCCAATCTCCTTTTTGAAACTTCTTCTTTTTAATGAATCTATCATGCCACTTAGCCCTTTGTTGTTGAATGATGTTTGTTTTATGAATAGCAGCTAGCCTTTTTTCATCTAGCTCATTGACCATTTCTTCTATGTTTTTGTCAGATCCAAGTTCACCTATAGCGCTATTCTTAATGTCTTGATTTTTAACTCTATGGGAAATAAAGGATTTTTACCATACACTAATTCGTATAGTGAGAATCTTGTAGTATTTCTCCATGTAGTCTTGTATGCCCACGGCACCTCTTAAAGTTTATCAGCCCAATTCCTCCAATGGCTGGCCACAATCTTGGTAAGAATTCCCTCAGTAACCTTGTTGGTGCTCTCCACTTGGCCTTTCTCTTGTGGATGATAAGGTGAAGTAATCCTATGATAGATTTTGTATTTTCCAACTAGCTTCTGAATCAAATGAGATGTGAATTGGGGCTCTCCATATGTCACTATTTATTTGGGCATCCCAAAGTGAACAAAAATGTCTTAAAAAAAGGGGTGAAACAACCTGCTCTGTGGCTTTGGTTAATGCCTTCGCCTCGACCCATTTTGTGACATAGTCTGTGCAGGCCGGGATGTAGGACTTTCACTCGGACAAAACGTTAATTGGTCCTACAAAATCCAGGGTCCATTTCCCAAATGGCTCTAAAACTGTTTGAGGTTGTAATGACATCTCATCTGACTAGAGTGGTTGACCCATTCTCTGGCAGTTGTCACAACCCTTCACAAATTTCTTAGCATCCTATAATATTGTGGGACAATAGTATCCTGTTGAGATCACCTTATATCTTGTCCTCTTATCTGCAAAGTGTCCTCCACAAGGTTCCTCGTAATAATCTCTAAGGATATCAAATATTTCATCCTCCCTCACACAGCGCCTGATCTGATGATCTGGCCCAGTGTGATAGAGATTTCCCTCAATCCAAGAATATCTAGCACTTTGTTGGACAATTCTTTTCTTTTCTTTGGAGGATAGGTATTGTGGAAATCTTCTTGTAGCAATATAATTAGCTATGTATGCCTACCATAGTGAGTGAGTTGAAATAGAAAAAGGTTATTCATCAGAAAAATAATCTTCAATAGGCATGCATTCATCACCATTAGTTAGCCTAGAAAGAAAATCAGCTACTACATTATCTTTCCTAGGTTTATCTAGGATTGTTATATAAAATTATTGTAACAATAATAACCACCATGTAATCCTACCATTAGTGATTGGTTTATTCATTAAAAAGTGAATGGTGGAGTGGTCATTGTGTACAAACACTTAATATCCTGTGATCTAGTGTTGAAATTTGTTGATGGCATGCACTACCGCAAGGAACTCTTTTTCTGTCACCGTGTAATTGAATTCAATTGGAGTTAATTTCTTGCTTATATAATAGATAACATATGGATTTATGTCCTCCAGCTAGCCCAATACAACGCCCACAGTAGTATCATATGCATCTGTAGCTATGTTATCCTCGCAAAACAGGAGTTGTTGACATACAGTTATTTAATTCAATAAAGGCCTACTCACACTTCCCTATCCATAAAAATTCCACATCTTTCGTAAGTAAGGAGAATAAAGGAGATGCAATATTTGAAAAAAACTCTATAAACCTCCTATAGTACCCTGCATGACCCAAAAAACTATGTACCTATTTATGTCTCTTCAGAATTGGGATTTTCAATATTACCTCTATCTTAGTAGGGTCTACTTTAATCTCGTCAGCAGAAATAAGATGTCCCGGCACAATCCCTTAATTAATCATCATGTGACACTTTACAGTACTCAAAGAAAAATCATTCTGCACACATTGTTCTAATACTTTTTCTAAATTAACTAATGTTGATTCAAAAGCATCATCGTAAGGTGTAAATTCATCCATGAATATTTCTAGACAGTCATTCAACAGATCCGATAAAATTCCCACTATTTCCCTTTGGAAATTTGCTGGCACATTATAGAGTCCAAAATGAAGAACTCTATATGTGAAGGTTCCTATTAGGATTCCAAGAAACTCTCCTAGGTTGTAGCGCGGAGATGCCTGGTAACATATAAATTCAACTATTGTTGCAGGTTTAATGGAAGGACTGATGGTTTAGTTCAAGCCAGATAACCACTTCTACTTTGTTTCACTCCATACTTGCATGAACACCCTTAGACTACAAGGCTTTAGACCACCAATGCTCACAGTTTTGATATCAAGTGAATATGGAGAATACTAACCACACCAGCAGATGCACAAGACCATGTGATGGCTGGCTACAACTAGTAAAGAAACCTGTAAATCTAATCTACTAATGCAAAGACAGGATGACAGCTCTCTTGCATCAGATAGAAAGAAACCTGAGTAACCTATTCAGTGATACATTCAACAATCTAACACAGAGATAAGATGACAGTTATCTAGTGCTAAACCTCAAAAGATCAAGAACACAACATATCAGGCACAAGCTTAGAACAGAGGAAAATGGAAAGTGAGTAGTTAACAGCAAAAGAAGCTTGTATTAGCTGAAAATGAAGACGAGATGCTGCAAGTGACAAAATATCTACAGTCTCCAGAAGTTGAACCTTACATCAAATTCCAACCTTGATTACATCTTGTTTCTGAGTATTTATAGATTTACATTACAAGGGCACTTGGCCGCTTAGGTATGGAGGGGTCATAATTGACCACCAACCGCATTTAATTGCCTGATGGAGTCTTTGAACATGGTTGCTTGCTTCAGTGAGTGAATCCGATCTTTTCAGGTCCTGTGCTGTCCTTTTGGGTTGTTGGAGTGCTTGTACCTTTAGAATCCATAACTGATAAATTCAGTTACAGAGTCGTGCTTGTCATTTTCTCCCTTGGACATGCTTTTTGTTAAAGATGGTTGTTGGGGATCTGACAGTGATTGATAATGGCATAGCTAGTCATCTCCTTCTTCGAGCGAATAGAATGGTCAAGGACGTGGGATGCATGGGAAAACAGACAGTCAGGATGAGAGAGAAGGATGACCGTCGGATTGGGAAGATGGACGACAGAGATGGCTTGGTGGAGGCTATCAGCCAAGTTGGGAGTGGGGTGAGTTAGAGCCGTTGGATCTTCAGCAGACAGATCAGATGATTATCGGGAAACAGATTTGCGCAATTGTTTATCGGGCGGGGCGGATTGGTCAGGTGGTAATGGTATTCATCGCACTGCTTTCAAGCATTGAGTGGTAAATGTCTGAGGTCGAGCGATTCCATTCAGTGATCAACACATAGTAGTGGATAAGAGAGAAAAACCACTCTCATCACGTGCTAATGCTCGGTCAGGTTGCTCGCAAGATGAAAGTAAAGACCGTCAGATCTTGGGAGTGATGATTTGATAGTGGAGAGTGGTAGAGTGGGTTTCCTTTATCGGGTGCGACGGGAGTTGTTGGATCGGTGGGGTGGTCAACGGTAGGGATGCGGTGCGACGAGTTATGAACGCATGAAGACATATGGTAGGGTTTTATGAGGGCTTTGGGGTTTTGCACTCGGGGCTAGAGTCAAAGGGGGTTACTTTACCGGGTTTAGGAGGTGAATAGGGAAATGGAGATGGAGGAGATTAAGCGGGGTGGAGGAGGAAGGGAAGTGTGACCAAATGTGAAACCCGTTTGAGCACAACCAAACACACTAGAACTCCTCCATGATCTTAGAAAATCAGCGTTGCATAGCAGAGCTAACACTGGCTCCTTCTGGGGATGAAAGCTTCCCTGTGAGGTTTCCAGAACCGTAGACTGTTACCACCCAGGTTGTTCCCTATGACTCCCAAGGGAATACGGCCGGGGTAACCACTAACCAATCTTTGGATTACAGTTTCTAGCCAAACCGTAATCAGAGAGGGCTCTCTCTTTATGATTCTTATCTCTGTTTTGATAGTATTTTGGGCTAGCTGTGATGTTCAGGGTTTGGTTTTTTGTTTTGGTTGAGGGATGTCTTCTGTACCTAAGGTGGAAACCTTCAGATAATTCTAGTCCATTGGGCAATGGAGTCTTTGGTTATTGGTTGTTTGAGAGGTAGATTAGGATTGCTGAAACTGCAGGGCCTTTTGAATATCTCATGAAACAAACTTGATATTAGAGTGATGAAATGTGTGCAACCAGTGAAAAGCAATTAAGAATTTTCCACTAAGCTGGGTTGTGAGAAAGAGATATATTGTAAAGGAGCAGACTTGAATTCCTAAACAATAATTTCTGTGAAAGATACAGTGTAGAGGTGCAGCAATTAAGAATCACACCTTTATAACCATAACTGAAGAAAACATTTGTAATAGCATAGATTGAATTCAGGGTATTCTATGAATAAATCCTGGAATTAGTCTTTTTCTCTACCATTAATTGTGAAATCTAGAACATGGATGAGTTATGAGAAAATAACAGAAAGAACATAACGAAAGTTTAAAGGAAACTTATTGAGCCATGACAACACGCAGGAATCCTGTAGCACTCAGCAATCGCATTACAATCCCTCTGACAACACAGACTTTGGAAATTCCATCGGCCTTTGTATTAAACTCTGAAAATTTACAGCAAAAGAACTCTTCAAGAGAAATCAACAACCCCCCCTCGCAAGCTTATGCCAGGGGGGAATATATACAAACGGTCATACAAAATATCTAAGGCGTTGAGTCCTCTGAGAAATAAATGTTTTCACCAACTTATACAGAACAGTAGATAAGAAGTTATTACTGCTTTTAATACAACATAAATGCTCTTTATGTCTGTCAGAAGATATTTTGGCCTTTGGAGGCCACTGAGTCGGTCTGACCGTTCTGCTTTAATGCTGGAAAATGCGTCTTTATGGTTGTCGTGCTGTGACTTTCGGCCCTGCTACCTGTTAGCTGTCAATTGTGCTTTGTTGGCCAAATAGTTCTGCTGAGTTGGCTCAGCCCTTCCTCTTTCATGCTTGCTGATCTTTCCAAGTTTTCCTGTGCATGATCACTTGTAGATTAGAATAATAAATAACAAAACTTGATTTACAGGCTCTGGTTTATAATATCATCTGTATTGCCTTAGTCCACCATTCCTGTGTGGGCAATTGATGTCTGAGCATTGCATCCAAAGTCTCATCTGCCTCTGTGTATTTATAAAAATTGGGAGGCACTTCAAACAGATGTTTGATTTCATTCATTATAAAGAATAGATTCTCTACCCTGTTGTAGAGAGTTTGTCCTGTAGCTGGCCATGTCTCCTCTGAGGTGTTGGGCCTTTCCGCGATCTGATTTGTGGCGAATGTATTGACCCTCTTGGCATACTGCTCATGTGTAAGTAGTCTTCCTGCGCTGTTCAGTAAGCCAGGGAGACCTTTGTTTTGCAATGTCACATACTTGTCCATGAATTTATTGACCTCTGTTTTCATGTCCTGGGTCCTTCTTTCTAATGTTTGCACCAGGTTTCTCAGTGTTAGAACCCTCTTTATTAGCTGGATGGTCTCAGTTCTGTTGGAGATTCCCATAGTAGCTAACTGAGCACTCGTTCTGTTGTTAAGCACATTGATCATTCTATTGGCAACCTCAGGCATATTGCCTAGAGATGCCCTTGATCTCTGGATTTCCCTTTGTGCTTTTGCAATGAGCTCCAACTGCTCATGGATTGTCTCAATATACTGCCATTGGTCAGTGATGGATTGGCCAATGTTGGCCCATAGCACTGTCTTGAGCTCAGCTGTCACTTTATCCAATGTGAGCTCCTTCTCCAGCTCCTTTATCCTGTCCTTAAGGGCCTTTATTTCCCTGCCCTTTTCTGCTACAGTCTGCTTGGATTTGTCATATCTTTCATTCAACTTGACCAAATTTTCCCTGGCCTCTTTTAACTCTGACATTTGGGCTTCCAGGGCTTGGATTTCATTCCTTAGTTTCTGCATGTCCAGGCTTGAAGCCTGGTCTGTTGTTGGCACTGGTGCTGAGGTGGATGGTGCTGCCTGTTCTACATGTTGAGTAGGGGGAGCAGTGGTTTGAGGAGCTTCCTCAAGGTTGATTATTTCAGGAGGAGGCTGAGAGGTTTGGCCTCCTTCCTTTTGCTGCAATGCTGCCTGTAATGCTGCCTGGGCAGCCTCTGACTCTCCCAACTTCTCTTGTGTCTGGATTAATTGTTTGTACAGGGATACCAGCAAAGCTGTGGCATCTTGATCATGTCTCAGCTGAGCAACTTCTTCAGTTTGTGGGTGAATTGTTGTCGGGACTTTGACCATCTTTCTAAGGGCTGCCATGTCTGCATCCCTCAATTTCAACAATGCCTGCACGGCCTTAATATCCTTGGGATCATGCCCAAGTTCTATAATTATATCTTCTAAGGCCCTGATCCTGTTATCTTTTGCTTGGGAGGATGCCCTTTCCAACTCAAGCTGGGCAGTTGTATTGTTTAGGCTATTTTCTAGCTTGTAGTTATCCAGTGTTTTGTCTGCCAAGGAGGCATACACCATCTCACCCGTTTGTTTGTGCAATTCAATTTTGTCCATTGGGTGGATGTCCTTGGCAAGAACCTCAAGATTGGTCCTTATATAATCTGCAGGGGACTGTGGCTGTACTATAGCTGGCATAAAATGACTCATGATCATTTTGCCCTCTTGAACATCATAGGCAGACATCAGTCTTTGCTGGTTGGTAGGAGCCATTTTCAGCAGATGATTGTAGAGCTGTATTTTAAGTGGCTCATTTTTCCCTTTAAGATCAATAAAATGCTGTTTGATTCCTCCTTCAGCTTCTCTTTGGTGGCTTGAGGAGCTGACTTCTCCTCCCATTGTTCTATCATGTCCCTGCTGGAAAGAGCTAGCAGATGCTTCTCTACTAGGTGGGCCCATGCCCAGAGACTGCCCTATTGGCATTTCCTCCTCACAGAAGGGATTCATTCTATTCCTTTTTCCTCCCTGATTTATGGATGATGTGAGGGGAGTCTCTCTATCCCTTTTCCTACTTATATCCTCCTTTTGTGGAGTTTGGAGGACTGAAGCTTCGGTAGTAGTCTCTTGCCTAGGAGGCACAGTGTTCTGAGCCTGTTGCTCGTGAAAATTGGGGCCTCAGCTGCCCTTTCTTGCTGTAATGGCTGCTCTTTGTCATGCTGCCCTTCTTCTTGCTGTTGTTCCTGTTGTTGTGGCTGCTCTACCTGCTGCTGTTGCTGCTGCACCTCCTCATGAGGCGGCTGTTCTGTTTCCATCACCTTTTCCTTGCCTTTGCTAGAGGCTTGCTCACTAGCCTTGGCTGCTTGCTGATTTGCAGTTGAGGACGAGGCAAATGCTCCCACTTGTGTGCTTGGAAGAGTGGGTACCTGTGAACAAAGTTCAAGGTCAGCCATCTTTTTCAGATTTCTCACTGCTCTTTGATTCAACTCTTCTTGTGTAACAGGCTCCTCTAGGGTTCCTCTCCTCCATTTTACTTGGTTTGCTTATTTTTCTATGTGAGGAATCCTCACATGATCATAACCGGATAGCCTATACTTGACCCTTCTTAAAGTTATGAAGTGATTAGGGTCATATGGTTTCCATAGGAAACTGGTTTGCAGGCCAAGGGATTCTAACATGCTATCTGCCTCCTTCCAACCTTCCTCCCTTTTGTTGTAGATAAAGTGGCCAAGTTGGTTCTTGACCTTCAGCTGTGCTTTTTTACCTCTGCCTGAAAAGTGAAGCACATCGGCATTCCCAAACTGCCTGAAATATTCCAGGGAAAACAATCTCATGGGCACATACTTTGGTAATCTGTAGGGAAGCAGTTCACACCCATAGATCCTGATGACTGTGTGGTTCTGGTAGAAGTACCAGTCCCCAATGCTGTATGATTTGGATAACTGAAGGATCCTTTGCATGTCATCAGTGAGCCTTGGAGGAGGTGAGCTCATCAGCATAGACATGGCTGGGTGGATGAAGAGATCTATGAACTCACAGTAAGTGTATGGAGAGTGAGATCTGTAGTGGAAGGCAGAGGACCAATAGACCACTGACCTTGGGTTGCCTTGGGCATCCACTCTTTTGATAGCAAAAGAAAACTTCTCATGTTGATAATATAAGATCAAATGATAAATGTAGGAGGTGTATCTGAACACCTTCTCTCGGGCCAAGTTCATGAATTGCTCATGTATCTTATCAGAGATGTAGGTGGCATAGTCATAGCAGATTGGAGACTTGCCAGGAGCGAACATTAGCATCATCACTAGCACCGTTTCATCAACAAATTCTATCGAGTTATAGCCCAAAATGGGACTAATCATGTCTGCAAGATCTCTGCCCAATTGGTTGAGGTATACTTGGTTGATAGGAGGATACTTCACAGAGTCAGAGTCAATGTACAGCTAATTTAATTTGGTGACCTGAGCATCTGTCAACCTGGCTCCTTGATTTATCAAGTCTATGAGTGATAGAGGGACCAATTTCTTCTCAGTGTTGAAGCAGAGCATCTGTTTGATAGCTTCTGGGGTGATATAGAACACAGCTGAGCCTGAAGGGTCAAGCACTGCCCTCTGAGTAGGGTCATAGTTTTCAGCACATAGGTGGATCAAATCAGGGAATTGATTGACCTGAGGGAGCTTGAATATAGGGAGAAAAGAGTCCCATATGCCCAGCACATCTGTCCCACTCTCATGTTTAGACTTTAATTCATTAAGCAGGTGGATGTGGAACTTGGTCCTCATCAGCATTTCCTCTAAAATTTGATAGTCCAGGTCTGCTAGAGGCTGCCACTCCAATTGTCTCTGAGGGGCATTCAATGGAGCAACGTTTAATGCCACCGGGGCTACTGGTGGATCCATGATTTCCTTTGGATTGTTGTTTATGGACTAGTGTTGCTGTGTAGAATAATACCAAAGAGTTTTCTTTGAAGAGGAAGGTGAATTTACTCAGGAACAGAGGACAAAAGGTGAGCTGCAGCAATTGAAATACCGCTTGGAACACGAATAAGGCAAATGTCTGGCCTTGCTCTCTTTTTTACAGCAAATTGGTAGTGTGGGTTACCAGTTCGCGATTGCGCGAACAGAATGCAGTTTTGACAAAATTTCAGGCAAACGAGGCTTAGCTGGTGAATTTCGACGTTCTAGGTGCAAGTGGGAACCAGGCAGAGGGGATTTTGCTGGTGAATTATCTGTTTTTTCACTGCTTTAAGTTAATTTGGCAATTTACAGACAAAACCGGGCGCAGAAAGGATTTGCACGGATAAATACCTGATATACAGTCAGCAATGGTCAAGGATGCAGGTGAAATGGCGCGGCAACGGTCTGGAGGTTGAATTCAGCAGGTTGGCGAAGGCTCGGACGTGAAATTCATGCAGAGGATACAACAACGTTTTTTGCAAAAAGTGCAAAAAACGCGACATTTCGGCCAAAATATAGTTTTTAGGACTTTGGCGCCTTTTTTGAATGACGTCAGCATGACGTCATCAGGTGGGGTCAAGGTGGCATGACGTCAGCATGCCGTCATCGGGTGACGTGGCGGCATGCAAGAGGTCCACGGGGATGGTGAAGTGGCAAACAAGTGGGTCAAATCGGGGACGGGGCGCAGACACGGCGGTGACGCTGGCAGGGCGGATCAACCGAAACCGGAAGTGGTTAGTGGTTTCATATCGCACCGCTTTTGATACGGAGGCAGAAATGTAAGATGTACCTCCGATACGTTGTGGGGGTGGCGCGTGGCAGAGGCCTGACGTCACCCTCTGACAGATATCGGAAGGTAACTCTCGTACGTCGGGGCCGGTCCGATATGCACGAGGGCCATCGAATCAAAGGGGCCCGATGCGACGGTCAACGGAACGCTGAGATGGCCGAACGATACGGGCGGAGAGCGGAATAAAATAATATTTCTTTTGGGATTTGCGCTCGGCGGAAACCTTTGGAATATGGCGGATTTTTATGGTTTTTCCAATGTTTTTTGCAAAAATGCGCATAGCGCCAGAACTTTGGATAAAATGAAAAAGTGGGTTTTTGGTGGATATTTTGCAAACGAAGCGGGTTAGGGGTACAGTAATGGGGTTTTTACAAGGTTTTTAGCATATGAAGGGGTTTAAATGGGTCAAATGACTTCTTGAAGGGGGGAAGATGGGTAGGGTTTAGGGTACTTAAACTGGCCTGGTGCCAATTTAATCCCTGACTATGAACATATGGCTATAATGCCAAGGGGGGGGATATTTATACAATGCTTGGGGTTTATACACCATAGTGTTATAATAGTAGGGAAAGGGTAACATAGGGGATTTAGATAATAGAAGTTAGGGGTAAATATGGATGGAAAAGGTGAATGAGGAGTGAAATCACAAAGTTTATTGGAAAATCACTTAGCTTAGGGAGTAGATCAAAATGAAAAGAATTTTAGACAAGAAATGTGGCTTTTAAAGGAATAAGAACCACCATAAAACCACCAATTCTTCCATAAATCTCAACTGATGAAGGGATGTTAGGAATGGGAGTGAAAAGGGAAACTGGGAAGTTAGACATGCTCCTTTGCTTTGCTGCAACATAATGGAGAAGAAGTTCTTCTCAATCCACTGATCTTCCTTTGTAAACAGGTTATCAAACCCTCGATTAGAAAGGACTGAGACTTCTGCAACCCCAACTGCCTACCCATCTATTTGCCTAGCATTTTTTATTTCTTCATGGAGGGTGCACTTATACTTGCAGACCCTTATATGCCTTTTTCTTTTCCTTGGCTTTTTCCTTTTGATTTTCTATCTAATGCTACCCTTATTGCTTCCAAGGTCCCAGATTAAGCAGTTGGGAACCTTAATTCTCTACCTAAGCTACTGGTCTGCCAAGATTAAATAGTTTGGACAGACTTCTTCCTCTATTTTATAACAAAAAATTGAAACATGGCATGATCCAGATTAGGCTTTTGGATCACCCATCAAAATTGAGTCAACAAAGGACTTATGTACATACATTGTTTTCTCTAGGAAATATGGGATCTTTGCATCACCAAAGCAGAGCATATTTGGACCTTTCTTTGCCAATCATGAAATATGAAACCTATTGATATAGGTAGCTAACAGTGGCTCCACATGGGGATGGTTTTTCATCTGAAAGACCAAGAACAGCAGGTCAGAATGCCTTGCCCCTTGATTTCTCGTATCAAAAGTTGGAGAATTCCTCTTTGAAAATCCAAAATTGTGTTCTTCCTATCTTGATAAAGCTTGAAACTTATTTGCCCTTTGCTGATAATCTGTAAAACTTTGAGAAATTGCATTGTTACATGTCAACAAAAGTAATATATACACCTAAATATGTACAAGGGAAAATCATGGTTGCACTCATGGATGGTAGTCAAAATAGTGCTTCAGCATCCTGCCATTCACAGGACCTTCATTCAAATCAGCTTCATCAAGACTTTTGAGGAAATAAGTATTGTTTCCTTGCACTGCTTGAACAGCAAATGGTCCTGTCCAAAGGGAATGAAATTTTCCATGTTTTCCTTTATCTTCCCTTCTTGAATCCCACTTGAGGACTTTGTCTCCAATATTGAAATATTCTGCCTTAGCCCTTCTGTCAAAAGCTTTCTTTAATTTTTCTTGTAAAACTTGAACTCTGCTGTAAACTTGATCTCTAGTTTGCTGCAGACATATTATTTGATTTATCCTTCTCTGCATATCATTTGGTTCAGCTTGACTTTCTTGAAGAAGTTTCATGACAGGAATCCCTAGTGATGAAGGGAATTTAGCTTCTAATCCATAGACTAACTCATATGGGCTGGTCCCAATTGATCTCTTGGTTGTTAGTCTATCTTCCCATAAGGCATTCACAAGTTTCTTATGCCAATTCTTTTTATTTTCTTCCAGCACCTTCTTTATGATGTTTACCAGGCTTTTATTTGATGATTCAGCAAGGCCATTTCCTTGGGGATAGTATGCAGTAGAATGGCCCAAGGTAATGTGAAATTTGTGGCAGAAATTAACCATCTTCTTAGATCTGAAAGCAGCAGCATTGTCTGTTATTATTTTGTCAGGACAACCAAATCTAGCCAATATGTTATTCTCCAAAAACTGAATGATTGTTGAATCAATTGCTTGTCTGCACGGAACAGCTTCAATCCACTTAGTGAAGTAGTCTGTAGCTGTTAGAATCCATCTATGTTGGCCTGAAGATGAGGGATGAATTTCCCCAATGAAATCCAAGCCCCATTGTTGAAAAGGTCTCTCTGTGGCAATAGGCCTCAAGGGAAGTGGTAGTAACTTTCTCTTTCCCTCAAACACTTGACATTTATGACATGATGTGGTAAACTTTTTAACATCAGAGAAAACAGTGGGCCAATAGTAACCAGCACTTAGTATTTTGTCCACAGTGGACTTCCAGTACAGGTGCCCACCACAGTCACCTGCATGAAATTCTTTCATGATTTTGTTAGTCCCATTCTCAATTAAGCAGTTTAGAAATATCCCTTCATGGTTTTTCCAAAGCAAATTACCATCCATAACACAAAATCTTGAGGCTTTCATTTTTAAGAACCTACATTTAGTTCTGGACAATCCTGGGGGAGCACACAGGTTTTGTAACACATAACATATATCAGAGTACCAAAGGGATTGTTCAAAGGCTACGTTGATCTTTGGAGTCG
This sequence comes from Pinus tabuliformis, assembly GCA_031772625.1. Taxonomy (NCBI): domain Eukaryota; kingdom Viridiplantae; phylum Streptophyta; class Pinopsida; order Pinales; family Pinaceae; genus Pinus; species Pinus tabuliformis. The sequence goes on along the minus strand of CM062818.1, from coordinate 1,830,616,795 downwards.
CCAGCTCCGGTTCATTGTCCAGTTGGTTTATGTCTAAGGCTTGGAAGTTTGATTCTGTCATTAATTTGGCCAAGCCTTGCCCTTTTATCAGCTTTGTAGGTTTTATTTCAATGTCAAATTCCAAGATGTTGGCAATCCATTTTCCTCTTCTACCCTCTAAGTTTTCTTAAGTGAGTATGTCTTTTACAATAGGACTTGGCACATAAGCTATAACATGGGAATAAAGGATGTAAATCCTAAAGTCCTTAATGGTCTTGACCAAAGCATAAGCTTGTTTTTCCATGATTTGGTATTTCAGAGGTGCATCTCTAAGAGCTCTGCTAAAGAAAGCAATGGGCTTTTCATTTCCCTGGTCATCTTTCTGTAATAAAATAGCAACAATAGTATGTTGGGAGGCAAAAGAGAAAATGATGAATTCTTTATCAAATTGAGGATTTGTTAGGACTGGAGTTTGGGTAAGGGCCAATTTTATACCTTCAAAGGCTTGATTTGCTTCAACGGTCCATTTGACTTTTGAATCCTTCTTTAGCATGTTATTTAGTAATCTGATCAGTTCTGCTAAGTTTGGGATAAACCTTCTCAAGAAATTTATTTTTCCCAAGAATGCTTGCAACTCTTTGATATTTCTTGGGTGAGGCATTTGTAAGATAGCTTGTATCCTATCTGGGTCAATTCTAATGCCATCCTTTGAAATGATATGTCCCAATAGCTTACCTTCCTCCAAACCAAATAAGGATTTCTTGGGATTCAGGGCGATTCCATATTTCCTACATGTTAGGAAGATCTGTCTCAAATGCTTCAAATGTTCTTGGTCTGATTTTGAGAAAGGTGTGAGATCATCCAAATAAATGACAAGGAAGTCATGAATCTCTTTGGAAAAAGCAATATCCATTGCTCTTTGAAATGTTGCCCCTGCATTCTTCAATCCAAAAGGCATTTTTACATATTTGAAAGTTCCCCATGGGGTTGTGAACGCAGTTTTGTCTTGATCATCAGGGTGTACTAGGATCTGATTGAAGCCTGAGAATCCATCAAGTAATGAAATCCTTGAGGCCCCTACCACTCTTTGGAGAATGTGATCCATCTTGGGCAAGGGATAATTGTCCTTGAGGGACACTTGATTTAAGTTTCTAAGATCAACACAAAGCCTTATCTCACCAGTTTTCTTTCTTGTGGGCACCAAATTTGAAATCCAATCAGAAAACCTGATTGGTGCTATAATACCAGCTTTAAACATTTTTTGTAGCTCCTTTTCAATTGAGGGGAGAAGCATGGGATTAATTCTTCTCAATTTCTGTTTGAATGGATTTTGATTAGGCTTCAGAGGGATAGTGTGCTGGATAACAGAGGTATCTTAGGATTTTAGATCCTCATAGCCCCATGCAAACACGTCCTGAAACTCTTTGAAAAGGTCAATGTATTTGGGCTTTTGATCAGGAGGTAAGGATGCAGACAATTTTATTATCTTGGGTTTCTCAATGGTTCCAATGTTGCATTCCTCAACGGCAGCGTTAAGGGGCTGCATCTTTGGTTTTCTAGGGATGTCATTTGAGTCAAAGATGTCCCCTAATGGAGTTAGGCCTGTTGGAAGAAAATTATCTTTCAGCTCTATGATCTCAGCCTCTGTAACAGGCACTTCTTCATAACTGTTTTTTTGAATTTGTTGTATGTTTTCTTTGTTGAAAATGGTTGGATGTAGCATTTGTTTTGCTGTTCTGGGTGATATTGGGTGGTCATTCTGTTCAAACTGTATTTGTGATTGACTTGCTCTTTCAGGTATTGGTGATTGACTTGCTCTTTCAGTGTCAATATTTAATCCTGCAAATTCTTGTTGTAAAGTCAAAAAAATGTTTATTTGTGCATCATCTTCAAATACTTGCCAGTCCTTGACATTGTTTGGGACAGAAGGTCTGTGTTTTACCTCAGCTGTAAAACAATGGTGGGGCTCAAAAGGTAGCTTGCAGGTACTTGCAAATGTGGCTAAACTGTGGGCATGCAAGTTATGGATTCTGGGAATCTTGGTAATTTGAAATTCAGTGAAGGACTGTAGTAGTTCAGCAGCAGCAGATCTATAAGATCTCAGTCTTTTGTCATTGGTGGCAAAATTTCCCTTTACTTGTTGGATAACTAAGTCTGAGTCTCCTATAATTGACACTTTTATAGCTTGTAGGGACTTTACTAGTTTGAGGCCTAGTAAAAGAGCTTCATATTCTGCCATGTTATTGGTGCATCTGAAATTTAGTCTGTAGGCTCGGCCTTCTGTATGACTGTTTTGTTTATTGTGTATCCAAACTCCAGCTCCTGCCCCTAATTTGTTGACTGACCCATCAAATTCAAGAAACCAAAGGTTCTCTTTTTCTAGGGGAGGTTTAATAACTTCTCTGTGATTCGGGATCATAAGTTGAAGTTCTGGTTTTTCACCTGGTTTGTCTTCTAGGACAGTCTGATCACTTGATTGAATTAGCTTGATTCCTAGAACAACAGCTTTGCTTAGTGATGGTTCAACCATTATTTCTTGGGTAGCAATTTTTTCATCAGTGTCCTCCTCTTGTATAAGTGTATTGGTTTCAACATCATTATTTGAGGGAGTTGTAGTATTATTGAAGAGAATGTATGAGTCTATGTCTGAATGGACAGCATATATGGGAAAGTTTTGGGGCTTTTCTTCACTGCTGACCATGTATTTCATTAGTGTTTCTCTGTATAGTCTCTTTGGTTGTCCAAAAACAGAGATGGTGGCGTATGACATGTCCAGTTGTAGGGAACCTTGAAGTTTAGCCCCCCATGACCTTGATAACAGCATCCCATACTTGGGTGGGATATCAGCAACTACAACATCCATTAGAATTGTCTTATTTGGGTACTGAACAAGGGACACACATAGATCTTTTATTAGACCTAAGCACTTAACTTGGCTGGAGTCAAAGGAGAATAGGTCCTTATATGGTCTTGTAATATCTAAATTAAGTCTTTCCATGACTGCTTTTGGCATGAGGTTGTGAGAGGCACCTGAGTCAAACATTGCATTGTGTAATATCTTATCATGAACATGTAAACTGACATAAAAAGGTAAGATCCCTGTGACTACTGTTTTTCCATCAACTTCTGGACCGAACAACAATTCTGGGGTATCATCCAGCACATTGACATCATCTTTGTTGTTAGTAAGTTGAAGGGACTTCTTGATTTGTTGTTTATAAATGTCATGCTTGGCTAGTTCTGAAAGAGGAATAGCTACCTTCAATTTACCAATTTCAGTTTCCAGGTCAAAGGGTTTTTAAGATTGGGTCTTTTGGTTGTGGATGGCAATTCTTTCCTTGTTCACTAACTCTTCTTCTTGATTCTTATCTTGATCTTGAGGCTTTCCTTTCTTGCTCATCTCTTGAGGAATGACACTTGGGTTAGGGTGCAAGGATGATGCAACCATGGGCTGCTGTTTTGAAGCAAATGGTTCTGTGATTTCTTCAATGGTTACTTCCTTTGCAAGTGATTCCGTTGTGTCATTTGGCTCTGTGACTATGGCTCTTTTGGGCTGCTGGCTATCTTTTATCTTTTCAGGCTGTGTTACATTTACAGTTCTACTCCTTAGCTTGTATTGTTTATGGACTTCATAAACAGCTGTGTCATAGCCTTGCTTAAAGTCAAATGACTCACCTGATTTGGTTTGGAACAGCTTGATTTCATCATTCTCATGATCTTCTTGTGTTAAAAAGACTTGACTTTCACCATCCAAACCCATTAAATTAATGTGGGGATCTTCATTGGGTTCACTTGATGTGGAAGTCTCAGCATAATTCTCTTGGAAAGGGGGTCTTATGTCTGGGTCAGAACTGGCCTTGCCAACGTTTGGATTTTGAGTTCTCCTAAAATTTGGATTTCTAGGAGGGTTGTTTTGTGGTGCTTCCCATGATGACTTTCTCTCAACAGATTCCACTCTATCACCCAATCTCTTCATACCAGTGAGTATTGCATCTAGTTTTTGATCAAAGGCTGAGGGTTCTTCTTTGAAGGTGGTTCTCTTTTCCAGCCTTGCTCTGTTTCTTTTGGCGATCAGGTTAGCTTCCACTGTGACAGCAACCTTTTGGGCATCTGCAAGGGTTTCAGGAGCTCTCTCCTTCAACTGGTAGGCCATATCAGGGTCAAAACCATCAGGAAATTTGTACAAGGCCAAATCAGGAGGAGGTCTTAAGTTTTGTGGGATTGCGTTATATACATTGTTGAATCTTGCACAATACTCCAAAACAGTCTCTTGGGGACCTCTTTTGATAGTGTCATATTCACCAAGTATGTGCAGAGGATCTTTCTTTTTCTCCCATCTGTTAGTGAAGGCTTGATAAAGCTCATCAGGAGTTGATATGGAATTTGCATTCAGGGATCTAAACCAAGTTCTTACATCCCCAGTCAGACTTTGAACAAACATCCTCATTCTCACACTGTCATCATCTATTTCATAGGTCTCAAAATGATCTTGCATCCTTTTGGCATGCTGAATAGCTGTGAAAGGGCTAGTAGAGTCAAAATATGAGATCTTAGTTTGGTAGTCTTGGGGTAGAGCTGCAGCATTAGCAGGTAACTGCAAGGGTGCATATCTGTTAGCCATATTCACAAGGTTTGGGGGATTTATAGGAGCAACTGGGATAAAAGGAACGATGTGTATCACAGGGGTAACAGGTGCAGTAGCACCTAGAGTGTTGGTCAAGGGGATATGTGCAGTGGGTGAAGATGTGAAAGGAGGGTTTTGAGATGTAGATGGTGAACCTGGGGAAACAGGAGTAGACCGAAATAGAACCTTGATAGGAGTTGGAACTGGTTCAGGGTGAGCTCTCTCAGGACTCAAATCACTAGGATTTTCCTGCCTTTGCTGTTTCCTAATTATTTTGGGGATTGTATTAGGATTGTCAAAAACTACTGGTGGATTTGGGTCAGGGTTTGACCTAGTGTGTCTGGTTTCCCTTTTAGGAGCCAGCTTCTGAACTTCTTTTTTAGTATGTTTTTTGGAATATTTTTATATCTGTAAGGACTAAGCAAGATTTTGGAATGGTTGTATATTTCTCAAAGCTAACATGAAGATTGACTGAAGCAGCATTTATCTGAACCTGTTAATGTAAAACAGAAACAGTCCTGAAGGCTTCCTGGCTGGTATTCAGACTTCATCTGTAGATTTAGGAGATATACAGTAATTAGAAAATCTTAAGGAGTCCCCAGTGGAGTCGCCAATTATGTTACCACCCAGGTTGTTCCCTATGACTCCCAAGGGAATACGGCCGGGGTAACCACTAACCAATCTTTGGATTACAGTTTCTAGCCAAACCGTAATCAGAGAGGGCTCTCTCTTTATGATTCTTATCTCTGTTTTGATAGTATTTTGGGCTAGCTGTGATGTTCAGGGTTTGGTTTTTTGTTTTGGTTGAGGGATGTCTTCTGTACCTAAGGTGGAAACCTTCAGATAATTCTAGTCCATTGGGCAATGGAGTCTTTGGTTATTGGTTGTTTGAGAGGTAGATTAGGATTGCTGAAACTGCAGGGCCTTTTGAATATCTAATGAAACAAACTTGATATTAGAGTGATGAAATGTGTGCAACCAGTGAAAAACAATTAAGAATTTTCCACTAAGCTAGGTTGTGAGAAAGAGATGTATTGTAAAGGAGCAGACTTGAATTCCTAAACAATAATTTTTGTGAAAGATACAGTGTAGAGGTGCAGCAATTAAGAATCACACCTTTATAACCATAACTGAAGAAAACATTTGTAATAGCATAGATTGAATTCAGGGTATTCTATGAATAAATCCTGGAATTAGTCTTTTTCTCTACCATTAATTGTGAAATCTAGAACATGGATGAGTTATGAGAAAATAACAGAAAGAACATAACGAAAGTTTAAAGGAAACTTATTGAGCCATGACAACATGCAGGAATCCTGTAGCACTCAGCAATCGCATTACAATCCCTCAGACAACACAGACTTTGGAAATTCCACCGGCCTTTGTATTAAACTCTGAAAATTTACAGCAAAAGAACTCTTCAAGAGAAATCAACAACCCCCCCTCGCAAGCTTATGCCAGGGGGGAATATATACAAACGGTCATACAAAATATCTAAGGCGTTGAGTCCTTTGAGAAATAAATGTTTTCACCAACTTATACAGAACAGTAGATAAGAAGTTATTACTGATTTTAATACAACATAAATGCTCTTTATGTCTGTCAGAAGATATTTTGGCCTTTGGAGGCCACTGAGTCGGTCTGACCGTTCTGCTTTAATGCTGGAAAATGCGTCTTTATGGTTGTCGTGCTGTGACTTTCGGCCCTGCTACCTGTTAGCTGTCAATTGTGCTTTGTTGGCCAAATAGTTCTGCTGAGTTGGCTCAGCCCTTCCTCTTTCATGCTTGCTGATCTTTCCAAGTTTTCCTGTGCATGATCACTTGTAGATTAGAATAATAAATAACAAAACTTGATTTACAGGCTCTGGTTTATAATATCATCTGTATTGCCTTAGTCCACCATTCCTGTGTGGGCAATTGATGTCTGAGCATTGCATCCAAAGTCTCATCTGCCTCTGTGTATTTATAAAAATTGGGAGGCACTTCAAACAGATGTTTGATTTCATTCATTATAAAGAATAGATTCTCTACCCTGTTGTAGAGAGTTTGTCCTGTAGCTGGCCCTGTCTCCTCTGAGGTGCTGGGCCTTTCTGCGATCTAATTTGTGGCGAATGTATTGACCCTCTTGGCATAGTGCTCATGTGTAAGTAGTCTTCCTGCGCTGTTCAGTAAGCCAGGGAGACCTCTGTTTTGCAATGTCACATACTTGTCCATGAATTTATTGACCTCTGTTTGCATGTCCTGGGTCCTTCTTTCTAATGTTTGCACCAGGTTTCTCAGTGTTAGAACCCTCTTTATTAGCTGGATGGTCTCAGTTCTGTTGGAGATTCCCATAGTAGCTAATTGAGCACTCGTTCTTTTGTTAAGCACATTGATCATTCTATTGGCAACCTCAGGCATATTGCCTAGAGATGCCCTTGATCTCTAGATTTCCCTTTGTGCTTTTGCAATGAGCTCCAACTGCTCATGGATTGTCTCAATATACTGCCATTGGTCAGCTGTCACTTTATCCAATGTGAGCTCCTTCTCCAGCTCCTTTATCCTGTCCTTAAGGGCCTTTATTTCCCTGCCCTTTTCTGCTACAGTCTGCTTGGATTTGTCATATCTTTCATTCAACTTGACCAAATTTTCCCTGGCCTCTTTTAACTTCGACATTTGGGCTTCCAGGGCTTGGATTTCATTCCTTAGTTTCTGCATGTCCAGGCTTGAAGCCTGGTCTGTTGTTGGCACTGGTGCTGAGGTGGATGGTGCTGCCTGTTCTGTTTGTTGAGTAGGGGGAGCAGTGGTTTGAGGAGCTTCCTCAAGGTTGATTATTTCAGGAGGAGGCTGAGAGGTTTGGCCTCCTTCCTTTTGCTGCAATGCTGCCTGTAATGCTGCCTGGGCAGCCTCTGACTCTCCCAACTTCTCTTGTGTCTGGATTAATTGTTTGTACAGGGATACCAGCAAAGCTGTGGCATCTTGATCATGTCTCAGCTGAGCAACTTCTTCAGTTTGTGGGTGAATTGTTGCCGGGACTTTGACCATCTTTCTAAGGGCTGCCATGTCTGCATCCCTCAATTTCAACAATGCCTGCACAGCCTTAATATCCTTGGGATCATGCCCAAGTTCTATAATTATATCTTCTAAGGCCCTGATCCTGTTATCTTTTGCTTGGGAGGATGCCCTTTCCAACTCAAGCTGGGCAGTTGTATTGTTTAGGCTATTTTCTAGCCTGTAGTTATCCAGTGTTTTGTCTGCCAAGGAGGCATACACCATCTCACCCGTTTGTTTGTGCAATTCAATTTTGTCCATTGGGTGGATGTCTTTGGCAAGAACCTCAAGATTGGTCCTTATATAATCTGCAGGGGACTGTGGCTATACTATAGCTGGCATAAAATGACTCATGATCATTTTTCCCTCTTGAACATCATAGGCAGACATCAGTCTTTGCTGGTTGGTAGGAGCCATTTTCAGCAGATGATTGTAGAGCTGTATTTTAAGTGGCTCATTTTTCCTTTTAATATCAATAAACTGCTGTTTGATTCCTCCTTCAGCTTCTCTTTGGTGGCTTGAGGAGCTGACTTCTCCTCCCATTGTTCTGTCCTGTCCCTGCTGGAAAGAGCTAGCAGATGCTTCTCTACTAGGTGGGCCCATGCCCAGAGACTGCCCTATTGGTATTTCCTCCTCAGAGAAGGGATTCATTCTATGCCTTTTTCCTCCCTGATTTATGGATGATGTGAGGGGAGTCTCTCTGTCCCTTTTCCTACTTATATCCTCCTTTTGTGGAGTTTGGAGGACTGAAGCTTCGGTAGTAGTCTCTTGCCTAGGAGGCACAGTGTTCTGAGCCTGTTGCTTGGTGAAAATTGGGGCCTCAGCTGCCCTTTCTTGCTGTAATGGCTGCTCTTTGTCATGCTGCCCTTCTTCTTGCTGTTGTTCCTGCTGTTGTGGCTGCTCTACCTGCTGCTGTTGCTGCTGCACCTCCTCATGAGGCGGCTGTTCTGTTTCCATCACCTTTTCCTTGCCTTTGCTAGAGGCTTGCTCACTAGCCTTGGCTGCTTGCTGATTTGCAGTTGAGGACGAGGCAACTGCTCCCACTTGTGTGCTTGGAAGAGTGGGTACCTGTGAACAAAGTTCAAGGTCAGCCATCTTTTTCAGATTTCTCACTGCTCTTTGATTCAACTCTTCTTGTGTAACAGGCTCCTCTAGGGTTCCTCTCCTCCATTTTACTTGGTTTGCATATTTTTCTATGTGAGGAATCCTCACATGATCATAACCGGATAGCCTATACTTGACCCTTCTTAAAGTTATGAAGTGATTAGGGTCATATGGTTTCCACAGGAAACTGGTTTGCAGGCCAAGGAATTCTAACATGCTATCTGCCTCCTTCCAACCTTCCTCCCTTTTGTTGTAGATAAAGTGGCCAAGTTGGTTCCTGACCTTCAGCTATGCTTTTTTACCTCTGCCTGAAAAGTGAAGCACATCGGCATTCCCAAACTGCCTGAAATATTCCAGGGCAAACAATCTCATGGGCACATACTTTGGTAATCTGTAGGGAGGCAGTTCACACCCATAGATCCTGATGACTGTGTGGTTCTGGTAGAAGTACCAGTCCCCAATGCTGTATGATTTGGATAACTGAAGGATCCTTTGCATGTCATCAGTGAGCCTTGGAGGAGGTGAGCGCATCAGCATAGACATGGCTGGGTGGATGAAGAGATCTATGAACTCACAGTAAGTGTATGGAGAGTGAGATCTGTAGTGGAAGGCAGAGGACCAATAGACCACTGACCTTGGGTTGCCTTGGGCATCCACTCTTTTGATAGCAAAAGAAAACTTCTCATGTTGATAATATAAGATCAAATGATAAATGTAGGAGGTGTATCTGAACACCTTCTCTCGGGCCAAGTTCATGAACTGCTCATGTATCTTATCAGAGATGTAGGTGGCATAGTCATAGCAGATTGGAGACTTGTCAGGAGCGAACATTAGCATCATCACTAGCACCGTTTCATCAACAAATTCTATCAAGTTATAGCCCAAAATGGGACTAATCATGTCTGCAAGATCTCTGCCCAATTGGTTGAGGTATACTTGGTTGATAGGAGGATACTTCACAGAGTCAGAGTCAATGTACAGTTGATTTAATTTGGTGACCTGAGCATCTGTCAACCTGGCTCCTTGATTTATCAAGTCTATGAGTGATAGAGGGACCAATTTCTTCTCAGTGTTGAAGCAGAGCATCTGTTTGATAGCTTCTGGGGTGATATAGAACACGGCTGAGCCTGAAGGGTCAAGCACTGCCCTCTGAGTAGGGTCATAGTTTTCAGCACATAGGTGGATCAAATCAGGGAACTGATTGACCTGAGGGAGCTTGAATATAGGGAGAAAAGAGTCCCATATGCCCAGCACATCTGTCCCACTCTCATGTTTAGACTTTAATTCATTAAGCAGGTGGATGTGGAACTTGGTCCTCATCAGCATTTCCTCTGAAATTTGATAGTCCAGGTCTGCTAGAGGCTGCCACTCCAATTGTCTCTGAGGGGCATTCAATGGAGCAACGTTTAATGCCACCGGGGCTACTGGTGGATCCATGATTTCCTTTGGATTGTTGTTTATGGACTAGTGTTGCTGTGTAGAATAATACCAAAGAGTTTTCTTTGAAGAGAAGGTGAATTTACTCAGGAACAGAGGACAAAAGGTGAGCTGCAGCAATTGAAATACCGCTTGGAACACGAATAAGGCAAATGTCTGGCCTTGCTCTCTTTTTTACAGCAAATTGGTAGTGTAGGTTACCAGTTCGCGATTGCGCGAACAGAATGCAGTTTTGATAAAATTTCAGGCAAACGAGGCTTAGCTGGTGAATTTTGACGTTCTAGGTGCAACTGGGAACCAGGCAGAGGGGATTTTGTTGGTGAATTATCTGTTTTTTCACTGCTTTAAGTTAATTTGGCAATTTACAGACAAAACCGGGCGCAGAAAGGATTTGCACGGATAAATACCTGATATACAGTCAGCAATGGTCAAGGATGCAGGTGAAATGGCGCGCCAGTGTTCTGGAGGTTGAATTCAGCAGGTTGGCGAAGGCTCGAACGTGAAATTCATGCAGAGGATACAACAGCGTTTTTTGCAAAAAGTGCAAAAAACGCGACATTTCGGCCAAAATATAGTTTTTAGGACTTTGGCGCCTTTTTGAATGATGTCAGCATGACGTCATCAGGTGGGGTCAAGGTGGGATGACGTCAGCATGACGTCATCGGGTGACGTGGAGGCATGCAAGAGGTCCACGGGGATGGTGAAGTGGCAGACAAGTGGGTCAAATCGGGGACGGGGCGCTGACACGGCGGTGACGCTGGCAGGGCGGATCAACCGAAACCGGAAGTGGTTAGCGGTTTCATATCGCACCGCTTTTGATATGGAGGTAGAAATGTAAGATGTACCTCTGATACGTTGTGGGGGTGGCGCATGGCAGAGGCCTGACGTCACCCTCTGACAGATATCGGAAGGTAACTCTCGTACGTCGGGGCCGGTCCGATATGCACGAGGGCCGTCGGATCAAAGGGGCCCGATCCGACAGTCGACGGAACGCTGAGATGGCCGAACGATACGGGCGGAGGGCGGAATAAAATAATATTTCTTTTGGGATTTGCGCTCGGCGGAAACCTTTGGAATATGGTGGATTTTTATGGTTTTTCCAATGTTTTTTGCAAAAATGCGCATAGCGCCAGAACTTTGGATAAAATGAAAAAGTGGGTTTTTGGTGGATATTTTGCAAACGAAGCGGGTTAGGGGTACAGTAATGGGGTTTTTACAAGGTTTTTAGCATATGAAGGGGTTTAAATGGGTCAAATGACTTCTTGAAGGGGGGAAGATGGGTAGGGTTTAGGGTACTTAAACTGGCCTGGTGCCAATTTAATCCCTGACTATGAACATATGGCTATAATGCCAAGGGGGGGGATATTTATACAATGCTTGGGGTTTATACACCATAGTGTTATAATAGTAGGGAAAGGGTAACAGAGGGGATTTAGATAATAGAAGTTAGGGGTAAATATGGATGGAAAAGGTGAATGAGGAGTGAAATCACTAAGTTTATTGGAAAATCACTTAGCTTAGGGAGTAGATCAAAATGAAAAGAATTTTAGACAAGAAATGTGGCTTTTAAAGGAATAAGAACCACCATAAAACCACCAATTCTTCCATAAATCTCAACTGATGAGGGGATGTTAGGAATGGGAGTGAAAAGGGAAACTGGGAAGTTAGACATGCTCCTTTGCTTTGCTGCAACATAATGGAGAAGAAGTTCTTCTCAATCCACTGATCTTCCTTTGTAAACAGGTTATCAAACCCTCGATTAGAAAGGACTGAGACTTCTGCAACCCCAACTGCCTACTCATCTATTTGCCTAGCATTTTTTATTTCTTCATGGAGGGTGCACTTAGACTTGCAGACCCTTATATGCCTTTTTCTTTTCCTTGGCTTTTTCCTTTTGATTTTCTATCTAATGCTACCCTTATTGCTTCCAAGGTCCCAGATTAAGCAGTTGGGAACCTTAATTCTCTACCTAAGCTACTGGTCTGCCAAGATTAAACAGTTTGGACAGACTTCTTCCTCTATTTTACAACAAAAAATTGAAACATGGCATGATCCAGATTAGGCTTTTGGATCACCCATCAAAATTGAGTCAACAAAGGACTTATGTACATACATTGTTTTCTCTAGGAAATATGGGATCTTTGCATCACCAAAGCAGAGAATATTTGGACCTTTCTTTGCCAATCATGAAATATGAAACCTATTGATATAGGTAGCTAACATAGACCACTACCTTTCATACAAAAACAAGATCAGCAATAATTCCTAGTGTTCTATTGGGAATGGAGTCTTATTAAGCCTACACTAAAACTTGTAAAAGAACATATTTACAATGCTTAGGCTTAAAGGCCTTAAACAATATAAATTTTCAGAAACCGCCCATTAACTGGGCCATCAAAAATTGTTTCTCCCTCCATACTTTGCAGCATGAAAGTGTTGTTCCCCTGGATTTGAGTAATGACAAAAGGTCCAGTCCACAGAGCATCGAACTTCCCATGATTTCCTTTATTTTCCTTCAGTGCATCCCATTTAAGCACCAAGTTCCCAACTTGAAAATTGTCCATCTTTGCCTTTCTGTCAAAGGTTTCCTTGATTCTCGTTTGATGTGCTACAGAATTTTCAATCAATTAATCTTTGATTTGATGCACTTCAGCCAAGTCACTAATCCTCTTTGCCATGTCATCTTCCTCATTCTGCTCTTCCTACAAGAACTTAGCCACAGGGAGGGTCAACTAAATTGAGAATACAGCCTCAGTGCCATATACCAGTTTGAACGGAGAATTCCCTATGGATCTCTTGGTGGTGACCCTGTCAGCCCACATTGCATACTTCAGTTTGGAATCCCAATTCCTTTTGTTATCTTCCAACAGCTTTTTGTTTATCCTTATCAGGCTCTTATTGGATGTTATATACCTAGGGGGGATAATATGGGGTACCAAGGGAGGTACCCAAGGTAATAATGTAATAATGGGATGGGCCATAGTAATAAATAAGGTGGTTAACCCATATCATGTAAGGGACCACAAGTAGTTAATAACAATGTAATGGGCCCATGGTATTAGTTTGATAGTATGAGGGAACCATGGTAATGATCCATGGTATTGTATGTATGAGGCCTATATAGAGGCTAGAGACTCCACATGGAGAGATATGACGAGAAGAATTATTGTATGAACGAGCATGTTGCAGATCTGATCCAAAAGATATCTGATAACAGAAATAAACCCAAGAATAATAAGATTGAATATAGATAGAAATGATTCTCTTTATTGATCAAACCCTTAAGGTAGGGCAACACCATACATTCACTCCTTAAGGAAGGAGAACACTCCACAAGCCATATGCTCGTTCATACAATAATTCTTCTCTTCATATCTCTCCATGTGGAGTCTCTAGCCTCTATATAGGCCTCATACATACAATATCATGCATCATTACCATGGTTTCCTCATACCATCAACTAATACCATGGGCCCATTACATTATTATTAACTACTTGTGGTCCCTTACATGACATGGGTTAACCACCTTATTTATTACTATGGCCCATCCCATTATTACATTATTACCTTGGGTACCTCCCTTGGTACCCCATGTTATCCCCCCTAGGTATATAACAAATGCAGATGTGGGTCCACAGCGACCAGCCGCTCTCCGGCCTTACGAGAGGAGGCAACCAATTGCACCCGCGCCAGCCCCACAGGACGAATCAGCAGAGGTTTTGGCCGAGTTGGAGGGCCATCTCGAGCACTTGACAGGAGATATTCCTGAGACCACTATAGACGACATTCCTCATTGACTTCAATGCTATGTGATTGGAGTCTCGGGACCTTTTAAGAGGTTCCTTTGCAAGGTGGCCCGTGCAATGGTTTCTTATAGAGATCATCACCAGTGATAGGATGATCGCCTATTGTGGGCACATGTGACATTTTTGTTTTTTGTACTTATCATTTTTGCCGATCATAAGGTGTTTTTCAACCTATGATCGAGGACGATGTATTTTTTGACACACTCCTATATATATATATATAAATATATAGATATATATATATATATATATATATATATATATATATATATATATATATATATATAGATATCACTATTACCGGCTTATCTTGTAAATCATGTTATGGAATGGTTTTAAATTTACATGTATGATTTTGCAAATGTCTATTTAACATTCGAGAAGCAATTGCATCTGCTAATGTATTTAAAGATCTTGGAATATGCTGATATTCAATGTAATCAAATTCACGTTCCAAGAGACGCACTCTCAAAAATAATCTTAATAACACTGGATTTCTAATGGCATACACTCTATTAAGCTGTAATACAATGAGTTCAGAATCTAACCTCACTATCAAACTCTGAATCCCAAATGAAATAGATTCAGATAATAACTCAATCACTGCACTATACTCGGCAATGTTGTTCATTGTTTGACTGAGGCTTACCCCATGCATAGATACTAACTCATCAGAGGGTGAATAGATAACCCAAGCCGCGGAAGAGATGTTTCGTGTATTACGAAAAGCACCATCAGTGAAACCAATGTATGTTTGGAGAGGCACCGACATCTGCAATATCAAGAGTAAAACCAAGATAAGCAGGAATAATGACAAAAAACACTCTCTAAGCTAAGCACACTGTTTAAACTAAAACACACCAGCCAGAAATAAAAAACTATCCTAACTAAAAATCTCCATACCCATTCTTTTAAGCATAATACCTCTTCAAGTAAAGGCCATTTTTGGGTTTACCCAAAGAGTCCCCGTCAAAGTCTACCAATTCATAAGCCCCTTTGGCTAGCTTTCGCTTGACAACATAGGGACCATGCCACATAGGAAGGAATTTTCCAGCGCCTAATTTATCATTAGCTTGATCGTAAATTAAGACTAGATCTCCTTCCGAAAAATTTCGAGGGGTCACATTTCGATCATACTGAGCTTTCATTCGTTTTTCATGAGTCTCGATCGCCAATGCAACATCACGTCGATTCTCATCTAATTGAGCCAACTATAACAAACGCTTTTCCTCTTTGGAAGTGGCTGGAAGTAACTCGATGGCCATTTGCAGTGACGAGATTTCGCACTTAATGGGTAACACAGCTTCCAAACCATAGACTAGTTGGACAGGAGTGAACCCTGTTGATGTTTTTACTGAAGTTCAGTATTCTCAAAGCGCTAAAAATATCATGTTGTGCCAATTCGACTGATGAATCCCAATGATTCGTCGGATCATGATAACTAAAACTTTGTTGATGGATTCAACCAGACCATTCGCTTGTGGATAATAAGGGGTTGAACTATCGTGACGTAAACCAAGCTGGCCTGTAAGGGTGGAGAGGAGCAGGTGGAGCGCGCATCTTACGATCAAAAATTTGGCAGTTGTGGCATTTTCGGACCGCCGTAATACAATCTTTAAATAAAGATGGCCAGAAGTAGCCAGCGCGCAATATCTTTTGTGTTGTGGCAAACCCAGACATATGACCGCCACACGCTCCAGAGTGACAGTCATTTAGAACCCTTTCAGCTTCCTCGTGAGTTAAGCAACGTCGAAAAATAGAGTCCGCCCCACGGCGAGAAAGAGTATCTCCAATAATCCTGAATTGTTGGGACTGGAATCAAATTTTCCGATGTTCTGACCTTGAAATTTCTAGCCGAAAGGATTGGGTCTGGAGATAAACGATGATATCCCCATACCACGGATCTAAATTTCTGATTAGAAATAAGGATTCATCCGCAATGGGCTCCTCCGCCACAGTTTCCATGTCAGCACGCGGGAAGTCACACATTAACTCCGCAAAAACTAAAGATTTCTTAGACTTAGATTTCTCAAATTCCAAGTCGAACTCCTGCAGGATAACGATCCATTTAGAGTACTTTCCCCCTAGCAATTGCTTGGTCAAAATGTAGATCATAGGGTTGCAATCCGAAATTACTGTAGTTTTACGTAGTAAAATGTAGTGATGAAAACGTTGGACAGCTTGAACAGCTGCCAATGCCAATTTCTCCACGTGAGTATTTTAGCTCAGTTGGATTTAAAGTTCAACTAAGGTAATATATCACATGTTCCGTTCCGAATTCATCTTCCTGAACTAAAACCATTCCAGTGGTGGAATGAGAGGCGGCGAGATACATGAAGTAATCCTGGTTGTAGTTGGGAGGATGCAACAACGGTGCATGGGTCAACGCGTATTTGAGTGCATCAAAAGATTTCTGAGCTATCTCATCCCAATAGAATGGTGTATTTTGTTTCAACAACCAGGTAAAACCCTTTGTGACCTCGGCGTAGTTAGGAATGAATCATCGTAAAAAGTTTGCTTTCCCCTGCAAACTTTGGAGTTGGCGAAGACTCGAAGGAGGAGGCAATTTGATGATAGCTTCAACCTTTGAGGGATCAACGCGAATGCCGGCTTTCGAAACTACAAACCCCAGCAATCGACCCGTTTCTATACAGAAGACACATTTGTGTGGGTTCAATCGAATCCGATAATGCCTACACCTCAAAAAATTGCTCGTAAATGGACGAGGTGATCAGCTCGATGTAAGGAATGAGCAGGTAAGTCATCGAGATACGGTTGCACAATGTGTTTGATGTCATGAAACGCACAAGACATCGCCCTTTGAAAAGTTGCTCCGGCGTTCTTAAGCCCAAAAGGTAATTTGCAATAAGCAAATGTCCCCCATGGACAAATGAAAGCCATTTTTGGTTGATCCGCAGGTAGAATGTTGATTTGAATGTATCCGGAAAAACCGTCCATAAAGGAAAATATTTTGCTGTCAGCACAATCATCAATGATTTGATCGATATAGGGAGTTGGGTAATTGTCCTTTGGACAGGCTCGATTAATATCCCTATAGTCGATGCATATTCTTATTGTTCCCTGCTTTTTGTTAACCGGAACAATATTCGATACCTAATCCGTTAACGGGATCAGATAAATGAAACCTGCTTTCAATAATTTTTCAACTTCTGCTTTAATTGCAGCAGCTTTTCGTGGGTGAATCTGAAGCAAACGTTGCCGGACGGGTTTAGCATCCGGGTAAGTCTTGATCTCATGAACAACAATCACGGGATCAAATCCTGGCATTTCCTCATAGGACCAGGCAAACACGTCGCGGAATTCTTGAAATAGGGCCTTATATATTTGAATTTCGTCATCTGTACACAAGGAACCTATATGAATGTTCTCAAAAATTCTGGGCTTAACCGAAATGTCAATAGGAATAGTTCGAGAGATGTTTCCCAAATTTAACTCTGAATCAGGATGTTTCATTGGATTCTGAGGTTCCTTGACATATTCAGTTGTAAAAATTGATGAGAAATCATTTTCAAAACGATCATCCTCAGGTAAAAACGAAGATCTGTGATGGAGATCTTCCCATGGTAAATCATCTACACATAGGATTTCATGAATTTTCTCATCAGAGTGAACAAGTTCAGAAAATGTAGTTAAATCTGAGGTTGATGTGAAAAGTGATTCCTCACGGACCACATTCATTAAGTCATTTTCGGTTGAACATGGGTCGGCAAAAGACTGCACGGCTTCATAAGCAATTTCATATGGACTCAAAGACATGGCATTACCAAATGAGTCTATCTCAGATTCAGAAGGGATAATCCAAGGATCATCATAAATAATGGTGTCTGATGTAATCATATGAATGGTTGCAAATGAAGATGATGCGTTGATTGGAGGAAAAGGAAAAGTTCCCAGTAAACCGGCATCTTTAACTAATCCTACTCCAACATCCTTATATGGGATAGTCATTTTACCAACATGCTTAATACTCTCCGAAGAGGCTGGGTCAGATGAAAATTAAGCCAACTGGTCTATTGTTACGATCTTTCCATCGTGTGGAAACTTTATTACTCGAAAGACCGATGAAACGACCGCTGTCATAGCGTAAGACCAACTTCGACCCAAGAGAAGGTTGTAATCTAGAGGGGCATCAACCACCTCCACATCTAGACTAACGGTTTTTCCTTCAACCCCTATAGGAAAATCCTGTAGAATGCCAAAGGGATGAAACCCACGGCCATCAAAGGCTTTTAGAATCGTCGGGGATTGATTTAGTGAAGGAGAACCAAGCGATCTCCAACACTGTATCGACATAATACACGTTGAGGCTCCCTCATCAATTACAGTCTGATGAATAGGCCTGTTTTTTACTATCACTGGAATCTGGAAAGCCATTTGATGAGGCAAACGCGGTGTACTATTTTCTAGATCGAAGATTATTAGGTTCGGGTCCTGAACATCAACAGCTCCTATAGCCGACAAAAGTAATTTACGTTGTGTTGGGCATGATTGCAGCACTTCCAAAGCCAACATTGCTGAGGGTGAAACAGCTAAATCCTCAACAATGTTATAATTTTGAGCCGCTCTCGCATGTGGATTGAAACTTTCGAAGTATACCCTTGGCAGGCGGTTTGATTACCAAGTCTGGATTAGGTTTCTCGATCTGTAGTGGATCGGAACCGGGAGCTGAGGTTGATGGATTAGAATGAGAAGATTCTGCTTCTTTACCATCAACAGGACTTTTACTACCATAATCTTGCGATCGAGTCGCAATCCTAACATGGGACATCATCAGTATGGGTTCTTCATTGGCGTTCGAGGATGAACCTATCATCTTACTGTCTTGAGCCAGAAACGGATCCTTCAAAACAGCAGGAGTTTGGGAACCCTTGACAATCTTCGCAACCTCTGCACAATGAGGGGAGTCTCTTGTAAAATGTTCATCATCACAAATGAGACAAGGATAACGAGGTTTGCGCTTTTCATCCTTGGATTCTGCCTTTTCAGGTTTCTCCTTTGAATTTTTGTCCGTTTTATTCTTCTTCTTTCCTTTCTTCTTCCCATCGGATTTTGATTTGGCTATAGATGACTCTACAACGTGAATATCAGCGGAAATCTCTGCAAAGCAATCTCCTATTGGGGAATCAGGCAAGGTTATGATAGGGGAAGAATTCTTGGAAGACTTCTTCTTAATTTTAGTGTTAACCGTGCCAATCATACCATCGGCGGCATGAGATCCCGTAGGAGCTATAGTGATTTGATTTTGCTTGGGAAGATCGGGGATTTTTTCGTGTAACGTACCCGACTGAGTATAGACCAAGTCAAGGTACTGTGCTTGAGCAATTACTTGCTCCTCAGTAACAACTCCGGCTTTAGCAACATCTTCAGTGATATTTGGCAACAAAGATTTTACAAACCACTCAGCCAAGATCTGATCTGGAATAAATACCTTCACTAAACGTCGTCGACATCTCCACTCATGAATATGATCTGAAATATAAGTGGATGTCGATTGTTTTAGTGAAGTTAACAATTCTGTGCCATTGTCATAGCGGACTGGCAACTGAAAATGAGTTAAAAACGAGGTGCCTAACTGACTAAAATTATAAAAAGTGCCTCGCGGTAACTCAATGTACCACTTGGCCGCGAGACCAATTAGAGTGCGCTAGAAAAGTCTAAGATGGATTGAATCATCTGTGATGGAGTTAGACGCACACCAGAGGTGGTAAGTCATCACATGGTTCGACGGGTCCTCTCCTGATTTACCTTCGAACTTGGGAATGTCACTGGGCAACTTATTCGGCATTGGCGGCCAAAACGGAAGATAATTAATGGGATCGTTCTTTAGGCGCGACAAGTCAGGTAAGTCCAAAGCTTTGATAAGCAGTAACTGCCGATTAGGATCCCTAAAACTCTGGGTCATGAGACCAGCCCCAGGAGGACGATATCCAGGATAACTAGGAATAGGAATGGCGTTCGGGATATTGTATCCTCCTGGAAAACCAGGATTAACCGGACCGTACTGGGGTTGTTGAGGTTGTTGATAAGTGTACCCAGGGTACGGTTGATACTGATAGACTGGCTGCTGCACAGCAGGACCGAATTGGTATTGTCCCTGGTACAGTTGATAGGTGAATTGTGGTTGACTTGTGACAACCGTACTTAAACCAGGTTGTCCTACAAGCATCTGAACTGAAGTTTGAATCGTAGATCCATACGGTGGTAAATATGTCTGAGGAGTAGATACAGGAACAGTAGAAACCGGAGCTGTCGATACTCCAGAAGTAGGTGGGGTAGATTGAACAGATGTTGCGGCAGTTGTAGCAGTCGTTTGAGGTGGAGTACGAGGTGTACTAGGCCCAGGCTGAGAAACTACCGAAGGTATAGAAGTTTGAATGTTAGACTGGACTGGTTGCTGGGGTGAACCAGAAACTAAGGGTTGTCCAGTTTGAGATGAAAATTGTACACTTGGCTGCAACACTTGTTGGGTTTGCGATGGATCCCACACTATATTCATTCCGGGGTACTGACCCATAACAGGTTGAGAATACTGAGGACCATAACCAGGTTGAGGGTAGGATTGATAATTGAAAGGTACATTTCCCATTCCTTGAACATACGTTTGACCTTGGGGTGGTTGGAAACCTTGGTTCGAGTATTGACCTTGGGGTTGATACCCTTGAGGCACATACTGATACTGGGGTTGACCTTGAGGTATAAATTGATACTGGGGTTGACCTTGGGGTACATATTGAGTCTGGGGTTGACCTTGAGGAACGTACTGTGCCATAGGTATGTATTGTCCTTGAGGTTGCCCCCCAGATTCAGATTGTGTACCTTGAGGTTGCCCCCCATGCGTTAATTGAGGCTGCCCCCATGCGGTAATTGGCCACCTTGAGGTTGAGGATTGGGAATAGAACCTGACATCATAAGAATGTCTTCTACGCTCAACAGCTTAGTACCATTGTTTCCAGTTAATAACCCTTGCTCAATGGGTTGAGGAGATGCTCCCGAAAAAGTACCAGAAAGTGACTGATACCCGAAGGGAACAGAAGGACCGTCGTACAAAAAAGATTCGGGCAATTGAGTAAACATGGATGACTGTCCTGCCATATTGACGGGAGTATAAAAACCTCTAGGTGTTGGGTGATAAGGAGCACGAGGTGGTGAAAAATTTAACCCTGAGTTTTCTAGAAAATTAGTCAAAGAAAGATACCAAGAACTACTCCTAGGTGGACTTTTAAAAATTGATTCACGCTCCCTTAATTCAATAACAGGTTGATTTTCAGGGATAGGGATTCCTACTTCTTCTTCCGGAGCAAGTTCTTCAATAGCAATAAGTCCAGAAGGAAGATCTTGGGTGATTACTCTTTCTACCCTAGGTGAACCAGGACCACTAGAAGTTGGAGAAACAAACCCCGATGTCGGAGTAGCAGCAAATTCACTCTCAGGCTCGGATATTTCGGGTTCTTCACCTATATCACTAGTAGATGAAAAGATACCAACGATTTCGGAGACAGACACTGACTGTGGATTATACTCTGCTACTAACGGTTGAAAATCAGGATGTACTATCAAAGAAGATTCTCCTTCCTCAGGTGACCCAACTCTACTATCTCTAGGAGTTACGAGGACTTTCAAGCCTTCGAGCTGGCTCGGTACTTCCTCAGGAGGTTGGCCCCAAAGTCTGTGAGACCTCTTCAGTAACTCAGCCACTTTTACTAACTCAGGAGACTGGCCCTGAAGTCTACAGGACTGTCTTGGTAATTCAGCCACAGTTACAAACTTTTAACTACTTCACACGCAAACAAAGTAAAATCTCAATGAAAAGCACCTAAAGTCTCTAAAGAACCAAACAAATTTGAATCACACGCCTAAAGAATCTAGGAGATCAAACACACACAAACAGTAACTTTCTGGACTGAAAACACTAGTTGGTGATGAAATCCAACATCGCAGAGTTCATTACAGAAATGGTGGTTGACATAATCCAAGGTTTACCAACAAGTGACCCCAAGCTCCTTGACAATGGTTAATTCGAGGTTTACCGTTTTTAATACGTGAATATCTGGCGTCGTTCCCAATGAGGAAGGATTGATTCCCACACTGGTTCGGACACAATCTCGTGCTTCTCCTTTAAGAGGAGCTTTCCTAGAGCATAAATGCAACAATTGGATTTCTTCCCTACCACAAGATACAGCTACTTGTTTGTTTTTACTGTCTTGGAGAGTTAATTACTCTCCTACTCCAAGACACTAGCCTAAGCTAAGTTGGTATATCAGAGCCCTAGAAATAAAAATGTTACTAGGTGGATTTTACTTTAAGCGTTAATTTTAGTGGTTTTTGTTTAAGCCCAAAGGTGCAGAGATGAAACTTGTGGTATGAAGACTCGACTCAAAATCACTAAAAATGCACCTAAGATGATTCAAACAATCTTTTTCTCTTCGATGAACTTCTAAACTAAGAAAGAGTTTGAGAATGCAAATACTTTGTAAACACAAATCTTTCTCAATTAAACAAATTAAAAGAAGAGCTTTTCCTTTCCAAAGCACTCAAAAAACGAGACAACTAGTTATTTCACAAAAATTTCCCTTTTTCATTTCAAAGCACTCAATCACTACAAAAACAAATTTTTTCCAAAAGAGATTTTTATATTTTTTAATAAAACACTCAAAACTAATGCAAACGACTAACTTTGAGATCTACAAACTATAAAAACCTATTTGAAGTCAAAGCCTACTAAAAGTCTTTTTTAAGGATGTTTTACTCAGCTAGATGCAAGCTAAGGACTAATTTATGCAGAATCACAAATCAGTCAAGAACAACCAATTTCGTTTTCTTTTTGAAAATGAAAATCCAAACTCTTAAACACAAGATTTTCGAAGTTTTGTAAAGAGAATACTCAAAGCGGATTCCTCAAACAAGGGGAGATTTCATAAATGGTCAGACTCATAAGAAGGTTGGTAGACACTAAGGTGATCTGAAGTCCCTACAGCTTCTAAGCTTAGAGCCACTACACAACCAAAATGAAAAACAAACCCAACAAGCAAAACTCCTAGGAATTTCACCTAAAACCCTAACACTAACGAAATCAATCCAAGGAAAGCTTCTGACAGGTTATATGCAGGTCTGGGCAGTGGATAACAATTTCTAAACATAAACTAAGTTTTGACAAGGTCCGCAGGCCCACAGTTGGCACAGGTGCGGTCTCGCTCTGTGCTAAAAGCCAAGCTGCGGGTAGGTACGCACTGTGTCAAACGGCTAGGGTGCGGTCCTCTCCCAAAGATATGAAAAACAAAAAATAACCCTGGATCTACAGACTCTACCCAATTTTACACACAACAAGCCAAAAACAGAAACAAAAATAGAGTTTCTCCAGTCAAAGTAAAAACAAGGAAAACAATCAAGTCCCCAGTGGAGTCGCCATTTTGTCACATGGAATAATTCGATCTTGCGGACAAGATAGACATTCCTAGAATCTAAAGAAGACCTAATGACAAGCAAACCAACCAGACACTATCTTTCTCTAAATATGCTTTTATAAACAATGGCAAACAAGTGTTTTTAGGGCCTACCTTAGGTCCAACGCAAGCTTGTGGATGCCCTCGCTCCTTTGATCCAAATGAGCTCCTTTTCGCAAATCTGCAAACACAAGCAAGGCAAACAAATTAAATAGCACCTGAAAAGCCAATTGCATAAAACATATTTAACATGAAAGTCAAGGAGTCCATGAAACAAATAACATAAGATACTTGTTGAGAAAAATGAGTTTGATTGTATTAATTCAAAAGAAGAAGAACTTTACAACCTTTGCCTTGACATTGTACAAGCTCCTCCCAGGGTCCAGCAAGAAGTCTCCTCTACTTTGACAAGTTTCACTCACTCCCCAATGAAGCCAAAAAGATGTGTGATCTCTCCTCTTAAGCTAAACTAGGAAGTCTTGATTTCACCAGCATTTACCCTCAAAAATGTTCAGCTTCTAACCTCCCTAGCAGCGAGCCCAATGCCTATATTTATAGTGCAATGGAGGGAGGTTACTAGGTCCTCCTTCAAAGGGATAAAGCCCTCCTTCAAAGGGATAGCTCCTCTCATCAAGGGATTAGCTCCTTCTCTTTTGGGATGCATGAACCACCTCAAAGCGAACAATCCACGTCAAAATTCCTTCTAGAACCCTCTAGAATTAACCCAAAGTGAGTTTTCTAAGATAAAACTTGCACCTTTTGACTTTCACAGGGGTCCGCACCTACATCGTTAGGGACAGAGTGGGCAGGTTCGCAGTTTTTGTACACAGAAGGTGCAGTACCGCAGGTGACCATGAGAGAAAGTGCAGAACCAGAGCTACATTGATTTTTAATGTCTTTCTCTCATTTCCAAAGATTGACTTGAAGAGCTGAGGTCTGAGACTTGCTTAGGAGGACAGTATAAGTGATGATAGACCCATACTGACTGCAAATAATCATGGGGACGATATTTTTGTGTAACAGGACATCACCCATTTGGGCATACTTTGGGATACCGTGGGTTAATCCCTCAAGTTTCCGCACAATCTCCTCCTCATTGTCACTTCCTTCCTGATAAGCGATCTCGAACTACCGAGAAATATGCCTGGAAATCAGGGACATCCCGGCAGGGCATTCTGGTCCAACATTTGCATTCATAAAATCAAATGTCATGAACACATATATCTCAAAAATAATAATAAAAAAATAAAAAATTAAAATGGTTTGTTTTTTACCTCCATCATCATAATCCTCCCCCTTTGGGAGCGGCATATCCAGATCACCGTGGAAGTTTGTACCACTGTAAGGCCATCCTCCACTACGATCAGCTGTCTTATAGGACATCTGTTGGCCCCCAGTAATCCTGGGCATCAACACACTCCAACGAACCATCCGTGGGTCTCGTGGAAATGGTGGTTCCACCTCACCTAGCTGGTAGTGGAACAGTGAAACCAGCTCCAGGAAGAAGGTCACTAGAACAAACCCATAGCAAAACTGCTTCAAGTTTCTCACCTTGGGTTTTGATAGATGGCACTTCATGTTGAATTTCATAGCTTCTGCCTGTAGAAATTTTGAATAATTTAACACATATTCACAGAGATTATCCTGATCATACAATTACAAGCGGAACATGTATAATACATAATCTTCTCTACGTTGATCATCAATTTACAGAAGCAAAAACATTCACAGGCACACATAGAAGCATCAATCAAACTCATTAACACAGTATGTATCCCGGGGAAAGCATCTCGCTAAAAACCCCACACTATCTGTATATTATATTGATTGAATCATGTAACATTACAAAGTATAATGCTTATCACAAGCAATCCAGTACCAGCTCCACCTGTTACACACAATATAGCTCAGACCTGATCTCCAAATCTATTCCACTGCTTGCCCGCCTCTCTAGCTCAATACCTGCTCAAGAACTAATGAGAATGGCTCACCAAACTCGTTTTTCACCTACAAAATAGTCACTCACTCTTTTTTGGACGTGAGCACAAGCTATAATGTGGGCAAATACGTGAGCAAACTCATTGGCATACTCAATCCCTTGATTGTGCAAGATCTGGTGCACAACTATAGTCACAACTGATAGCAATCTGATTCTCTACCACCTGTCCCTGTTGAACTGAACATGCACTGACATGCAACTGAGTTAACTGATGTATTCATTAGTTGTATTATGAGTTAATAACTTGTGAATTAATTAATAACTAATTCACCCAACTCATCTCTAGTCTATTTGCCAGTTAGACTAAATACAACCAGTTTAACAAAGCTAAACTGAACACAACTCCATCAACTCCACAATCAACTCCACCAAACTCAACTGATTGAGTTCTAACTGAAGTCATGCATGCAACAACTCAACTGACTCATAAGAAAAGCGTATTTCCTTCTGACAGCTGCATGTGCCACCTCTGTAGCTCAAACTGAAGTGCTCCAAGAGAATAAGATTAAGTTTATAGTCCAAATATTATTGTGAGATAATAATATTTGACTTTTCTATTTTTGACAGCCAGTCTAAAAATAGACTTTGATCACTCACACTGTGATCACTCACACTTTCATAAAAAATAGAAGTCCATCTATTTTTTTCCCAACTTGATCAATCATCCATAAACAGAAACCTGCAATCCATAGACATGATCCATATGTCTAAAAATAGACTTGCGCCAAAAATAGCCTGCGGGCCCACTTAGTGAAGGCGATTCTTTTCACTAAGCTCCATCATCTTGTTGCAATCTCAACACTCCCTCTCGACAAGATATGGATTATCAGCAACCCCTATCCTGCCTCGGTAGTACTCGAATTTGCTCCTGGTGAGAGCCTTTGTCAGAATATCAGCATCCTGATCCTCCGTTGGAATGTACGAAAGTAACATGATCCTCTTCTGCACACAATCTCTGATATGATGGTACCTGATGTCAATATGTTTAGATCTATCATGAAATACAGGATTAGCCGAGAGTTTAATGCAACTCTGGTTATCACAGTAAATCACAGTAGGATCCAAATGAGAACCGAACAAACCAACTAGGATCTTCCTCATCCATATAGCCTTGCATGCAGCCAAACTTGCTGCCATATACTCGGCCTCCGCTGAACTGAGTGCCACGGATCTCTGTTTCCTGTTGTACCAAGAAACTGCTATCGATCCAATACTGAAGACCCCTCCTGATGTGCTCTTTCTGTCTGTTGGGCTCCCTGCCCAATCTGCATCCGTGAAGCCACATAGCTTCACCTCATCCTCCTGTCTGTACCACAAACCATATCCCGATGTGCCTCTCAAGTAGCAATACATGCTTGCCCGCCTTCCAGAAGAGCTTGGTAGGCTTAACCATAGCTTGTGAAAGATGGTTAACTACATAGCATATATCGGGTCGTGTATTGACCAAATACATCAGCGACCCCACCAACTGTCGATAAACAGTAGCATCCACTTCTTCTCCCGAAGTGGCATCCTCCTTCCTCCAACCTCCAGGAAGAGGAGTATCAACAGGCTTGCAGCCATGCATGTTGAACATCTCCAGTATCTCCCGAGCATACTTGCCCTGAGAAACAAACAGTCCACCACTGCGCTGCCATATTTCCAATCCCAGGAAATAGTGAAGGAGGCCCAAATCCTTCATCTCAAACTCTGTAGCAAGATCCTTCTTGCATGACAGTATCAACAGCTCATCACCCGTTAGAATCAAATCATCAACATACAGTACAACGATAAGCAACTTACCCTCCACCACAATCTGGTATAGGTTCGGATCCGCCTCGCTCTTGGAGAATCCAAGTCCTGTGAAATAGCTGTCTATCCGTGTGTACCAAGCACGTGGTGCTTGCTTCAACCCATACAGCGCTCTCTTGAGCCTGCACACATGCGACTCGCTGCTGAAGACTTCAAAGCCTTCGGGTTGCTCAATGTACACCTCCTCCTCAATGACTGCGTTCCTCCTGATCAGAGAACAAATCTCTATCTCCCATCATGTGAAAAGACTCACCACTGTCCAAGAACCACACTGATCCCATCACACTTGAAACCAAGCATGCGATCAATGAAAAATCAAGCTCAAACTGAGAAGCTAAGGCCTCTCCCCCTGCAGATCCAGCAGCTTGCTTGTTCTTCTTCTTCTGCGGACAATTTGTGGCATAGTGTCCGTGCTGGTGACAGTGAAAACACTTCACCTTGGACATATCTTGCTTCTTGCCTTTCCCACCAGACTAAGAAGCTTTCTTGCTCTTCCCTTTCTTTGCTTTGGTAGCCAAAACACAATTCTCTTCATCAGATACCTTTGATGAAGATCCATTCTCATACTTATTGTTACTGAGTTTATCCTTGAGCGCCAGGTCGCTCTTGCTTTGGAATAACATTCGCAATCCGTTGAAAGACATTTCAACAACACTGCTGCAAATTCGAATTCCACCAGCTACCAACTCAACCGCTTCTGATCTAAGATTCGTGAGAACAAAATATTTCTCGTACAGAGATTGACTGTATGGGCATTCACCAGATATCTCACCTTCCAAAGGAAGGATGAATCCAGATGCTACCTGGCCCGATTACAGACTCTGCCTGAAGAAATAGAATGTAAACACTTCCTGAATAGTAGATCTAATGATCAATCCTCGCTTGATATCCTGTAAAAATCTCTTCTACAAATCAAGCAGCTCTGATACCATGTAGAAATTTTGAATAATTTAACACATATTCACAGAGATTATCCTGATCATACAATTACAAGCGAAACATGTATAATACATAATCTCCTCTATGTTGATCATCAATTTACAGAAGCAGAAACATTCACAGGCACACATAGAAGCATCAATCAAACTCATTAACACAATATGTATCCCGGGGAAAGCATCTCGCTAAAAACCCCACACTATCTGTATATTATATTGATTGAATCATGTAACATTACAAAGTACAATGCTTATCACAAGCAATCCAGTACCAGCTCCACCTGTTACACACAATACAGCTCAGATCTGATCTCCAAATCTATTACACTGCTTCCCTGCCTCTCCAGCTCAATACCTGCTCAAGAACTGATGAGAATGGCTCACCAAACTCGTTTTTCACCTGCAAAATAGTCACTCACTCTTTATTGGACGTGAGCACAAGCTATAATATGGGAAAATACGTGATCAAACTCATTGGCATACTCAATCCCTTGATTGTGCAAAATCTGGTGCACAACTATAGTCACAATTGATAGCAATCTGATTCTCTACCACCTGTCCCTGTTGAACTGAACATGCACTGACATGCAACTGAGTTAACTGATGTATTCATTAGTTGTATTATGAGTTAATAACTTGTGAATTAATTAATAGCTAATTCACCCAACTCATCTCTAGTCTATTTTCCAGTTAGACTAAATACAACCAGTTTAACAAAGCTAAACTGAACACAACTCCATCAACTCCACAATCAACTCCACCAAACTCAACTGATTGAGTTCTAACCGAAGTCATGCATGCAACAACTCAACTAACTCATAAGAAAAGCGTATTTCCTTCTGACAGCTGCATGTGCCACCTCTGTAGCTCAAACTGAAGTACTCCAAGAGAATAAGATTAAGTTTATAGTCCAAATATTATTGTGAGATAATAATATTTGACTTTTCTATTTTTGAAAGCCAGTCTAAAAATAGACTTTGATCACTCACACTTTCATCAAAAATAGAAGTCCATCTATTTTTTTCCCAACTTGATCAATCATCCATAAACAGCAACCTGCAATCCATAGACATGATCCATATGTCTAAAAATAGACTTGCGCCAAAAATAGCATGCGGGCCCACTTAGTGAAGGCGACTCTTTTCACTAAGCTCCATCATCTTGTTGCAATCTCAACACTGTCCCAGTTGTAGATAGTGGGCAATGTATTGTCAATAGCATACTGAAACTTTGACTTGTTGGTCTCATGCTATGCTTGGGCCCCATCCACTCTGTTTATGGTCAACAGTAACACTCTCAGCACAAGATCCCGAACAGTCATGATCTCGATCTTGCCACTTTTTGATTTGAGTGCTTCTGTTCAATGTTCTGCAAGTAGCATGGTCACGCTTGCCCCAATCATCCTTGACCCATATAGATTGACTGGCTCCCCTCTTCGGTACAGTCCTGTGATGAAAGAAATGGCTAAAGTTTCCAACTCCAGCTCTTGGTCATGGATCATGAAAACTCCCTGATTCACATCCCAAAGACTGATCAGATACCATAGCAATTCGGGTTCAGGTTGAGCTCATAGACCTGGTGTAAGTAAGAACTTGAGGATCCCACAATTCCTCAAAGCATTCAAACAATTTGGCTCTGCCATTGCTTGAGTGTCAATATCCTCATGCTTACGTTCCTTCTACTCCACCGTTTTTCACAAGTTTTTCCCTGCAAAAACCATATAATCAAGTCAATAAACATCTTTCTCCAGAGAAATTTGGATTCAAAAGGATAAATTCAGCAAAAACTTGAAAAAAAAATTGTTCATGGCGTCGACACAACTATTTTAAAAATAGTAGTGCCAATGGCACGCTTGATAGTCTTCATAGCCCCCAATCAGTGTGATTCCGTGCCTGGAAATCATGCTGACCAAGGGCAAAATTTTTTTGACAAAACATCCTCAAAAAATCCAAAAAATGGTTAAAAATAGGTAAAATAAGCATGAAAATGGAGCTTAAGGTCTTGGCTCTTACCTGCAACTGACGGCTTGATGAATGGCCTCCCGGATCTCCCGCAATCTACTCCAGAAAAAACTAGGGCACAAGTGGGTAAAAAGCTCTTCACACAAAGGTAAAATGGTAAATGGTAAAAAATAATTACTTTTTCCTCCTTTTATTCATTTTTCATGAAATATTAGGGTTTTTAAAGTATTTTTGACCTATTTTTCCTCAGAAGCTGGATAATGCATTTACCATTTTGTGCAACGACAGGTGACAGATTATCGATGATGATACTAGAGTCATGTTTAAGCTCTATTCTCGACCCGTAAAACTGAAACGAAAACATCTCCGAGTATTTTCCCCTTTTTGACTCGTAAAATAGAATAAAAACGGGGGGTCTGCTTTCAAGCTCTTTTTTTACTCTTTAAACACGAAAAGATTGTTGATCTCTTATCGTTTTGAACTCGTTAAAGGCTGTGAAACGTCATTTACCCAGTATACATTTACCCCTTTTTCAGGTTGGGATAAACTATTTACGAAAAAGGTACTCCTTGACTAAAATGATCAAGCGGTTCTCTCAAGTATCGTTTTCTATCTTTTTGGGCTCAAGAGACACAAATATATGAAAAGGGACCATGTGGAGTTTTCTTTTCCGTGTCTTTTTCAAACTCTCTAAACATGAAAAAGATACTGAGTTACACCTTTGTCGGACTCATTAAAACATTAAACGACATTAGATTCGTCACCATGACAAATTTGAGTTTCTCCTTCCTAGGGCTCATTAAACTTACTAGGTTGAATTCATCTGAAGGATGAACTTACAGTGCAAGCACATGCTATCCCCTTCAAGTTTGCGATCAAAAATAATTGGGGTACCTACTAGAAATGGTGAGGGAAAATTGGAAATCCTATAAATCATGTCGGTAGCTCACTCTTGAACATGATACTTTTTGCTTCGTGTCGGGTTGGGGTATCCTCCTTTTTGTCATTTGACCTTCCTAGGTTGGGTTGCTCATTTTTTCCTTTAATTTGATCTCTGTCACGTCATCATGACCACCGATCCTATGGATCCAAAAGTTTCCAAACTCCGGAATTGTGTCGCTGATATGTTCAAGAGTTATTCCTTCTACGGTTACACTTACCCCTGGTTCTCTATATCATCTGAAACCATTTGCATCCCTTTGTCTCGTGTCAATGATGTGGGATACATCATGGCCCTCCTACGACACGGTCGTTTCCTGTCGACTTTAGCTCATTATCCATGAAGCTAGCTCGGAGACTACCTTCCAATGCCTTAGAGCTTGCATAGCATAATGGCAAGTTTTTCACACTCAACGACAAGCTCACATCATTGGCTTTCGATCGCATGATGTCACGAGTGTTCGACATCAGTTCCTTTATTCACATTCTGTGAACCGTGCTGATGGTGCCTTAAGAGCCATTGCCATTATTGGTGGTTTCTCTCGTGCTTATTAACGATTCACATCATTGACCGGTAATCAAGCGACTTTCTAGCATGTTCGACTTCAACACATTCATTCACATGTTAGGAATTGTACTTTGATCGAGTCATTTGGAGTGCCAAACCCTGGGCTCAGATTACACCAGTCCAGGTTGTGAGGCAATGTGACATGATCATGTTGATATACATGTCTCTTTCAGATGGATGGTTGCAACCATACCATGAGTTGTTATATGTGATCCTTCTCATTATTGGATGGTTACAACCATACCTTGGTTTCGTTATGATCCTCTATATTGGATGGTTTCGCCCATGCCTTGGATCCATATATATGATCATTCTCTGAATGGTTTCATCCATACCACGATTCATGTATCATTTGTCAGAGTCTTCATTGATGTATATGTATCTATGCTTTCTTGCAAGTTTTCTGACAACGGACTCTGGTTCCCGCCATCCACTTGTAAAGAATTTCACCCCTCACTCTAGTTCAGTTTTCATGCTTCAAGGGGCACCTGTTACACAACATTTTGTCCTTGTAGTCCTCGTCCATGATCTTGGAGGACCTCTATAGTGAACCCGACATGCTTTCCCATCATGAAGAAATTCCCATTATGTCCCTCTTCATGAGCAGAAAAATTTCCCTTTGCATCATTTCCCAAGAATATTCCTTTTATCCCAGTTTACAAGACTGACACTACTGACCAGTTTCCTCCTCGCGTCGATTTACAGAGATTAAAGCTATCCCTAGCATCATACGGAGCAACTAAGCCCTTTTTTATGTCATTTCGGTCCCCTTTTAGCAAGTATTTTAAATACGGAGTTGAATCTTCCAGCTCTAGAAGCTTTGTAACAGAAGTCTGGTAAATGGTTGGGATGGATGGAGCCGAGGAAGTTAGTTTGGGATCCTTTCCCCTATTAGGATGGAACAAACTCAAGATATAAGACCTTCTCCCATGATGAGAGGAACCATATCCCATCCATCCAAGCTATATAAACCTCTCTTTTCCCAAGCTAAACTAGTTTTGAAGTGAGTTTTAATAATCAGCAAGACATCTATACCTTGTATCTTTCTGGTGTATGTTTGAGGGAGAATAGTGTGTTTTAGTTTGGTTTGAGACTAGAGGGAAGATACCTTTAAACTTCCATTGTTAGGGCTATCCATGAGATGCTAGAAGAAGTGTGGGAACACGGATACGTCGAAGGAGACCAGCAACGTCAAGGCATTGGTTGTAATCTCTTTCTGATTTATATGAATACAACTATTGATTGATTTCCTACATGAAGTGATAGTTTACATCTTTATGGCTTAATGTTCATTGACCTATTAAGTAGGTTGAATACAATATTGTATGCTATCACGTTTATTGTTGTTGTTTGTTTTCTTGTTTCAGGTATTCGAAGGAAGGAAACGGAAGATAACTGGAGTGAGGAAGTAGGATCATCACCAAGCGGAATAGTGTTTGTTATGAAACCATCTCAAGAAAAAGATAGAAAAGATAGATCAACGCCTTAGAATTCGGCCTCTTCGAGGGAGAAACCTCCTTTACATTACATAAATGAACACTTCTTGGATGATTCAAATGACAAAACCTCTTTCTATATATAGGAGTCTAAGGAGTCACAATATAACCTAGCCGACCTAACAATAATAATATAAAGCCACAAAAATAACAATAGAGGGATTCTATGGGGCACAGTAATAACAATATGGGGACAATAGGGGCACAACAATATTAATAAGGGATACAACTACAATAGTAATGGGGTAATCACTAGTATTATAGGGACCCAACATGCCCCTCTCCTTCAAAAAAGTGTTGTCCTCAATGCTTGAGTAGTCTTGGATGCTTTTCTATAAAATTCTCATCCTCCCATGTGGAATCTTTAGTGGATAAGTTCTTCCACTTGATAAGATACTCAGAAATTGATCGATTTCGTAGCTGTCGAGTTCTTGTTTCTATTACTCCTTCCGGTTCCAATATAATTTTTCCTTCCTCATCAATGTTAGGTTCCCATATTGTCTATTTTTGACTGTATATTTTGCCATTATATTACCCTCTTCAACCCTTAGTTGAAAGCCTTTGCTAGTGTTTTGGCTTAATCACTCCAAAAGGTACAGAGTAACTTTCCTCATTACTATATGTTTAATTATTCAACACGTAATCATGCTATCTTTATAATTGTTCCCTGAAGTTGATTAAAGTGCTGACTAATTGCTGAAACTGCCTAACTGGCAGGATCACATTTTGTCGTTGTTGAAACAGCGGAAACAGCGCAAACCGTGAAGCTGAAACAGCAAGAATAGCATGAACCTCGAAGCTGAAACAGCATGAACAACACACGCACTTTGAGGAACAGTTGGGATTTGCGTAACAAATCTGCATCGGCAAAGGAGTCTGACCGATTACTATATTGGTCGTAATGATCATGATCCTCATGACTGTAACAATATTTTGTTATCAAGAACTGACTTTCTTATTTTTGGTACAAAAGGGTTGAATCCGAATGTATGAAAAAATTTTGTAATAGATGTCTCCTCTATAAAGAGGAGACATCTACATTAGAGAGGGGGATAGAAAGGAGGGAAACAAACTGTAACACAGAACTTGTAGTGAAGGGATGAGACTGAATCTCTTTTTGTAATATGGTTTATTGGTAGATGAATACAATCCTGTTCTGAGTATTTTATCTTAATTCCTGTGTTCTGGGGAATCTTGTGAGAAGGACAGGGCCCACCTTCATCACAAGATTCACCCATCTTCTTTCTGTTGTGTGGTGTGTGTGTGATTTCTGTTTATATCACAGTTACTGCTTCTAATGATATTTACTTTTGCTAAAACTCTGTTTTCCTTTTTAACTGATTGATGTTGCATATGAGTGCCTCACCGGTGATTAGGATTTACAGAGTGTATGGGTGAACTGGACAACAGAGGCAGGTGCTGAAAGTCCTTACTCTGAGGATAGGGTCCTGATCCTTTGTTGCAAGACAGCCATCACTTCCTTTTGCAGATTTGTTTCCTTTAAGTTATTTGTTCTTACTTCATTTTCTGCAATAGGCTGTAACTACTGTAACTGTTGTAACACAGAGTAGGGATTTAATAGATAGTAGACTATTTATACTACAGCTTTTAATACCATTAAGATTGAGTACATACAGTACGTAGTCACCTTTGGAATAATCAGACTTTCCCAGGTTGATAATTTGTGTGGCACTTGACTGTTTTATTAATAAACAATTAAAGTGACCAACATTTTGGCGCCGTTGCCGGGGAAGGCGACTAAAGATTTTAAGGGTATTAAAAAATTTTCTTTAGAAATGCAGGATGCATGAGAGGACGCAAGAAGGGTAACCATTCAGGCGGCAAAGGCAAAGGAGGAGGAAGAAAAACTTTTATTGACGTTATTATTTCAAAAGTTGAGACATCCCAGAGGTTAAGCTCTCGAAGGCCACAGACCCAACACTCTTCCCAGACAGATTATCAGACATAGGAAGTAGTGGGACCAGAGAGGGTTATAGAACCATCAGAATATACTGAGAAACTGGTGGAAGAAGACGAACGACCAGTAGAAGAACCAATAGAGGAAGTTAAGGTGGAGGAACCAGTGCGGGACATTGAAATTCCAACAGAAAACTCCGAAGACCGGGCAAGTGCATCAGGAAAACAACCAATGGAGGATAACAATGAAGGACTTTTCGGTGGAGGTCGCAGAATAGAGGGAAGGGGAGAAAATTCTCTCTCCACCGTGGAATTCCCCATTGGATATCTCCCCAGAGGAGCAACTCCTATGAAGAATATCCCACTTTCAGCATTACCCAATTTCCATGGGTTATCCACAGAAGATCCTGATGAATTTCTTTTTGAATTTGATATACTGTGTAGAAGCTATGACTATGTTAATGCTGCTCAGAAATTGAAGTTGTTTCCAGCTACATTAAAAGGGAACGCATTAAGATGGTTCATGAGCTTGGGAGCTCATGTGATTACAACATGGGACCAGATGAAGGAGAAATTTTTGGCTAAATACCAAGATTATTGTCGAACAAGAGAAAGGAAGGAGGAATTATTCAAGATGACTCAGAAGGAGGACGAAAGTCTGGAGGACTTCGTGGAAAGGCTACAGTATAACATACAGTGATCTGATCATCTTGATATGAGTAAAGACATTCTCAAGTCAATATTGCTAAAAGGGGTACGAGATGATTGTTTAGATATGTTGAATATGCTTGGAAAAGGAGACATATCTAAGGAATCCTATGATGAGATTATCAATCTCTGTAAAAGATGTTCGAGAGGAGCAGCAAGCAGACCAAAGAGCAAAGACAGTACATACTCAAGAGTCCAGAAATCAGCAAGTGGAGGAGCAACACGGGCTGAAATAGGTAACTTACTTGAAGAATTTAAAACTGAAATGTTAAGCTCTTTTGCTTCACAAATTGATACCTTGCAGGTTAAAAAGAAGCAGGCAGAAGCAGAAGCTGCTCTGGCTATTTTCTGCTCTAAATGCAGGGAAAAACACC
This sequence comes from Pinus tabuliformis, assembly GCA_031772625.1. NCBI lineage: Eukaryota > Viridiplantae > Streptophyta > Pinopsida > Pinales > Pinaceae > Pinus > Pinus tabuliformis. The sequence continues at coordinate 1,830,580,662 of CM062818.1, read as the reverse complement.
CACTAAGGGAATGCCCCCTGGACAAGGTACCAATCTGCACTATCTGTGAAAAGGACCATGAGACTCAACAATGCCCTTCTTTGCCAGGAATAAAAGCAGCACTGCAGCCAACTGAAGAAGAAGCTGAAGCAGTGTACCTCCTCACACAGAGAAGGCAATGGCAACCATGAGGACAAGGTACGAATTCTAACATGTCGTTTAATCGTTGGAATAATCATCCTCCTTTTCAAACAAATTACCCACCCTTCAATCAAATGCAGTACCCACACCTTAATCAAATGAATTTCCCACCCATGCAGCAACCAAACCCTCCTTTTGTTGATCCTATGATGTGGAATCCCTGGGCTCTACAGCAAACCTATTATAATAAATGGAACCCGAATTTGACAGCTCCACAGATCCCATTTCCAAACCAATTACCTCAGTATCAGCAATCTCTCTCCTTACCATCAAATGCCCCACCAAATAATCAGACAATGAGACCTCAGCTGCCTGTACAACCTAACCCCAACCCGAATAATAATAAAGCTCTGCAAGTAATTGATGTTCAAAACCAACCGGTTTCCCCTATGCAATGTAATGACATTCATTTACGCTCTGGAAGAATAGTTGAACCCATTATTGATGACATTACTTCTGATTCTGATAAGGAAGAAATCAGAAAAGAAAAGTCATCTAATGCTGAAACATTTGGATCATCCTCTAATAACAATGCTGAAACAGTTGAAACATCCTCTAAAAAGACTGTTGAAGCAGCAGAGCCACCATTCTGTGAACGTTTGGTTCTTACCAAAACACTTGAGCCACCTGCTTTTAATCTGTTAGGGGAGCTGCATAATTTATATGTTAAAATTTCACTCTTACAAGCACTGAGAGATGTACCGATTTATGCTAGAACTGTTAGAGATATTTGTATTAAGAAACCTGGAAGAAAAGCTAAGGACCCCCTCACAGTTCATGTGATGGGTGATCTAGCTGCTCTAATGTCAGAAAAAAACCCCCCTGTGAAATATGGTGACCCTGGTCACCCTACAGTCACAGTTCAGGTTGGTAAAACCTTTGTTTCTAGAGTTCTAGTAGATCTGGGTGCTGCAATAAACATCATGACACTTGAAACAGCACAGTTACTGCAGTTAAAAAATTTAATTAGGGAAACCCCAACCATTCTAGAGCTGGCTGACCGCTCCACAATCAAACCTGAAGGAGTCATTGAAGACCTGATAATTTCAGTCGAATCTTGGAACTACCCAGCTGATTTTGTGGTGTTACAGACCAAAACAAAGTTGGGGGGTCATCCATTGATTTTAGGGAGACCTTGGCTGGCTACAGCAGATGCCTTCATCAGCTGTAGGTCAGGTTCAATGACAATTTCTAATGGATGTGAAACCAAACAGCTTACTCTGTACCCTCATGCTACACCTATGATTAATAATGATAACTCTGTGTGGTTAGATTATGAGGATGATGAGACTCAACCCATCTTGACTGTCGGACAAGCCCTAACTTTTAAAGATTCAACCGAAGATGAATTAATTAGTAGCTTTATTTTTGAACCTTCTTCGATTAACTCTCAAATACATGATCACTTGACTACAATCTTGGAATCTGAATCACAGCAAAATCTTAGAACTGAAGACTCATCTCAGACATCAGCTGACACCTCCTCCAAAAGTATAACAGTCGAAATCGAGCCTGGCAAAACATTAAATATAAACCCTAACCTAACAGATGCTGAAACACAACAGTTAATGAAGTTACTCCACGAGAATAAACAAGCATTCGCATGGGATTACACAGATATGAAGGGAATTTCTTCCGAATTATGTACTCACCGTATTTATATTAAAGAAGGATCCCGCCCAGTCTGCCAACCCCAACGATGAATGAATCCCAATTTAAGGGAAATTGTGAAGGAAGAACTTCAAAAACTGTTGAATGCAGGATTTATATATCCTATATCTGATAGTGAATGGGTTTCACCATTAGTAATAGTACCTAAGAAAAATGGGAAATGGAGAGTGTGTGTGGATTACAGAGCTTTAAATAAGGCTACTCAGAAAGATCATTTTCCCTTACCATTTATTGATCAGGTACTGGATAATTTGGCAGGTAAGAGATTCTTTTCCTTTTTGGATGGATTTAGTGGATATAATCAGATCAAGATTGCACCCCAAGATCAGGACAAGACCACTTTTACTAGTCCATGGGGGACTTTTTCCTATAGAGTTCTTCCATTTGGACTATGTAATGCCCCAGCAACATTTCAAAGAGCGGTGATAGGAATTTTTTCTGATATGCTTAATGATTCCTTAGAAATATTTATGGATGACTTTACTCCTTATGGTGTGACTTTTGAAGATGCTTTACAAAACCTTGAAAAAGTACTTAAACGATGTATAGAAGCACATCTTGCCTTAAGTACTGAAAAATGTCATATGATGATAAATCAAGGTATTGTTTTGGGACACTTCATTTCATTCCTAGGAATTCAAGTTGATCCAGCTAAAGTACAAGTAATTTAGACTCTGCCTATCCCTAAAACACAAATTGATGTAAGAAGGTTTTTAGGGCATGCTGGATATTATAGAAGATTTATCAAGGATTTTTCTAAAATAGCTTCTCCTTTGTTTGTGTTACTTATGAAAAATGTTGAATTTAAGTGGACTGGTGGTTGTCAAAAAGCATTTAATGAACTTAAACATCAATTGTCTACAGCTCCCATTTTAAGAGGACCTAACTGGGCACTCCCCTTTCATATATCCTCTGATGCTTCAGATACTGCAATTGGAGTTGTCTTGGGTCAAGAAGAAAACAATCTTCCCTATGCTATCCATTTCATTAGTAAAAATATGACCCCTGCTGAACTTAATTATACAGTCATCGAGAAAGAATTCTTAGCAGTTATTTATGCTATTAATAAGTTTCGACATTATATTACTGGTTACACTACTTTTGTGCATACTGACCACTCGGCCATTAAATATTTAATGAACAAATCAGTTACAAATGCTCAAGTTACCAGATGGTTATTATTATTACAAGAATTTGATATCACAATTGTAGATCGACCAGGTAAAGAAAATGTAGTTGCTGATTTTCTTTCTCGGTTAAAAACTGATGAAAACATTCCAGTGGATGATTCTTTTCCTGATGAATATTTATTTGCAGTATCTACTCACTCACCTTGGTATGCAGACATTGCCAATTACTTAGTTGCAGGGAAACTACCATCACACCTATCGCACAGAGAGAAAAGAAAGATCGTTCAGCAAAGTTCTAGGTACAACTGGATAAGTGGGTGTCTCTTTCACACAGGACTCGATCAGGAAATCCGAAGATGCATCAGAGAAGATGAAGTTTATGATATATTGAAGGCTTGCCACGATGGCCCTTGTGGAGGGCATTTTGCGAACAAAAGAACAGCACACAAGGTTCTTAGAATGGGTTACTATTGGCCCTCACTTTTCAAGGACGCGAGGAAATATGTTAGGGCCTGCGATAGCTGTCAGAGAATGGGCCAGCCTAATCACAGGGATGAAATGCCACTTAACCCCCAGGTAATACTTGAACCTTTTGAAAGATGGGCACTAGATTTTATAGGTCCCATCAATCCTCCATCCAATCAAAGAGTTTATATACTAGTTTGCACAGATTATATGACTAAGTGGGTAGAAGCTAAGGCACTCATCAAAGCTAATGAAGAATCAGTGTTAACTTTTCTATTTGAAGAAATCTTTGTTAGGTTTGGTTTGCCTAGAGAGCTAGTTACAGATGGAGGACCTCCTTTTAATTCTCATGGCTTCAAAGATACACTCCAGAAATATCACATTAAGCATAAAATGACTACACCTTATCACCCCCAGGCAAATGGGCAAGTGGAAAGTACAAATAAAGTCATAGAAGCCATTTTAACAAAGATAGTCAAGGAGAATAGAAGGGACTGGTTTCAAAGGTTACCTGAAGCATTATCGGCTTACAGAACTACTTGGAGGAACACTACGGGTTTTTCACGTTATGAATTAGTTTATGGTAAAAGTGTTTTTTTTCCTGTGGAATTTGAAATCAAAACCTTAAGGACTGCTTTAGCTGTTAACCTTGATTTGACTGATGCACAGACAGCTAGGTTGCAGCAGCTTCAGGAATTGGATGAAAAGAGGTTGGATGCCATCCATCAAACAACCATGATACAACAGCAAAGAACCAGGTGGCATGACAAAACTATTAAGCACAAGCAGTTCCAAAAAGGTAATTGGGCCTTACTGTATGACTCCCGTTTTGAAAATTTTCAGGGGAAATTAAGAACAAGGTGGCTAGGACCTTATGAAGTAGATGTTGTTTTTCCAAATGGAACAGTCAGACTCCTAACGATTGATGATAGTAGAACACCATTATTAGTGAATGGGTATCGACTCCGTTTGTATCAACGGCCTGTTTCTAAAGAGGATTTCAAAGCTACTTGCATGACAGACATACACTATGTTTTTTTGGGGGAACCAGCTATCCCTCAATGCACTTAATTTCCTGTTTATGTATTTATTTTTAGATTAGATTTCTTAACTAATAATCCTTGTCAAGGGTTGCCATGTTACAATTAATTATTTTGCAGATCTTAGCTTTGGATGGTGGCTGAAAAGAAAAATTCCAATATAGGAAGAATTAATCTGCAGATTGGAAAAGCATTGCCATGTCATTCCAGATCATAATTCATTCCCTCCACCATTTCCCGTTGCTGATACACCATTTCCCGTTGCTGATACACCATTTAATAATAAAATCCTCGTGTATAAAAACCCTCACACCTTACAAACCCTTTCTATAATGATCATTGACCTATTAAGGACGAGAAAACACTTTCCGACGCAACAACCAAAGGTAATTATAAAGGTATGCATGTTATGTGTGAATATTAACTTGTAGTTAATGAGGAGATAGTTGACATGACCGCTAAAAGCGTCGTACTGCCAACCATATCATTCAGCCGCAGTTGGGGGGGGATTACCGAAATATTGTAATCATTACATAACACGCCGATCACCGCCATCTCTATTCCTCATGATTGTGTCTAATCCACCTCGTTTATGCCTTATCACGTCATAATTTCATTTTGCAACGTTCTGCTCTATTTCGGCCTCGGCAACTCGGTTCTACACTTTGTATTCTGCCTAAAACAGTAACCATCGGAGGAGATGCTGTTAGACATGAACTGGGCTCGACGGCATTACTGGAACTTTACCGAGACGCATACCAAATCTTCCTACAAGCAGGATGGGTGGACTATTTCAGGAGACTTCCGGAATTTGATTTGCAACAGGTTCTCGAATTTGCATGCAATTTGACAAAGGGGTACTCTATTGTCCAAGGGGTGAGAATCCCAGTAACAGAAGAAGACATAGCGCAAGTTTCGGGGCTTCCAACCAACGGTATTCGCTGGTTCAAGAGGAAGCATATTATCCTCAATGCACAGCAAGATTTCTTGTTACCTGGGGAGTAGGTGGAAGCCAAAGGCAGGGGTGTTGCGCTTCGATCACTACCACCACCTTGGCCAAAAGTTGCAGAATTCGTCAAGCATTACTTCACTTGCAAGGGCCACTATCAGGTAGTCTACCAACATGACTTTGTTTTATTAAATCATTTGCGGCATGGTCGTCTAGTAAATATGCCTTATTATCTCCTTGGATGTCTGAAAAATATGGCACATTATACTGTGAATGCAAGGCACCAACTCCTCTGCCTCATGCACCATCGTTTGGTCCAGCTCCTGATAAATAGAGGCTTTGTCCTGCATAATCCACCTCCCCTCATTAATCCTCCCTAGCAAGCTAAGGAAAATCCTCAGCAAAATGAAGAAAATTCCCAGCAAGATGCTGAAACTCAGCAACCAGCAACAGGAACACCCCAATTAAGCACTGAAAATCTGCAGCAGTCCTCACCCCCCGATGAAGCCGAACCATCCACCCCCATAGTTCATATCCCTACCGATGATTCAGACGAGGATACCCTCATCACTTTCCTTAAAAGGAAAAAGCAACAGCAAACTGCAACCCCGTTAAAAAGAAGAACCAGGGCCTCAGTAAAGGCAGCTACTATTTCTGATGATTCCCTTACCATGAGTAAAAGTCCTCGCAAGAGGAAAACTACTGCCTCTCCTGTTTCCCTACCTCGGTAACGAACAAGGTTGTTTGCAGCAACCGAGGCCGTTCCTCCTATCATTTTAAATCCCCATATTCCGCATAGCCCTGAACCTTCACCTCCTTCACCCTCATATGTTGAAATTCAAAGTGTTCACGATTTTGTAACATCATTTTTCTCAACTGAGGCAGCTGCTCCACAAGAACCAGCTGCCAACAAATTCAAACCAGACATCCAAGCTGATATAGGATATGTGGCTGTTACACAAGAACCAGCCACTGACCTAATAGGTGCCACACAAGAATCACCTGTTCGGGAGCAAAAAGAAGACGACTTGCATGTGGCTGTTACACAAGAAACAGCCACTGACCCAATAGGTGCCACATAAGAACCACCTGTTGGGGAGCAAAAAGAAGACGACCTGCATGTGGTTGTTACACAAAAACCAGCCACTGACCCAATAGGTGCCACACAAGAACCACCTGTTGGGGAGAAAGAAGAAGATGCCGTAGGTGAAACTGATACACAAACTGACCCAATAGGTGAAACACAAGAACCACCTGTTGGGGACACATATGATGAAGTTAATGTTGAACAACAATTTTCTTCTCCTTTGGAATCTATAACTATAGAAGCCCCGGTTACTCTAGCCTCCCTACAAGAAGAAAATGAGTTCTTAAAATTAGAAATTAAGGTCTATCAGAAATATTTAGCAATGGCTAGGGAAGCCTATAAAGAAGAACTCAATCTGTACATGTTAGCTCAAGTAGCATCTCAAGCTGAAAAGAGTGTAGAGAAAGAGCAATACAGTGAATACATGTGCAGTGAATGTGGGGATATCTATACTCAAGCAGGATATAAGATAATTGTTGTCCCATTGACTGGAGTCGGCCCTGTTATATTTAAAAAGGAACACCCTGCTGTTACACAAGAACCAGTAGGGTCTTCAAGGATTTCAAAAGAAGAAATAGAACCACCCCAGCCTACCCAAGTTATTGATGAATAGAAACCAGAATCAAAATATTTTACAACTGTGCATATACAAACTGAACCTCCTTGTGTTAGCAATGCTCATGCACAGACTTCTAGTTTTCAAGAATTAAGCAACACATGGAAAGCAGAATACGAGCTCTCCCAAGGAAAGGCATTTCAACAGCAGAAGTCATTATGGTTTAACTATGCCTATAGGAATTGGGAAGCAATGGAACAGTCTCGTGCACAGCACAAAGAAAATAAGTAATTAAAAGCCAGACTGTCCCTTATCTTCGATTTGGTCCAACGCTTACTGGCTACAAGAAAGCCTTATTTTAATTATTCTGTATTCTTGAGAGAACACTTAGCGTTCCTCCAACTAAAAGCAATAAAGGATGGAAGACCACACCAGGTCTCTACACCACAACAATTCATTGAAACTTAAATGAAACTTTTGTAGAAGCACCAAACATGATATCTAATTCATTGAAACTTTTGTAGAAGCACCAAACAATGACCAGAATTTTTTGTGAACTCTATCTTCACAATGAGGCTATGCCTGAAGATAGAAAGATTAATTTACTTCCTATTTGTGGTGATATTCAAATAAGAGCTTTTATTTCCTTTTTGGCCAACCAACTCACTTGGCAGAATGCTTTCATGTCTGCAAAACACAATGAGGAGAACTGTCTCCTCTGGATTCGTCCGGAACCACAGAATGCAGCCATCTTCCTCATGGAACATCAACGGAATCTACGAGAGCCAGGCATGGCTGATCACATTAGGAATCTGCAAGCAACAGTCTTGAAAGACTGCCAACATTATGTCAAAGTTAAAGGACCTCTGGCCATAAAAGCAAATGAATTATTCTGGGAACACTGTCCCAAAAAAAGACGGGAATACCATCCCTACAATCCCCTCAATATTCAGGCAGCAATATCATGGATACCTGATTATGTAAAATGCATGAGACAATGTGTTGAATGGTGGATTGGTTTCCGTTTTCATTTCCCTCTCTTATGGCTTCCTGGAGAACAATACAAGGCTCAATTTACATTGACTAAAAAGGAAGAATTGGCAGCATGGAAAAGACTTCAGAATGCCCAAGGGTTCAGAGACATGGTTGACAACACTTTCTACACTTACTGCATAAGAAATCTATACTGTTCAGCCCAGTATTCTGATTCAGATTCAGATTAGACGTTGCATGCGGACATGCAACATTTTCAGTTGGGGGGGATGTTAGGTTCCCATATTGTCTATTTTTGATTGTATATTTCGCCATTATATTACCCTCTTCAAACCTTAGTTGAAAGCCTTTGCTAGTGTTTTGGGCTTAATCACTCCAAAAGGTACAGAGTAACTTTCCTCATTGCTATATATTTAATTATTCAACACGTAATCATGCTATCTTTATAATTGTTCCCTGAAGTTGATTAAAGTGCTGACTAATTGCTGAAACTGCCTAACTGGTAGGATCACATTTTTTCGTTGCTGAAACAGCGGAAACAACGCAAACCGTGAAGCTGAAATAGCAAGAACAACATGAACCTCGAAGCTAAAACAACACGAACAACACGTGCACTTTGAGGAACAGTTGGGATTTGCGTAACAAATCTGCATCGGCAAAGGAGTCTGACCAATTACTATATTGTTCGTAATGATCATGATCCTCATGACTGTAACAATATTTTGTTATCAAGAACTGACTTTCTTATTTTTGGTACAAAAGGGTTGAATCTGAATGTATGAAAATTTTTTGTAATAAATGTCTCCTCTATAAAGAGGAGACATCTACATTAGAGAGGGGGACAGAAAGGAGGGAAACAAATTGTAACACAGAACTTGTAGTGAAGGGATGAGACTGAATATCTTTTTGTAATATGGTTTATTGGAAGATGAATACAATCCTGTTCTGAGTATTTTATATTAATTCTTGTGTTCTGGGGAATCTTGTGAGAAGGACAGGGCCCACCTTCATCACAAGATTCACCCATCTCCTTTCTGTTGTGTGGTGTGTGTGTGTGATTTCTGTTTATATCACAGTTACTGCTTCTAATGATATTTACTTTTGCTGAAACTCTGTTTTCCTTTTTAACTGATTGATGTTGCATATGAGTGCCTCACCGGTGATTAGGATTTAAAGAGTGTATGGGTGAACTGGACAACAGAGGCAGGTGCTGGAATTCCTTACTCTGAGGATATGGTCTTGATCCTTTGTTGCAGGACAGCCATCACTTCCTTTTGCAGATTTGTTTCCTTTAAGTTATTTGTTCTTACTTCATTTTCTGCAATAGGTTGTAACTACTGTAACTGCTGTAACACAGAGTAGGTATTTAATAGATAGTAGACTATTTATACTACAGCTTTTAATACCATTAAGATTGAGTACATACAGTACGTAGTCACCTTTGGAATAATCAGACTTTCCCGAGTTGATAATTTATGTGGCACTCGAATGTTTTATTAATAAACAAATAAAGTGACCAACAGTCAAGTTCTGGCAATATTGTTTGAACTGGGAGCTTGTCACCTATAACCTTCTTTAAACATGAAACATGGAAAACTGGGTGCAATCGAGAAGCTGCAGGAAGCTCCAATTTGTATGCCATAGTACCAATCTTTTGCAACACCTTGTATGGACCATAATACTTTGTTGATAATTTATTATCCTTCTTAGCTTGCTTGAGGGACATTTGCTTATATGGTTGTAGCCGTAGGAATACCCAATCACCTACATCAAAACTTCTTTCACTGCAATGTTGATCTACCTGTTGTTTCATTCTATTATGTGCCAACGCAAGGTTATCCTTTAAGAGTTGGAGGACTTGATGTTGATGTTCGATGTGATGTTCCACTGCTTGAACCTTAGAATTTTCTCTTAAATATGATGTGATGGATGGTGGTTGATATCCATAAAGTGCCATAAATGGGGTCATTTTTGTTGCTGTATGGAAGGAAGTGTTATACCACCATTCAGCCAGAGGCAACCATTTGACCCATTGTGTCTGTTTATCATATACAAAGCAACGAAGATATCCTTCCAAACATTTATTTACTATCTTATTTTTCCCATCAGATTGAGGATGATAAGATGAGATATGAGCTAACTGAGTACCAAGAGAAGAAAATAATTTTGTCCAAAAATTTCCAGTGAAAATGGGATCTTTGTCACTTACAATAATCTTTGGGTTTCCATGCAGCTTTTGAATTGTTTCCATAAATGCAGTAGAAACTGTACTGGCTTTAAATGGATGTGATAATGCACAAAAGTGTGCATACTTGGTAAGTCTATCAACTACCACCATGATGACACTCTTTCCCTCAGACTTGGGTAAACCCGTGATAAAATCCATTGAAACCTCCTCCCAGCGTTGGCTTGGAATGGATAAAGGTTGTAATAGACCCGGTGTCTTAATTGTTTCAACTTTATTTTTTTGGCAAACCAAACATTCTGCCACAAACTTTTGAATATCTAATTTAAGGCCATCCCAAAAAAAATCCTTCTTAACCCTATGGTAAGTTTTTAAAAATCCTGAGTGCCCTCCTAAGGGAGAAGTGTGCAATTCCATAAGAATATTTTGTTTTAGCTGGGAATTCTTACAGAGGTATAAGCGATCTTTGTACCATAATGAATCATTTTGCCATATAAATGTATCAGACATACTGGAATCTTGTTGTAACTTCGAATAAGTGCCCACACTTCTTCATCATTCTTCCATTCCTCCCTTTCTTAGTTTATCCAATCTGGTTGGATAATAGAAATGGCGCACAACAATGCTTCCACATCCTCATCCTTTCTTGAGAGTGTATCTGCCACCACATTTTGTTTCCCTTTTTCGTAGATGATGTCAAAGTCATAACCCAACATCTTTGTGACCCACTTTTGTTGCTCTTCAGAGGATAATCTTTGTTCTAAAAAGTATTTAAGGCTATCATGATCCGTTTTTACCCTGAAGTGTCTTCCCATTAGGTAGAGTCGCCATTTCTTAAGTGCATGGAGTATTGCCAATATTTCCTTCTCATAAATAGCTTTGTGTAAAAACTTTCCCTTGATTGGACGACTTTCAAAAGCAATGGGTCTTTCATCTTGCATTAAAACAACACCAATTCCATTTCCTAGAGCATCACATTCCACAATAAAGGTTTTTGTGAAGTCTGGTGTAGCTAAGACCGATGCTTGGCACATTGCCTCTTTAAGATGTTCGAAGGCCTTTGTTGCTTCTGGAGTCCATGAAAATGAATCTTTCTTCAATAATGTTGTTAGAGGTGCTGTTATTCTCCCATAATCCTTAACAAACTTGCGATAATACCCTGTCAACCTGAGAAATCCTCACAGATGCTTTATGGATGTGGGGATTTTCCATTCCTTAATGGCTTTAATTTTGCTAGGGTCTACCTTAACTCCTTCATGAGATACAATATGACCCAAATATTCCACCTCTTGTACTCCAGAGAAACATTTAGATCTTTTTGCATATAATTGTTTCTCCTCCAATAGTTGTAGCACCCTGTCAACATGTTCAACATAATCCTTCCAAGACTTGTTGTAGATTAGTATATCATCAAAAAATACTAACACAAATTTTATAAGGAATGGTTTGAAAATGGAATTCATCAAACCTTGAAATGTTGAAGGTGCATTGGTAAGGCCAAAAGGCATGACCAAAAATTCATAATGACCCTCATGAGTTCTAAATGTTGTTTTCAGAATGTCTTTAGTCTTCATTCTGATTTGATGATATCTTGAACGAAGATCCAACTTGGTGAAGTAAATTGATCCATGCAATTCATCTAGTAATTCATCAATGACAGGAATGGGAAACTTATCTTTAATAGTGAGCTTGTTGAGCTCCCTATAATCTGGACACATGCGCCATGATCCATCCTTCTTGTGCACCAATACTACTAGAGTAGAGAAATAACTTTGACTCGGTTGAATTATACCAGCCTCTAGCATTTCTGCAACCATACGTTCAATTTCACTCTTTTGGGCATAGGGATATCTATACGGCCTAATGTTTGGAGGAGCACTTCCTGGAATCAGATGAATAGCATGATCATGATCACGAATAGGTGGGGGGGCTTTGGGAGTCTCAAATACCTTGGAATGATTGTCCAAGACTTTTTGGAGATCTGGAGAAATAGATGATTCCAATGTGGAAACATCTAGCGAACATAATTATGCAATTACACCTCTTTGTTCCCTTTTTAGAAGCTTTGTCATACCATTAGAGCTGATTATCTTTCTCGGTTTCCCTGCAATACCCCTTAATTCAACTTCATTTCCTTCAATAGAAAATTTCATGAAAAGTTCTTGAAAATTAAAAGCTATTGTACCCAAGGATTGTAGCCGTTGGACTCCTAATACAACATCAGCACCTCCCATTGGAATGGAAAGAATTGGGCTAGTCAATACATATTCTCCCATGGATAGCTTGATATTATGGCACTTTCCAGAGAAATTTATTGTTCCTCCATTTGCAACCATCACTTGACACTCTGGTGCTAGATATAAGAAGCAATTCAATTCTTTTGCTACCTTACAATGAATAAAATTGTGGGTACTTCCTGAATCAATCAACAGTATTACCTTTTTCTTCTTGATTTGTCCTTCTATATTGATGATTTGAGGAGTGGTAATTCCCACCAATGAATTACAATATATGGTCGGATTTATTTCTTCTTTATCGAGGCTTTGTTCCTGGAGTATATCCTCTTCTTTTGACCTTTCTTGCTCCTTTTCTTCTTCCTCTTCACAATCTATGTAGAATAATTTCTTCTCAGCACACTTATGACCTTTAGTGTATTTGCTATCACAACTGTAACAAAGCCCTTTTTCTCTTTTTTCTTCCAATTTTTTTGGTGTCAACTTATAGGTTGTGGAAGACTAGGGGCAACAACACTTCCATCTTTATAGTTGTGAGTGGTATGCTTCCTGGTTGCCATAATTTTTCTTTCCATTTTTCTTGCTAACCTGAATGCCTTCTCTAATGGATCAGGTTCCCAAAGGCGAACATCATGTTGGATATTATCCTTTAAAGTCCCTATGAACACATCAATCCTATGCTCCTCTGGAATATTTTTTACCCTTAAGTTCAATTTTTGGAACTCCTCAATGTGTTCCATTATTGAACCCTTTTGTTTGAGACTTATCAATTGGCTAAAAAAAGTGTTGCTTTTTGTATCCTCATAATGTGTTGTCAATTCATCCGTAAAAATTGCCCAAGTGATAATTTTTTTACAAGAGCAAAACCATTGATACCATACAAACTGATTTGGTTCCAAATATAAAATTGCAATACGTACCTTGTGTGTGTTTTGCACATTATTGAGATCGAAAAATTGCTCCATCTGTAATATCCATGTTGCAGGATCCTTGCCATCAAACTTCCTCATATCGATTTTTGGAATATGGTGGGTCTTTGATCCCACATTAGAGTTTATGAAATCATGATTAACATTTCTTTTGTTCGCATCATGAGTTTCCTTTACTACCTTTTCACCATTAGTAAGTGTTTCTTGTAGAAAATTTGTCAAATCTGTCTTCAAATCTGCCATGTCTCTCTTCAAATATGTCTTCAAATCTATCTTCAAATCGTTCATCTTAGCTTCCACGCCCTTTATCTTAGCTTCTATTAGCTTTTGTGAGAGTGATATTTGTTGCACTTGGTCTTGTAATTTTGCTATATCATGTAGAATTTCTTCCTCTTCTTCATGAGCCATGCTAGAGCTTTCTGGTTGCTTACTAGGTGTTTGCATTTTCTTTCCTCCGGGCATCAGTTACCAATAATAATGTTCTACTATGCCCTTTGAATTCCTTCAAAATAAATTTTCAAACCAAGCTTAAGCAAAAATTTAAAAAAATCTACACACCTTTTTTCACTTTATAGGAGCCTGATATTGCTTCTGATGTATCTCTGTACTTTCGAATCATCCAGTTCTGAAATTATGACCTGCAGTAGCCCTCTGTGTCCTCTTTCCAATGCCACCAGTGTGATCCCAATTGGATTCTCCAAGGAAGAGTTATGCGAAATCTCCCACAGTGACCTGATTATAGACTAGTTCAGCAGAGCGAATTTGTACGACATGCCACGAGTCACTATTTCAACCTTTGGCTCTGAAAAAATATATACAAGAAACTACAGTCCGTCCTCTTTTTTTACCTTCTTACGAAATTTCAATCCGATGCTCAGAGAGAAAGTTATGAAAATTTTCCCTAGGTCACCTGTTTGGAATGTAATTCAGGAGTCTGCAAAAAGACCAACTTCCTTAGATCATATCTCCGCAAATATAGCGCAAAAAGCTGTGAAATTTGGTCCTGAGATGCCACGATGACCTGTTTGGAGTAGCGAAACCCTAGAATCCAAAGCTTTGATACCAAATGTTATGAAATTAGCTCAAGAAAAAGATAGAAAAGATAGATCAACGCCTTAGAATTCAGCCTCTTCGAGGGGGCAACCTCTTTTACATTACATAAATGAACAATTCTTGGATGATTCAAATGAAAAAACCTCGTTTCTATATATAGGAGTCTAAGGAGTCATAATATAACCTAGCCAACCTAACAATAATAATATAAAGCCACAAAAACAACAATAGAGGGATTCTATGGAGCACAGTAATAACAATATGGGGACAATAGGGGCACAACAATATTAATAAGGGATACAACTGCAATAATAATGGGGTAATCGCTAGTATTATAGGGACCCAACAGTGTTCTAAGAGGTAGGCCCTGTTAATTAATTCTAGCTTAAGGAGACTTTCCATAGATTTTTTGTTTGTGGCTAGACCCACTCTCTCAGCCTAGAGGAATTGTTTATGTCGGCACTAAGAATTTACCTATACCTGACAAGCCACAATTAAGTTTTTTTCTCTTTAATAAGAAGACTTCTATGAATGTATAATTAAATCTAAATGCAAACTAATCCTAGAATGCTAGCAAAAAGGAAAAATATCATAAGCCTATCTAGATTAGGAATATGTATACCTAACCCAACCAAGAGAAAAGTATTTAAATGATTGGGATGTAAATATGTCTCGGTTATAATGAATATCAAGCTAACGAAGTAGTTCAATTAACTGATATTATGAATACCAAAACACATTATGTTTAGAAATCTATTAACTCAGATAATTAATCAACAACATTTCGGAAGTAGTTCACAAAATGATGATAATTGTTAAATCAGTAACTTGAATGATTAAACAATCACATAAGGAAATAGTTCACAAGATATTACTATTTGTTAAATCATAATTAAAAGATTGTTTTCTGAGTAAATAGTTACTTAGAAATCATAATTCAACACACAAGAGAAGAGATAAATAACAACATATTCTTGAGAAAAATTACTCACATCAACAATAGTGCGCAATATGAATGAAAATGACACATTTATGCCATTATAAAATGAAACTAGTATAAAAACAATAGTGTTTTAAATAACAATCTATTGAAACCGTTTCTCTCGTTGTAATCTCTAACAACCCTTTACAATGCTTTAATTTTTGTTGTTAAAACAAGAGCTACAATAGTGCAAGCTCTGCTCTCCATACATAATTCAGAATGCAAAAGAAAAATCTCAATAATCCCCAGATCTAAGATTAATCCTCTCTCTACCTACAACCTAAAATACCAATCACAATAGTGCTTTAAGAATTACAAAATTGCATAATAGAGAAGCCCTTTGCTCCTTCTACAAACTACTATTTATAATTTACAAAAAGAATTCCAAATAGGAGAGTTGTTGAAGACTAATTATGCTCCAATGATTTTCATTGGTCCAAATTCCTATTTTTCTATTCCTGGAGCAATTCTATTGATTGAAATCTTCTTTTCCTCATCTCTTCAATTGTTTTCATGTCAAAACCAATCAAAATTTAATTAAAATACAAATTAAAATCAAAATACTAAATCTGGACATAAAATATCTCCAATCAAAACTTAACTAAATGAATAAATAAAAATAAATCTAAGATTTTTTTATTCCTATAAATATCTAATTGGTCAAGGAGAACATGGACGAATGGCTCTGCACTTAGTAAAGGCTATGAGCAAATGAAAATGCAAAAAATTAAACTCAGAAAATTAATTTTGTTTAAAAGTTCAGAGTTTTATCTTCTACTAAATTTTATACTCATTAAATTATCAAATCTGGGTATTCAACCACTTCATGAATATTCTCTATGATTTTAGCTATCCAACGAGCCATCCTGGACCTTATTTGGCCAAGTAAAACTCAACTTATGAGCTTCCAAAATTAAGTCAAAACTGCCAAAATTCTAGAAAACTTGTTGCATGGGCTAAACATGGGAATTTTTTAATTAAAATCTAATCCTAAATTAAATTGTTATTATTTATTAATTAATACGTAATTTAATTGTAATTATACTATTAAATTTAATTAATTGTGCCAAGAGGTGCTCTACATCCCAATATATGAGGGAGAGAATCCTCTCTAACTGTTGCTCCCCATTGTCACTGCAAAATGTGCCAAGGTCCCAGATGTGCCACTGGATTGTGCCTGACCTCTGCACTGTCCTGATATGAAAGAATCCTTCAATACCAGGATCCTAGGCAATCTTGTCCAACATGAAGCTCCCCTCACTCCACTCACTATCCTACCCGGTGAAAGTACCAAAAGTCCCTTGCTCCATTAGTGACTCGCGAAAACCCAATGGAAGATCTTTATGATCTCCCCATACAGTAGTCGGTGCATCCCTAAAGGTTATTGAGCTCTGAAGAGTTGTCATGCCCCAGTTTCCTTCTAGTCCCAGAGTGGTGCCACCATGTTGACACTGCGTTACTCTGACTATGGCATACTCCCCATCATGCGTAGTCAGTATCCTCCTCTCCTAGAACTCGATGGTGGAATATTGAAAGAGGCAAGACACATCGTGCCTGGGCATCTCCATGGCACCAAGGCCTATCCATCCAAATCCAACTCTGACCCTATGCAGCAACAGAGAATGTCTGCCTCCCCATATGATGAAACCCTTTATTAACCCCCATGTGTCATCCCAAGAGAGAAGTATATCACTCTATGCCATGAATCTACTCATCATGAGTGATCTATTGATCAACTGAATCCTTGTATCCCATAACCAGACCTATTGTAGCATAGCCCTGTCAACCAATGGAATCCCTCTGTCCCTCGTCTATAGTCCTTGCATGTGATCACTATATAAGCTCCATATATCATGGGCTAATATGATGTATGCTAATCTGCCCTATGTCTACCACTGTGTAGTACTGAATATTGCTAGAAGACATGTGTGCCAAAGAGCTACCCCCTGAATGCAACCAAAATATGGTTATCCAATACTCGTAATCGACTCAGGGTATGTGGATCCCTCCTATCCCTGCCAACCATCTCCCTTGGGTCTTCCATCTTCCCTCTCGATAATGTGCCAATATAAGGTCTAGAGCCTAGACACATACTAGGAAACTACCTCAGTTGTACCCGGTATCCTCTGCTCATGCATGGTCCCAACATGCCTTGAGAAAATAGTGACACTTGTCTCCCTCGTGACTAGTTCCTTAGACGTAGGCTCAGTGATAAACGACATGCCACCCTTGCAGATGATCACCTCATCCCCCAATATGTGGTTGTCAACTATTGCAACAACCCAATGCCAGTGCTGAAAATCCTCCCCCCTAGCATGTTGAGTGTCACCCAAATATCTCAGGTGAGCTCCTCGTCCTCCACTGCCCATGCCGAGTGGTGGGCTCCAGTATTGTAGCAATAATGCTACAACTCCTGGAACTCCCTTCTTTAATTTTATCAACCCGGTAGTTCGTAACAAACTTGGAAGCGACGGTGCTGTATGCACAAGTACTAGCTCTTGCCGCAGCTGTCACTTGGTCAGCTGGAACAAGTCCACTAGGGGCTTAAGCCAACTTCTATGAGCTCTTAGAAGAAGCTTTTTAATTGATGGATGAAAGCTAACTCGAAGGAAGCTAACCTAATTGCAAAAAGAAACTGAAAGCCAAAAACAAACGCAAACCCTAGCAAACCCTAATTCTACTAGCTAGTCCTACTGACACAAAGGAGAGCATGCAAACTACTGAAAGAGATGCCATTACTTCTAGGAAGGTAAAATGCATGTGTCTAAGTTATCACTATCTGAAGAAAACATCTTTTTGTATTTTTGATTAAGTTATGAGAATTATCATGCATGTGCTTTTAATCTAGCTTTTCACTGTGCAGAGGTGGATCAAGGAGGAGAAATGCTTGGGAAAGGTTGGGAAGGTTTAGAGAGGGTCTAAGGAGTCCCTAACACCCTTTCAGAGAGTTTCACAAAGTTTGGCTATCAAGAAACCTCATTTGTGAGCTTCTACAGGAAGTCTGCAGGGGTTCTACAGGATGTTCAGAGATTTCTACAGGATGTTCTAAAAAGAGGATTTTGGAGAATGGATGGAGGGAAAAAGATGGAGGAATGAGTATGGAGGTGAAATAGGGGTGTGAAGAGGTCTAGGGCTTGCTGGATGAGGCTAAGGAGCGATTGGATTTGTTCAAGGATGGATGAAGCGATGTTGCACAAGAAGATGAGAATCATGGCAAAGTAAGCGGATGAGGCAAATGTAAGGTAAGGTTTATAAGTGAAGGATGAAGCAGGTAGGTTGGATGGAGTATGGGCAGGTAAGGAAGGATAACAGGTACTCTGCAAGTGGTTTTTCAAACTGAACAAACAAAGACATGCAAGAAAACAAAGATCTAGTTATGCTACCCTAATATGATCTAGCTAATAGTAGCAAGAATGGACAGCAGCTTTATTTGCAAGGAAACCATGTACAACACGTGAGCAAGAACAGTCCAAAAGATCTGAATGCATGACTAAATCCTACCACTCTATTCCAAACATAAAAATCTACTTCAACCATCAAAAGAAATCTAAATAACAAAGAAAGATCTAAATCTAGATAGCAGATTTTATTTTAAGAACGCAGCAAAACACATAAAGATAAACAAAGGAGGTATTGGGCACTTGAGATGGGCCCAACCCCAAGAGCTATAGCCTCCTAAGAGAGATTTAGAGCTGGTGCAAAGCTGGATTCATCTTTATTGAGCAAGAAAAGAAGAGTTACATCAAAACTGTCCACAAGGAGAGCTTGAGAATGAGCTGAAAGCAAAGCTAATCTATTGCCTACAAATCGAATTACAAAATGACTACAACAAGGCTATGAAATGATTAACTACTAGCTACTATCTACTGGCTAACTAGCTAACATCCACTGGCTAACCAAAATGAGGCCCTAAGCCTTCTTATTTATACAAATTGGGGACCCAACAGTCCTCCTAAAATTTAGGGACTCGGCTGCCCAAAACTTGGAGTTAACAGCAATCCTACTTGACTTGCTTGGCTGCCCTTGTGCTGATTGATTCGGTGGCCCTTGAACTCCGAGCTGATGGTGGAGAATTCGAGGTAAGGGCCCATAAATGAAGGGGACACCTTCCTACAAATCCTCTCCCTTGTCTTCCCACGAATTTGGCTGCCAAGTGCTCATTAAGACCTTCAATTTTGTCTCCAAGTTGACCAAAAAGGCTACACAAAGCACCCATTAGACTTGTTGGCATAATGACTAACCAAATTCACTCTATTAACATAAATATAATCAAAAACATGCAATAAACTAATGAGAATGGTGGATTAAGTCAAATTAGGAGGTTGAATGAGCCCAAATAATTATCCATTTTTGGGGCTCATCATCACCCCCCTACTGAAAGTGTTGCTCATCCTCTGAGCAACCAATCTCTCTCTGCATCTTTGATGGCCCTGGTGGCCTCCTTGGCTAAAATCTCGGCCGATTTCTCCTTTGGCTTCCCTCTTTTCAAACTTCTTGTAGAAACAGTTCGCTGGCTTCCTGTAGAAACAGTCCTCTGTCTTCCTGTAGAAACAGTCTGCTAACTTCCTGTAGAACCAATTTTCTCTGATTTTGCTTGCTTGGTTGGGGGTGCCTTCTCCTTGAACTGTGCTATGGATGCCTTGGGTATGTCCCTACTTGTTTGGCCTTTTTCAGTCCTTTCCATCCTGCTCTGTAGTCTTTTCTCCCTGGGTATTAGTGCCTTCATTCCTCCCACAGTTTTGGCCTCAACAATTTGGCCCTTTTTCTTGCTCTTCCTTTTGTTGTTCTTGTGGCATTTCCTGTGATGGCCTATCCTGGGTCTTCTTACCACTGACTTTCTCTCTTGCCTCCGCATGTTTCCTTTCTTCAATTTTGCCTCAAATTTTGTAAAAAAAAACTTTTTACGCTTCTCAACTCTCTCATTACATCTAAAGCTGAAAACAACTCCAGAAGGAGCACTGCCATACTTGCCCTTAGAATCTCTGATTGATTTTGCACTTGCAGTTGAGGAAAAAGTGGAATGAGCATCTTCCTCTAGCTTCATATTCACTTTCTTGGAAGGATTCACATTCTGGTCATGTAGATGTAGATCTTCAGAGAGCAAAGGATTGTAAGCAACTTGTGTATCCAGTTTCACTGGCATCTTGTCCTTTTAAGGAACTGAAGAAGATGGGGTACCTCTTGCACCCATATGCTTGTTCATGTCATTAGCTGCTACATCAATAGGATGTACTCCTGTGGAAGCCCTTTTGTCAGTTGCAAGAGCAAATGGTTGTGGAACAGTATACTTCAACCTTGCAGTTCCATTTTTTTTGTTGGCCGATGAACTGAACCTTCTGTAGCTGACACTGTGACTTCCATATGCTCCAATTGAGACTTTTCTCCCATATTTCCATGTGAACTCAAGTCAATGCTACCTCTTGTTCCAACCTTTACAACCCCTTTGATAGAAGTACTTGGATGAAATGGCCTTGACTTCTGCATTTGAGAATTTCCACCTTTACCAAGAACACTTGAACCAGGCCTATGTGATTTCAACTCTGTCAAATGCTAGTTAGACATATTTCCATTACCCTTAGAAACTCCATTCTTCTTATCGTCAGTCACATTAGATTGGCCTGCAGTTGAATCACGTACTTTAGACTGACGTTTGTGGTCATCGTATGCTTCACCATCTGTCTCAGTACTGTCTTGAACAATTGCTTTCTCTTCTGCTTTTTTTTTTTGTGGCCTCTTCAGATTCAATCTCCTCCGCCAGCATTAGAAGTTCATGTAGACCAGTTGTAGTTGTCAATATTATATTTGCATCGACTACCCCTTTTTCATTCTCAAACTCCCCAGGGCAGAAAGAGAACTGAGGGCCCAGACTATTGGACAAGGAACAAATTTCAATGTTACCATCGACAACCTATGAGCTCAAATTCTTCTCCATGGCTCTGACTAATCCACCTTCATCCACCATGATATGGGAAACATCTGCAGTCCTTACCATAACATGATCTGTTCTAGCTTCGTCCACCACTCATTTGGAGCTTGAATTTCGATGAAAATCCCACATTTTCTTTCTGCATGGTTGTTTTCTGCGTTTCCTGTAGAAACGCCTGTAGACTATGATAGGTGGGAGATTTTTTAAAAATGACAGAAATCTAAGAAATCAGGAAGAAAACTTGTAGAGGACCATTGGTTAACTGATCTGGAAGTGGTGGATGCGTGCTCCAGTTGTAACCGCAGTTGAACAGAGGGTGTGAGAGTCAGCCGAGCGTCATTTAATTTTGCCGTGATTCATGGTGAGGGAGTGTAGTGGCCAAGCGTACGTGGCCACATGCAGACAGCAGTGCTGTGATGAGCTGCATGGCCTCTTCCCGTTAATCAGTTGCACTGGAGTTACCACTGTCTTTTTTTTTTTTTTTTAATTCCCCGTGACTGACTACACACATGCGTTGATGATCCCTGGATGAGTGCAATCATACTTGCTACCTTTCTAACTGAATCTCACCATCTCATTCATTCATGCAATGCTTTAGATTAGATCTATGCAAACAAAGGAACAAGTTTAGTCACGTACCTGCAAGTCGTACGTGGTTGCTTTGCTGCATGCATGTGTTGATCTTCATTTGCTGCATGCATGTGTTGATGTAGTTGCATGGTGGCTTGATTGATGATTCATGGTTTTTTTTTCTTGTGCAGGTGTCCTCTGGACGAATCCAAGCTGCAGGAGTTCATTTCCACGTTAAGACCTGCACGTTCAAGCTGTTGCTGCTGCATTGTCACAGAACCAGAACTTGTTTTCGCCATTTCTCCCAAACGGTGAACCGGATTGATCTGAAAATTTCTGAGCATGTTCCTATCATCATTATGCATCTCCCATAAAAAAATCGTGATCAATGGATGCACGGATTTCGAGAAAAATGGAAAATGGCTGAAGATTTCAGAGATCGATTTCTCGGAAACCGTGCATCAGAATCGGTTGAAACTGCTTGGGTAGGTTACTATCACTCACATGCATATCCCCACGAAACAGGTTTTGAAACGGATGCACGGATATGGATAAAATGCAAAAATGGTTGATGGTGATGGAGGCTGATTTCTTGGAAACCGTGCACCGGAACGGCATGAAACTGCTCAGGCATGTTTTCATCACCCTTGTACAATTCCCCATAAAACAGTTTGTCAAATGGATGCATGGTTTTCAAGTTATGGAAAAAACAAATTCTGTTCTATGTGTTTTTGCTTCAAGGCACTTTGCATTTTTGCATGGAAGGGAAAACTGAGCTTGGGCTGTGATGCAGGTATGGAGATGATGGAGGAGGAGTTGGAAGATTGCATGAGGGTTTCTGAACCCTTGAGGAAGCTACCATGTTCGCCAAACCACTTTTTGAAATCCATGTCTAGTTTCCCACAATTTCTGCAGGAAGTTCCTGTAGAAGCACAATGAGGTGGAAAAAATGATGGAGAAAGGCAAGGGATGGACACACAAGTGCTTGTAGGCCTAATCAACAGATTCCCACCATCAGATTCCATTTTAGACTTGAATTTGGTTCGTCCAAAGGTTCTACAGGATGTTTCCTGTAGAAATACAGAGCTTCCTGTAGAAGGCACAAGAAAAATTCCTTTAACCTTGATTTGAGTGCTCCTCCTGTCATGAAACGTCCTTCTTGCAACCTGCAATTAGCCAATGGAATTAGTTTTATTTTTCTTTTTCTTTTTCTCTTTTGTTTTTTTTTTGAAAAACAACTAGGGCACCTCATGGAGGTTTTCACCCTAATTGCCTGCCTTGGGCGCCTCCAAGGGAGGTTTTCACCCAAAGATCTTATTCTCTTTTCTCTTTTTTCCAACCCATTGACCACCTCATGGAGGTTTTCAATCAATGAGCCAATATAAGGCGCCTCCGAAGAGGTTTTCACCTTAGATTTTTATTTTCTTCTTATTTTCATTTTTTTCTCTTTTTTCTTTTTTTTTCTTCTACCCTACCCTACTTGAAAAACAAAATCATTTTCAAGTATAAGAATACTTCCAATGGAGCCATGTGCACATCGATATTAGAGAAAAAATGATGTGAAGGCTCGAAATGCATGCTTGGACAACTATCCGGACTTTAGAGACCAAATGATCTGACTTTGAAGGGATCAAATATAGCTGAGGAAGAGAGTACCGCTGCAACTTAGTCGCCTTCTGAAACCATATCTCAATATAGCTTTGATATCCTTGGTCCTTTTGCTGGTCTGGATCATGTTTCATGTCACCTTCTAACATGACTTTCTCATCTTCCTCTTTTTGCTGATCTTTCTCTTGAACACATGGAAGATTTGATGCTAACCATGAGGAGGCTTTCTCGATCTTTGATTCTGATCTCTTCTCTTCATCAAGTGCAGCCCATGGTTCTTTGATCTCCTCTTTGGAATCTTCTTTTTCCTTTGGTCCTTCAATGTTGTCAATATAATCTCTGTTTTGCAACACTCTTCCTGAGCTTTGGTGAACATCATTGAGCTCAAAAGGAGTCATTTGCACATGTTGTGCCTCAACTTTGCAATTGGGTTGAGCTACTCCATTGTATGGCTTTGGAAATGGTACGGGTAGTTGAGTGGAGGTGTGAAATTGAGATGGAGATGGATGGCATTGTGGTTGGGTAGGCATTTGGGGTTGCCTTGGTGGAGGAGGAGGCGATGGTTGTGGATGAGCAGGTGGTGGAGGAAAATAAGCGGGATGAGAGTTGTACTGGGGCCTCCACCCCTGATGATGTGCATTCCACTGAGGCTGTGGCTGAGCATAAGAGTGAAACAAATGAGCAGTTAGGTGGGCATAATATGGATCTGTGAAGGAACAAGGAGGAGGTGTGAACCAAGAAGGATGAGCAGGGGGACCCCAAGAAGGCATGAAGGTGGTTTGATAAGGGTCATAATAGGTCTCCGATGTCCCTTGCAGTTCCTGCTGGTAAGATCTAGGTCCATGTGGCCTCCTTTGGTTCAGATAACGGAGTGATTCAGTGGCTTCTTTGGTTCTCTGATATGCAACTTTAATTCCGGGCAAGGAAGGGCACTGATCTGTAGGATGGTATTCTTCACAGATGAAACACACTTCTAGGGGGTGCATTGGACATTCGTTCCTAGGATGCTTTCTAGTGCACCTGGGAAAAAATATGACCAAAGCCCTCTTGGCTTCCTCTTGCTTCTTTTGGATCCACAGGGTATCCAATTGCATGGCAAGAAACTGCCTCATATCACTCTTGAAATCTTCTATCTGATCTTCAAATTTGTCTTTGGACAAGGGACTGCTCCCAACATTTCTGCTTGTAGCCATTTGCTCCAGAGGAATGTTTTCTTCTTCTTCTCCCCTAGAGGTTCTTTAAATATGTCTTTTTGTCCACCTAAGGGTTCTTTAATCACAGCCATCGAAGAAGAGAGAGAAGGTTGGTTGTGTGAAGCAGTGGGGGTGTTGTGCAATCATTTTTCTAACTTATCTCTACTCCTACAAGGCATGAAATGAAATCTTTTTGGTTGATTTTTGCTTTTTTTCTACTTCTACCTGCAAAACTGAAATAGATTGAACTGCAACTAGCTATCTTGCTAAAATGAAAATGCGGAATTGAAACGAAAGCATGAAAGGACTAATCTATTTTGCTCAAATGAAATTGCAGGAATGAAATGCTAGGCTACGCTTGCAGAATTGAAATGCTACTCTACGCTTGCAGAAATGAAATTACGGAATTGAAATGCTAATCTATGAAAGCAGGAAATGCTAATCTACTTTTGCATAAATGAAATTGCATAATGGAAATGAAATAAACTACTTAGCAGAAGGTTGTAGTAGAAAATAGAAGAATAGCAGCAATCACCAATACTCTAACGCTTCCCCGGCAACGGCGCCAAAAAGATGGTGGGCTCCAGTATTGTAGCAATAATGCTACAACTCCTGGAACTCCCTTCTTTAATTTTATCAACCCGGTAGTTCGTAACAAACTTGGAAGCGACGGTGCTGTATGCACAAGTACTAGCTCTTGCCGCAGCTGTCACTTGGTCAGCTGGCACAAGTCCACTAGTGGCTTAAGCCAACTTCTATGAGCTCTTAGAAGAAGCTTTTTAATTGATGGATGAAAGCTAACTCGAAGGAAGCTAACCTAATTGCAAAAAGAAACTGAAAGCCAAAAACAAACGCAAACCCTAGTAAACCCTAATTCTACTAGCTAGTCCTACTGACACAAAGGAGAGCATGCAAACTACTGAAAGAGATGCCATTACTTCTAGGAAGGTAAAATGCATGTGTCTAAGTTATCACTATCTGAAGAAAACATCTTTTTGTATTTTTTATTAAGTTATGATAATTATCATGCATGTGCTTTTAATCTAGCTTTTCACTGTGCAGAGGTGGATCAAGGAGGAGAAATGCTTGGGAAAGGTTGGGAAGGTTCAGAGAGGGTCTAAGGAGTCCCTAACACCCTTCCAGAGAGTTTCACAAAGTTTGGCTATCAAGAAACCTCATTTGTGAGCTTCTACAGGAAGTCTGCAGGGGTCCTACAGGATGTTCAGAGATTTCTACAGGATGTTCTGAAAAGAGGATTTTGGAGAATGGATGGAGAGAAAAATATGGAGGAATGAGTATGGAGGTGAAATAGGGGTGTGAAGAGGTCTAGGGCTTGGTGGATGAGGCTAAGGAGCGATTGGATTTGTTCAAGGATGGATGAAGCGATGTTGCACAAGAAGATGAGAATCATGGCAAAGTAAGCGGATGAGGCAAATGTAAGGTAAGGTTTATAAGTGAAGGATGAAGCAGGTAGGTTGGATGGAGTATGGGCAGGTAAGGAAGGATAACAGGTACTCTGCAAGTGGTTTTTCAAACTGAACAAACAAAGACATGCAAGAAAACAAAGATCTAGTTATGCTACCCTAATATGATCTAGCTAACAGTAGCAAGAATGGACAGCAGCTTTATTTGCAAGGAAACCATGTACAACACGTGAGCAAGAACAGTCCAAAAGATCTGAATGCATGACTAAATCCTACCACTCTATTCCAAACATAAAAAGCTACTTTAACCATCAAAAGAAATCTAAATAACAAAGAAAGATCTAAATCTAGATAGCAGATTTTATTTTAAGAACGCAGCAAAACACATAAAGATAAACAAAGGAGGTATTGGGCACTTGAGATGGGCCCAACCCCAAGAGCTATAGCCTCCTAAGAGAGATTTAGAGCTGGTGCAAAGCTGGATTCATCTTTATTGAGCAAGAAAAGAAGAGTTACATCAAAACTGTCCACAAGGAGAGCTTGAGAATGAGCTGAAAGCAAAGCTAATCTATTGCCTACAAATCGAATTACAAAATGACTGCAACAAGGCTATGAAATGATTAACTACTAGCTACTATCTACTGGCTAACTAGCTAACATCCACTGGCTAACCAAAATGAGGCCCTAAGCCTTCTTATTTATACAAATTGGGGACCCAACAGTCCTCCTAAACTTTAGGGACTCGGCTGCCCAAAACTTGGAGTTAACAGCAGTCCTACTTGACTTGCTTGGCTGCCCTTGTGCTGATTGATTCGGTGGCCCTTGAACTCCGAGCTGATGGTGGAGAATTCGAGGTAAGGGCCCATAAATGAAGGGGACACCTTCCTACAAATCCTCTCCCTTGTCTTCCCACGAATTTAGCTGCCAAGTGCTCATTAAGACCTTCAATTTTGTCTCCAAGTTGACCAAAAAGGCTACACAAAGCACCCATTAGACTTGTTGGCATAATGACTAACCAAATTCACTCTATTAACATAAATATAATCAAAAACATGTAATAAACTAATGAGAATGGTGGATTAAGTCAAATTAGGAGGTTGAATGAGCCCAAATAATTGTCCATTTTTGGGGCTCATCACCCAGAGTGTAGAAAGTCAACAACAAAATAGACTGCGCCCATGAGGGATGTAGAAGAGGGTCAGGCGTGTGAGTCCCCGCGGATACTATCAAGTATCACTCATCTATGTCCCCGTCGATCTCAGGTGAACTACGCCCAAAGGTATGCCCGGTGTTTTCATCCAAGTGTC
The DNA here is from genome assembly GCA_031772625.1 of Pinus tabuliformis. Lineage (NCBI taxonomy): Eukaryota > Viridiplantae > Streptophyta > Pinopsida > Pinales > Pinaceae > Pinus > Pinus tabuliformis. The sequence continues at coordinate 1,830,553,180 of CM062818.1, read as the reverse complement.
TCCCTGGAGGCAACACTCTAAGACCTCATTGTGAGGCACTATACACCCCTGCATACCACCAATCATCCCAGTACTCCTAGACATGCCATTTTACACCACGACCTGCCCCTACACTATTGGATACCCTCAGCTATGGATATGCCATCTTGTATTGGCCTGTGTCTTGCATGTGTCACTCTACCTGTCACTCCCTGCATGTACTCAATGCGATATGAGGCATTTCCACTCCATAAATCAGTCCAACATACTACGACATACCACCCTGTATCTCCATTCTCCTCTGCAAGTTTATGTGCCTCAATATTGCAACAAGAATGCTGCAACTCCCAAGGCTACCGACTTTAATTATCAACCGGGGTTTTGTACAAACTTAAGAGGTGTCAACATTATATGTGCGGCATACAATGTGTCCTTCCTCTTTTGTCATGATGTAATGGAATGCATGTACTAGAGTCAAATCCTAAACTAATTACAAAAGATGAAATGTTCGAAATGGAACCTTAACCTATTGCAAGAGATGGAACTTGGTCATTTTTCTCACCTTCAATCTCATAACAATCTATGGCTGAATGCTTTGGGTTGATGGAGCGGGTATGGAGCAGGTAAGGGTTTCGAAACCTGGACAGAGAGCTGAACCACGCACAGGGCTTGGGTAGGTAGCTGGGCTCTGACGCTATGCACAGCTGTCGACGCGGGGGACTACCTTTCTGCAAAAGCAACTGGCAGATGGAGGTTAATCGAGCTTTGGTATATACTATTGTATGGTAATGTAAAACCTTATCACTGTTATCCGTCTGTTTTTCCGTTTACAACAAACAAGGGCCCGTGAAGGTTATCTACTTTGACTGTCGGTTGTCGTGTTACACTGGAAAGGCTCAACCATGGTTAACCCCTCCGAGTTTTTAGCTCTGGACCCAGATGTAGAAGACATTCTCTCCATGTGGGGGAAGGATATCACCTCTCAGAACGTGGATTACTATTTTGGGTCTTTAGAACTACCAAGCCTGGAGGCTGTATCACAGGTGGAAACCCCTCAGTTTTTGTCCCAAGGTAAGGGGTCGGGCAGCGTGGTTCATAATATTGGTTCAGCGGACGGCTCTAAACAAACAGAGAAAGTGTTAGGGTCGAGAGGGGTGAATGTGGACAGTTTGCCCACGGACCCAAAGGGCAAAACACAGTTTACTCGGTTTATAGCCTCTAAGGGTTTAGAAGATATAACCCACTTAGGGCTCCCAGCAGGCATTGAACAGTCTAGGGTTCCAGGAGTTACAACCTCGCTTACGAGGATTACCCTTCCAAGAGAACCCCAAAACCAACTTGGGTCTTCAGCAAACGATCTCGGAGTTTCTTTAGTAGGGGGACAGACAGGTAATGATGGACTGGAGAATGATTTCTTGCCCTCTGGGAATGGAGACGTGGGTCTTTCGGGTCAGTTCCCGTCACTGTTGGAATCAGAATCCCTATTGGGCTCAGCACATATAACATCTGAAAAGAACGAGGGACGAGAAGGTATAAGACCGGCGGTGGAAGGTTTAAGGTATAAAGGAGCGAAAAGGAAACAGCAAAGACCCATTGGAACACAGGCGATAGCAGGCAATCTGGTCCTTGGGATGGAGGTGTCCATGATAGAAGCCCTAGCTGTTGCAGACTGTACTTTGGTCGGCAGAGTTAGAGGTAAGAAATATACATCTGATTTTCTTCAAGATTGGGGTGAGAAATGTTTCACGTCAGATAGACCTTTACAGTTCGAAGCCCTAGTATTAGCTAAAGGATGGTTTAAGCTCAGATTTGTAGATAGAGTATCGGCGGATTGGGTCCTTCAGCGAATCTGGCACATTGATAACATTCCAGTTCTGTTAAAGAAATGGTCCCCTTTGTTTGATGCAATCAAGGAGAGAACGGATGAGTTCCCTGTTTGGGTGCGTGCTCCGGGTTTACCATCTTTCCTATGGACAGAGGAAGTTTTTAAATCCATTGGTAATAGGTTGGGGGTTTACCTGGATGCAGATATGACTTTCTTGACTACGAAAAATAGGGCAATAGCGCGCATACTAGTCATGCTCAAACCGAGCGGAGGCTTGGCACAAAAAATTAATCTACAATTCAATGACTATGTATATGAGCAGATATTAGACTACGAATATCTGCCATTTAGATGCCATTGGTGCCACGAGTATGGGCACATGGCAAAAGATTGTCCACATAAGAGAAGAAGGAGACATTTCCGAAGGACAACAGCTTACAGAGAAAATGCTCAAGCAGATGTTCAGATGTCGATGGAGCAAGAACTGCCGGAGACGCAAGATCCAATGAATTTGGAGACAGAGGAGACAGTGAAGGGACCAGCGGATGAAAGCGAACAATTTAAGGAGGCTGCGGTAGCAAATGTCATGCATCCGGAGGTAGCTGTGGAGGAAATAGCTAAAGAAGCGGAAGCTGTGGTAGGGTTCGTCGAGGAAAAAAATGCAAATCAAGCCCAAATCGACGAAACGGAAAAGGGTATGTGCTCAGGGACCCCTATTTCCTCTCTTATTTCTCCTGAGCATCCTTCTGTAAAATATAATATTGCTTCCTCATCATATAAAGAACAAGAAAATAATAATGTTGATAATATGGATCACTTAATGTCAAATCCGGATGTGGAAACATTAGCTGAAACCTTACCGTCACTGGATATAAATTGTGAAGACAAATGGCCTCCCCTCTCTCTCCCAGTAACCCGGCATCCCTGCCCCTACAACCTGAGATCTTTGGGAGGGAATCATGAGGATCAGGGGACTTTAGGCGGTTTGGGACTGATACATTCACAGAACAGTTCCAAAAACAAACGTGGACGGAAATCCGATATGTCCAAGGCAAAACTAAAAGCAAAGATGGATGTTGCAGATGGTAAACAATATTCCATCCCGGGGGTTCTTAGAGCAGCTCATCCCCCTGAGGGTGTTATTAAATGATCCTGACATCCTGGAATTGCAGAGGTTTGGCCAGCAAACCTAAAAAACTGGCCTTGAAAGACTGGATATCAAACTCCAAAGTAGATGTTATCTTTCTGCAAGAAACCCTGGGGAAGGCTTCTGAGATTGAACCTATGCTAAAATCCCTTCTGCCTGGGTGGGTTTTCAGTGCTATGGATGCCTTTGGACATTCGGGGGGCACTGCAATTGGGTACAAAGAAGGGAGGGTAAAAGTCATCAATAACTGGGGGATGAAGAATGTTATGGGTATGGAGATAATATCCCCAGACTTCACTTTTCCCATCACCATAGTAAATATCTATGGGCCATGTCAAGGCAGGGAATCCTTCTGGGAAGAAATGATGACAAAATCTGTTATGAAATCACCTATGATGATTATGGGAGGTGATTTAAATTTTTCTATGGGCAGAGCTGAAGCTTGGGGACCATCGGCGAGAGAAGATCCCCTTACCGACTTCTTCCACAATCTCATCACAGAGAATAATTTTATAGACCCCTCCCCGATCAAGCTAAAGCCTACTTGGAGGAATCGAAGGATAGGAGAAGACAGGATTGCCAAAAGATTAGATCGGTTTCTGCTATCGGATTCTTTATCTTCCAATGCTCCTTTGATCAGACAGTGGGTTGAGGAAATAGGGAATTCGGATCACTTCCCGATTTTCCTAGACATATCTATTCCTCCTCACAAACCCCCTGCCCCTTACAAGTTTAATCCGGCTTGGCTCCAAGATCCAACGTTCAGCAATCTGTTTAAAGAAACTTGGATTCACCCTGAACACAATGCAGGCGAGGATAAAAGTTTTTTGTTCATGGAAAATTTAAAAAGATTGAAATCAGCTACAATTTCCTGGGCAAAGGACAGAAAATTGAAACAAAATGAGGAGATGATCAGTATAAGGGAGGAGCTGAAGCAGATGGAGAGCTTGGAGTCAGATGGATACTCATCACAAGTCTCTAAGGATAGAATCCTTCTCTTGGAGAAGCAGCAAAATAAAATTCTTTTGGAAAGGGAAGAAGAATGGAGGATTAAGAGTAGGGCAACTTGGTTGAAATCTGGGGATGAGAACACTAGATTTTTCCATAATTTTGCAAAAGGAAGGAAATCAATAAATACTATATGGCACCTTAAAGATGAAGAAGGGAGAGATGTCAGCTCCTTTCCAGAGCTCTCTGGTTTAGGGAAAAGACATTTTCAAAACATTTTTGCAGATCAGGGAGAGGCTACTATTGCAGAAGTCTTTAAAACTGTGCAAAGTTTTCCTAGATTCATTGAGGAAGATGAAGCAGAAGACCTTACAATTCCGGTCACTAAGGAGGAGATTGAAACAGCTATGAAGCTCATGGGCAAAGACAAAAGTCCAGGCCCTGATGGCTGGACTATAGAACTGTTCCTCCATTTTTTTGAACAAATTGGAGCTGAGATAACTGAAGTAGTTGAAGAGTCTAGGCTGAAAGGAGTTGTCTATAGACCTTTTAACTCAACATTTATTGCTCTCATCCCAAAGAAGGATGAACCGGAAAGTTTTGAAGACTTCAGACCAATTTCATTGTGTAACTGCATTTACAAGATTATTTCAAAGGTAATTGCCCTCAGATTAGCACCAATCTTGTCAAGAAATATCTCAATGGAACAATTTGGGTTCCTGGATGGAAGACAAATCCATGAAGCCATAGGTGTTGCCCAGGAGGTTATCCATAGTGTCAAACTGAAGAAAAAGAAGGGAGTTGTTCTCAAAATCGACCTCTCCAAAGCATATGATAGGATCAGCTGGCTCTATCTAAGAATGCTTCTAACTCATGTGGGTTTCAGCTATCCTTTTGTCAGCTGGATCATGGGGTGCATTACAAATGTCAGCTTTGCAGTATTGGTCAATGGAGCTGCCTCCTCCTTCTTTAATAGCCAGAGAGGCCTCAGACAAGGGTGTCCGTTATCCCCTCTCCTGTTCCTCCTTGTGGCTGAAGGGCTTAGTAGACTGATACACAAAGCCAGAAGCGAGGAAAAGGTAAAAGGTATTGAGGTAGCAATCAATCTCTACATCACCCACCTTCTTTTCGTTGATGATATCTTGATTTTCACTAATGGTAATTGCAGTGAATTAAAGGAGATAAAATGCATTTTTGATCTTTTTCTAAAAGCAACTGGAATGAAGATAAATTCTGGGAAATCACAAGTTTGTATGGCAGATTTTGAAAGAAGGGAAAGAAATCAAATGGCTGATCTTTTTCCTTTCCCAAGTCAACCTCTGGATGTTCCCTTCAAATATCTTGGTTTTTGGTTAAAGCCAGCTGCTTACAGAAAAGAAGATTGGAACTGGCTCATAGCAAAAATAGAAGCTAGAATATCTCATTGGAGCTTTAGATGGCTATCCAGAGCTGGTAGGTTGACACTTATTAAATCAGTCTTGTTAGCCATCCCAGTTTACTGGGCTGCCCTAACATGGATTCCTAAAGGTGTAATGGAGAAAATCAGAAGACTCTGTTGCAGATTTTTATGGGCAGGTTCAAAGGAATCCTCGGGATTACCATGGGTGGCATGGGACAAAGTGGCCAGACCAAAAGAGTGGGGAGGGTGGGGGATTAAAAGACTCCCTGAGTTCAGCACTTCGTTAGCCGCAAAGTCAGGTTGGAGACTAATAAACATAGAAAACCTGTGGACAAGGGTGGTAAAAAGGAAGTATATAGATCCAATGACTCTGGAAGAATGGATTCGGAGTCAAAATAAGAAGGCTAAAAATACTTCAGTTATTTGGAAGGCCACGGTGGATGCTTTCTCAGTGATCGAGCAAGGGTTAGCTTGGAAAGTGGGAGACGGCAGACAGATCAGGATTGGCAGAGACCCATGGGTTGGGTGTAATGAAGCATTTGCTTTATCACCAGGGCTTCTTCGACATCTTGATTCTAAAGGTATTACATCAATAAATCAGGTAGAAAGAGCTGGACAGTCTTCTATCTGGGGACAGGCTTGGAAGGATGATGAAGAATTAGGGTTAAATGCTAGATGGAAGAATGAATGGGAAGGTTTCATCAAAGAACTAAAACGATCCAATGTCAGGATAAAAGATGAACCTGACCGCTTAATGTGGGCTCACAGCAAATCTGGGGGGTATTCACCAAAAGAGGGATACTCTTTTCTAATGGGAAAGATAGGATGGGGAGCCCCGGAATGGTGGGCCAAGGATATATGGAAACTCAAAAGCCCTGCCAAATCCAAGCTCTTTCTCTGGTGCATTTTAAAAAGGAAGGCACCAACATGGGAAACACTACAATCACGGTTTTTAGCTGGTCCAGGGCGCTGCCCTTTGTGCAAATCTGATGAGGAAACCACAAATCATCTTTTCACCACCTGTTCCTTCTCAAGGAAGATATGGGAGGAGGTCACTGGTTTTCTCAAGGTCAATGCACAGTGGGGACATGACCCGTTGGGTGCTGCTTGGAGGAAATGGTGGCAAACTTATTCGGAAGGGAATTTGAGGAACCTGCCCATTATTTTCTGTTGGGGTGTGTGGCTTGCTAGAAACAAGAGTCTGTTCCAAGATAAGGACACACCGTCTTCTGTTATTGCCACTAATATCACAGCCATTTATACTGCTCTGCCTCCTCCTGAGGAAAAAAAATCCAGAACAAAACAAAATCATATCAATATTCAGGAGGGCATTCCTTGTGGTTTCTTTGATGGGGCTTCACAAAACAACAGGGCTGGTGCAGGCCTGTGCATACACATCAATTCCGAACATTCTTTAAAAGCTTCTGTTGGGTTGGGTACTGGCACAAATAACTATGCAGAACTATCTTCCTTACGATACCTATTATGCTGGCTCCATCACAAAAACATCAACTCTATTCAGCTTTTTGGGGATTCTCTAAATGTTATAAATTGGATCAATGGGATTGCTTCTTGTCAAAATCAGATTTTGTTGACAATTGTTGAAGAGATTTTATATCTGAAGACATTCTTTAACAGGTTCTCAATATGCCATATCTACAGGGAAAGGAATGAGGAAGCAGATCAGCTATCTAAGGCTGGTCTACATCAGGATCCGGGCAGCTGGGCGATAGAAGAGATCCGTCAGGGGCAGACTTACAGATCAGATCAGCCTCCATATGATCAGCCTTATTGATCACAGTTTATAGCTCCATTTTTGTCAGCACTCTTTACAGTTATCTGTCCACTGTTTCTTTTTTGTATATATTTTTCCTTATTAGTATTATCATCATGCATATTGTTCACAGTTTACAGACTTTTTATATTATTTTTGTAACATCTCATCACGGTGTCGGCCATACTTTTTTGTTTGTATGGGGTTGTTTATCCTTCACTGAAGGAGACCCCGGGTTTCACATGATACGTTGATTTTTGGACTTTAACATCCTCCCGGGAGGATGACTTCTACAGGTTATCAAAACAGCAAATAGCTCCCTGATGGTTGAGCAGTGTATGAACATATGAGCCACAGCATGGCTTATGAACAATTTGTATGTAACTTTTTATAAGATCATAATAAAAAGTTTTGCTTTTTTCCTCGGAAAAAAAAAAAAAAGAAAGAAAGTACAAGGAAAGAGATGGAAATTCAATGCTAAATCACACCATTACCTAATTAACTGCCAAGAAACTATGCTTTGAAATAATGCTAAATTATCATGAACCAAATGCTACTTCTAAGCATGGGAGTAATAAGCATCAAACATCACTATTGTGCAAGTAAAGGGACTAAAATAAATCTGTTTTTGTCTTTTTGTCTTTTCATGCAAAATCAAGTGTGCAAACTAATTTCTTTTGGTGATGTGGCAAGTGAATTAAGGATGTTGTAGGTTGGATGGAAGGGTTAGGAGATGGTTGGATGGTGTGGAAGACCCTTGGGAGGCTTTTGGTGACTTCCTAGAGGTTTTCTCTCAATTTGGCCTCAAAACAGGCCATTTTAGGAAAACCTACAGGATGTACTAGAAACCTACAAGATGATCTTGTAGGAATTATAGTGAACCTACAGGATACATCCGAGAGAAAAATGTGAGGTTTTGGAGGTGATGGAAGGCTTAGTGTGGTAGATGGGTGGAATGGAGTGAGAAAATGCCTAGGCTCACTCAGAACTCAAAACCAAAGTTGGGAGATGGATGGCTTCGCTCAAAAATCTTGGAGAAGTTTCCATGTGAAATGATGAAATTGGTGAGGGTTTAATGACCAATAAAATCAAATCAAAATTGGATGGGACAAAATTTTTATTAACTAGGATGTCTTAGGTCCCTATTTCAAATGGAATCACTCAAAAATACCTCTGTTAACCCATGCAAAAAAATAAAAAACATTACTAGTCAAAAATCTAGAAATTCGAGAACTAGTGAGCTAGTAAATCTAAAAAATTGCTAACCAAATCATGTGAAACTGCAATGGGATTATTTTTTTTATGAACTAGAATATTTCTATGATCTAATTTAAGTGGAATCAATTCGATTGAAGCTTGTTAGCATGCTCTAAAAAATAGCAGAAATTTATTGTTCTTTGCTAAAAAGGAGGTCCAACAATCTAGATTTGGGAATGAGAAGACTAATCCAAGAAACCCAATGATTATTATGAACTTCCAAATATTTTCCAAGGATGAAAGAATTCTTTTGATCCTACAAAGGAACTTACATCAACCATTTAACTCAATCCTACAACAAGAAATCATTAATACTAAATGCAGAAATAGAAAGAAATAAAAACTAGAGATGCATGTGAATTAGCAATGAAAAGAAGGAAAGAAAATGATACAAACGGACTCTGAGGTTCTTGGGATGGCCAAGCCCAAGGAAACTCAGAGACCTATGGAGGAGAACAGGATTTAGAAGCTTAACATGACACCAATCTTCATTATTTTCATCAATAGAATTACATCCCTGCAAGAAAATACAATGGAGATGCAAAAATACAAGCTCTCTCCACAATAACACTAATGAAAATCCCCCCCTAGAGGAAAATTAGACTTGGTATTTATACAAAATGATTAGGAATCATTCCCCATAAATGGAGGAATCTTTCCCTACCAAAATCCCTTAATTAGTGGATCTAGTCCCCAATACTAGGAATTTGCATTAAATGGCAGGGAACACATTCCTAGATTTTCTCAATCATTCCCTAGAGGAAAATTCGACTTGGTACTTATACAAAATGATTAAGAATCATTCCCCATGGATGGAGGAAGCTTTCCCCACCAAAATCCCTTGATTAGTGGATCTTCTCCCTTGATTGGTGGATATGCTCCCTTGATTAGTGGAACACATTCCTAGATTTTCTCAATCATTGGAGTTCCACAATTTGTGCCATAATTCCATAATATCTTGTTGACTTATTATTTATTATTGATCCTCTAGTAGTAGGGAAAAAGTCCCTAAATTATCTCCTCCTCTAACTCTTCATAATCTGCCCAATATTCTCATAATATTCCACAAAAAATAAATAACATTAGGCACAAATATTCAACTATTCATAAACTTTCCTAATGAATATATTAAAGTTAAAAATAAATTATCTAATGCAAAAAGAGAGGTTTAATGTACTGAAGGATGGTCATAGGCCTTAATTTATGTTTTAAATTAGAGGCATGGGCCTTAATTTATGTCTAATTTAGAGGCCCATCACAAGCCCCTGCTCCTCGCACCATAGCCCCGCATGCCACTGGAAGTTATGGCCTAACATTGGGTATGTATGCATCAAACTGCATCCCTCTACATAACACTGGACCCTATGAAATAACTTTGTGAAGTCTTGTGCACCATTGCCCACTATTGTACCACCCTGTAACATACAGTATCCTGCATGGGGGTGGGTTGATAACATTATAGACCCTGCCAGTGGGCCTCTGAAGTGAACTATGTTGAAAACCTAATGCACGGCCTCTATGTTGCCCCTCATCCATGGCTAGCCTAAGGAATAGTTTCACATCCTCCTCCATCACGGTCTCAACATGAGCCTTCGACTTCTCCTCCATAGACAACTCAATGTGCATGATATGCTCACCAGTCAGCTATAGGCGACTGCCTTCTAGCAACTTCATCATAGATCTAGAGGCCTCTATACCTATCATCTCCTTAACAACGATGGAGCTATATTCCGACACCTCATCAACCTGTAGTGCATTGTTATCACCTGAGAACTCGGTCACAACCCTAAATACCTCATCAATGGATGATGCCTCATAAATGGGTGCATGCTCAACTGTCTCCTTGCCAACCATGGCCCCTTCAACTACTCATTAATATTTTTCCTTAATACCTCTCATCATCCGTGCAAAATCCCACTAAATCTCCATTGGTTTTTGCATACCCCTTAGTTCATAGAATTCCAAAAAAGAGAGGAATTCCTGAATGCCATAACCCAATGATTTGTATGCCCTCCAGTTCTCTCCCTAACTCCACCATCAATTTCAATCATGTCTGGATTCCCAACTAAGGAATGAATCAACTTCTTCCCCACATCAATCATCATTTGTTGTATCCTCACCACCTCATTCCAAGTGACTGCCATGTTGTTTGATTCTAATATTTCCCACAGGTTGAGACAAGATTATGACTTTGATACCATTGTAATGTTCTTAAACAAGAATATAAGTGATACACAAGAATGCAAACAATATAGCAATCAAAAAAAAGAAATATACGTTAAGTACCCATGGAAACACTGGAAATAGAGAACTACTTAGACATTTTATTATATTTCTACAAGTCAAATACAATAGATGATGGAATGGTGCACCTAGGCTTGTCTCAATGGACAAGCATGACAAAACCCAGGTGAGAAAATTTCGAAATAAAGGCTGCTACAGCTGTTGCACCAAACTAAACTACGCTGCCCCAAAAAACTATTATTTCTGTTGACTTCGAAGGGTTGTAATCACTACTTCTCGTGCTTAGAAAGTTATGATATTTCAGCTCCTTTCTCCTTGGCCAAAACCCAAAAAAAACCCATGAAGGAATTGGCCAAATGTTGACCTCAGAATTTTGGCCCAAATTCACCTTAGCTCTCCTCTAGTTGTTGGCTCAGTTGGGACACCTATTTGACCCCTTAGATCTGCCCAGAAAATTCTATAAAATTAGAATTGTGATACTTTCCCAAAACCCAGAAAGGGATTTGGTTGGTTTAGACTTCTGAAATTTGACCCCCTTGGAGCCCAGCTTCAACTGCAACTGCAAAACTCAACCTGTTAGAATCTACCTGTAAATCTTCCAGAAATGGACCCAAAGTGTTGGGCTAACCTCTGTTATCAATCCCCTAACTTCCCGGATGTGCTTTCGGCCTATGGCACATGCTCCTTAGCTCCACAAAATTGTTCGACTAGCCCTCTGCGTTGTCCCCAAGCCCAGTAATTCGAAAAACTGGGATGTTGGCTCTACTGGCTCTGAAACTCACAAGAAAGGTTGGCCCTTTGCTTCTCTCCCAATCCTCTAACTCTCCCGGCAAATATGTGATCGCTAATAGCTCCAAACTCCCCTTGCGTATTCTCCAGCTAGCCAGAAATATGCACTCCCTGTTGTGGCTGAATGGTAGTGTTGTAACACACTCCCGGAACTCCGGAAATACTTTTGGAACTGCCTCTCTAGGGTGGGAATAGATGGTCCCCGAAGTAGAGTTTGAATTTTTCGCTAGAGATATTCGTGGATAAACAGTCGGTTGACTCAGCTAAATAGCAGAGCGAATAGTAAATTAATTTTTATTGTAACGTGTAAGAATCAATACAAAATGGGAGTTGCTCCCTCCTTATAACTCCTTGGGCCTCCCTAGCCTCATGTAGGCCCCTCCATCCACCTATTCGACTTTCCCTCCAAGCTATTTGAATGGGCCAATTCGAACTCCCATGTGGGTTGCCCCCACATTCCACTAGCAACCAAATAAAGTCGAATTGCCTCCTAAGTCCGTAAGTCGAAAATGATGGGTTCTCTTCCTTATCCAAAATTGTGCAAAATTGTGTAGCAGCACCCTATTACAAATTTATTTGAGAAGTTACATGACACACCTTCTCTTGAAATGTCCTTTCCAGTTGAATTTCAATTGGATCATAGAAATCTAGATGGATTTCCATTAATGATTGGGATAGTTTCAAAAGAGGGGATAACAGACCAAATTGTGGAAATGAATTTTTAGATGCAATGACCTGCAAAAATTTTTCACTCTTGTGTACATATGTTAAAGTATTAATAATCTTTCGTGAAGGAAAACTTTCCAAATGTCTTTCAAATGGGTCAATGAAAAATTAATCAAAATCTAATAGATTCAATGGAAGACCATTAATTGAATTAGATTGTTGGTCATGTTGTGAAAATACACTCTCTTGTTGGCACTGTTTTTTAGAAGAAAGTAACAAGTGATAAGAAATTAACATTAATTGAAATTGGAAGAGTAATAGCTCTTGATGTTCATGATTATAATTTAAAACTTCATTTTCCTATTCACGCAATGTAGTAATTGAGCATTCAATGTTGAATTGCTCAATATGTCAGCATAAGATATCTAAAAATTGAAAAATGAAAAGAGAAAAGAAATCTAAAATTGAACAAAATAAATTAAGGAACAATAACAAAAATCTAATTTTAGTTTACACTAGTGTTACAATTATTATTACAACACAATTGGGACTGACTTGAAGAAATTTCCTCTTCACAAGAATTGGCCAGATTAATGGAATTCGAATGATTGTCAATACCAACTTGTGAATTATAGAGAGGATTATGACTATGAATAGGAATGAGAGATTGATATTCATATAAATCATATATTGGAATGGGTTCTTGAATGCTGCAATCATGAGTATGATTAATTATTTGAAAATGAGAACTAGTCAAAACAATTTCTGAGTTAAATTGTTCTTCATTTTCACATGTGATTTGACTTTGATCATGAGGATTCAATTGAGAAGAAGATAGATCAACACCCTTAATGTTAGATTACTTATCATGAATTACCTTGCGACATTCATTAGAATTCCCTTCAATCTCATTCGATGTATCAAAACAAAAAGGAATATGGAACATATGTTCATTAATGCCAGAAGAATGATCAATGAATGATTCTCTATGATGCAGGAGCATCTAGACCGGGCCAGCAATGTGACGGGGTGGTCACATGTTGTGGCTAAATTCAAGACTTGAGGAAGACGTAGTTGTTAAATTTGTGTTAATTTCAATAAGGGCAAGTAGTTAAAAGTGGTCTAGTTTAGTTAAATGAAGATAAAGAATGAATTATAACTGTATAACTAATTCCTTCATGTGTGGGAAGAATTAGTTAGGTATCACTGATGTATAACTTCTTTTTGGAAAAAAAGGAAGAGAGAGAATAGAATAGAGAGAGGAGAGGGGAGAATAGGGAAAGAAGTTTGTAAGCCTCCAGGTAATTGGAAGGGCCATGACTGTTGAATATCTGGCCAAAGACAAAGTTTGTAAGTATTTTCATTGTTAATATGAAAAGTGTGTTTTTAGAACTACATTGGTTGATTTATAAATTGTGTATTTAATTTCTGTAACTGGGGCTTGAATGGTAAACCTATGTGAACAAATGAGAGATCAAAGAGCGATGGATAAATTGTTAATTTAAACCTCTGTTTGCCAAATTGATGGAATTAAAAGGGCGCAGAGTTGTTTTTAAGCTCTGTCTATTTTGAATAAGATCGATTCATATTTCATATTACTGAGCAGTGATATAATTCTGGTCTTGAAAAGTGCAAGTTCTCTGTAGGAAGAGAGTTTTGCAATCGATGCTTGAATAGAGGTTAAATCTCTGTTGTTGGAGTAATGAAATTGAATGTAGTTGATTTATTATTGAAGAGAGAATCGATTTGAATTAACATCTATTCATGTTTTGAAGTGAATTAAATCTGCAATTGTGAAAAGGACGCAGATCGATCATCCTATAGGAGGACTGGATCGAATTGATATGTCAGCTTTGGAAGTTGATTTCAAGGTTGGCGTAGTTCAATTGAAATGCAGAAGAACTTATTTAAAGATCGATGCAAAGGAAGAGAACTGAGTTGTAGCATACATGAGGAGTTACAGCGTTAAAGGAAGAATGTTAATGGAATTGATTTATTACAGAATTTTGATTGAAAAATACGATATTAAAAGCCATATATGAATGTTGATTTGATTGAGAGTTAGATATATGATTTTTTTGTGCAATGGTTTTATAACCATAATGAGGGATTTAAAAAGAAGCTTCCGCATATGATAATGATGAGATTTCCAGACTTCGAGTCATCAATGGGATTTTGAATATGGAGATGCATTTTATATATGCATGAGATGGGAAAGATTCTGGGTTTTGCAGGGTAGACCTGCATCAAGTGGTATCAAAGCAGGAATAGCTCTGTGTGAAGAATCAAGTGTTTTTTTTAATTGAGTTAATTGCTTGTGATGAATGAATGTCAGATTTTGAAACTAATGAAGATTGCAGAACAGGGATGCAGTGCAGTTGAGGAAGGAAGCAAGATCAACCATATCTTGAAGGTGAGATGACAAAGTCTTATTTAACTCTAGTTGAAGGTTATGCTTGAACAATTTGGTTTACAGGCATAGCGAAGAAAGTCTCAGCGGGAAGAAGCAGATCACAGTTGTAGAGCAGTGATAGAGGATTCCAACAAAGGATTCTAAGTGAATGTGGCAGAACCTGAAGATTCAACAAAGGTTGAATAAAGTTGCAGATGAGTGAAGCCTGAAGGAGCAGTGGAGAAATGCTCAAAGGGTTCCAGTAGAGGACCAGGTGATTACCAAAAGACTAGATCCGGAGGAAGGGATTGGTGAGGTAAGAGGCAGCAGAAGGGTTTGCTGTTGCAGAGGCTTGGTGCAACTCATGGGTGAGAAACTCATGGCGAAGGAGATGACTATTGAAAGTCATAAAGGAGAGAGCAGAGGTTCAGAAAGAGGCCACAGTAGAAAGAGGGAGAAAGAAAATGCCAAGGCAAATCGCATAAGACAGCAGTTGACTGATGAAGAGTATGAGAGAGAGAAATATGAGATAGCAGTTCATCTTGAGTTATTGATGGAATTGCTATAGGAAAATACGTAGGACCAGAGAGTGGGTTGGCTCATGAGGAAGAGAGTGAAGTGGCAGAGGCTACAATAGAAAAGAGATCAACAGATAAACATGCAGTTAACAGAAGAGTTGAGGAAGCTCGAGCAGATGATGAGTATACAGTTGAGTCATGAAGAACTCAGAGCAGTTGAGTTGAAAATGGAGGTTTCCATTGGTGAAACAGAGGAGGAGATCATTGATGATTTCTTGGGTTATTGGGCAGATCCAGATCAACTGGATGATGTAAAATCTTGTGTTTTTATAGCTGACAATTGTGATGTGATTACAGGTTTTACTGAGGAGGATGCGCAATCTTGTGAAGTTGTCACAAGTATGGGGAAGAATCTTTCAGGAGATAAATACTCGGAAGAAGAAAGCAGCAATGCGTTTGTACTTGAAGTTGTTGCAGTAGAGATAGGATCTCAAGAAGAGAGGATGAAGACAAATATAATGGCAGATGCCGCAGGAAAATTTGTTCAGAGGAAAATGCTTGAAGAAGTAGGGGAAGCAGATGAAACAGATGAAGTTATCTACAAGCCAGAGGAAGGAATATCTCTGGATGATAATGAGGAAGTGGTGAGATCGTATGAAGGTCTCAAAAGTTCAGAAGAGAACTTGCATCAACATACTGAAATGTTGACAGGAAGACTAGAAGGAAATTCAGAGAAACAGGTGACAAAAGGTAAAATTGATGGGAAAGACGCAAATAAAACAATTGATGTTCCACAACAGCTTGATGATTGTTTGTTGCATACGCCCTTGTCAGCAATCTTGTCTACGTTGTTGCCACTCAAAGGAAGATCAGGTACGCAAGAAGGCCAGATGAGCGTCAAGAAGAGCGTTTTATCAGTAGAAAAGAATTTGTTAATTCAAGATGTAGCAGCAAAAAAATATTCTGTAGAGGATGTGAAACTTTCCAAGAGCAGCCTGAGAGAGACAGAAGAGGTCCAAGAGGGTTTAAATGACATGGGAGTATCAATACGATAGGTAGGGGAAGATAAATCAGCGTTTAATTTTCTATTTGTTAGCCAACGAAGACTTGGCGGAAATACCATCAAAGATAAGGATCATCCCTATTCTGTTCCCGTGGTTTGGGATGCATATCAAGTCAGTTCCCTTGAGAAGTTAGTAGGTGGAGACATAAAATCAATTGGAGGAAGGGTTAAGTTGCCGACATCTTGTCTTCACGGTGATAGAGGGTTGCCCATAGTTGGTAAAGATGTTTCTTGGCAGGAAGCATGTGGACCCAGCTACTGTTCCTCTCCACCCAATGGCTCCTCAACATTGTTTTCAAATGATCCAATGTCACCCACACGGAATATAGCTGACAGTCCTGGAAGCGAAAACTACGTAGAAGACGAGAGCCCAAAGATATTAGTGAATAAAGGTGAAAAGGGACAGCCAACAAAGATTGTCAAAAAATCTCATGAAGAAAAGACCATGATTTCTGAAAACTTAGCAGAAGATCATCATGCTGTTATGATGATAGGCACGATTGAGTCAGCTGTGGGAGATGTTGAGTTGATCAACGTACCTCAAAGAAGACGACATGAAGCAGAGGTTCACCTAGCAAAAGGTGAAGAAAAGGAAGAAGCACTGACAATGACAAGAAGTCAGCAACAAGATCAAGGAGGAAAAGAAAGCAGCGCTCATCAAGAAGCTAATGTATGGGAGAAGGAGCTAGAGTTACTGGAGAAATGGCTAAAAGCACTAGTACCTGATGAAGACTGCAAGAGGTTTGCAGTAAAAGAAGCAGAAGCAGGGGAGGAAGTTCACAACTGTGAACCAGGGCAAGGAAGCCTTATTAGAATAGATGATGCAGGGGAAAAACTTGAAAACTCTTTGGAGTTAAATCAACACACTGAAGTGTTGATGAAAGAAGAAGGTCCAGAACCGCCAATTGGAATACTGTTGAAAGGAGACACACAGTCTGAATGTGTGAAACAGAGGAAGATGCAGTTGGACAGCAGCAACCAGTTAGAGCAGGAAGGGAGAATTAATGAATACGACTAGCAAGAAGATCGACTGGAAACAGATACTGAGAACATAAAGAAATTGAGGTTACAGCAAACCAGAAGGCAAAGGCTGGCAGCATCAGGAAAGGTGAACAGTCAAATATTAAAAGATTTTCAGCAGGGTAAGAGAATTTGTCCAAATGGTCCTGATGCCACCCAAAAGTTTGAAGAGACCGAAAAAACGGTCAAAAAAATTAGATTTATTGAGGCCATCTCAGTGAATGATCTGGTGAATCATTCAGTTGTTGAACCCATTGATTTTCATTCAATAAAGGTGGAGCGACAGCATGGAGTAGAAGGAGAAAATGTCACATTGGAATTTATAGAGACGGATGACTTCAAGAACCAGAAAAGTATACGTAGAAGGTGTGCATTTCAAATATTATTGCAAGTAAAGGATTCGCTGGAGGCGATTTCTCCGAATGGAAAGCAATTCACTATTTGTGATGACATCCATGGTCAGCATTATGACCTTTCTAACACCTTTGAGGTTAGTAGGCTTCCTTCGAAGGAAAATCCTTATCTTTTTAATGGTGATTTTTTTTATCGAGGATCATTTTCAGTTAAAGTCGTACTTGTGCCATTCGTATTCAAGTATATGTGTCCAAGCGGAAATCATGGAAGCAGGAGTAAGAACCAGATTTATAGTTTTGAGGGCGAAGTCAAGTCCAATTATAGCGGAAATATGGTTGAGCTTTTCGTTGAAGCATTTTTTTGTTTGCTTTTGGCTCATGTCCTCAATGACAAGATTTTTGTTGTCTGTGATAGTCGTTTTAGTGTTGATAGTATAAAACGGGATGATATCAAAGACATTGTTCGGTTCCGAGAGCCACCTGAAGAGGGTCTGATGTGTGAAATACTTTGTAGTGATCCACAGCTCCATAAAGGGTGTGGACCCAGCAAACGAGAGGTTGGTTTGTCTTTTGGAGAAGATGTGGCCAAAAGATTGTTCCAAGAAAACAATCTTGCGCAGGTGGTCAGATCTCATGAAGTTAAAGAGGAAGATGAAATTGAACACAATGGCAAACTTATTACGGTGTTTTCAGCTCCAAACTATTGTGACCAAAGAAGGAAGATGAAGCAGGAAGCAGCTGACATGCCGCCTAAACGGAGGAGCAGAGCATATGGACAACTCCAGGACAAAGTCTGGGATCCAGGAGGAAATTTTATTTTTTCTTCATACCTTTTTGAAAGCACATGATCAGGAGATCATGAATGTTTTCAACCATGAGAGTCTGATGCAGGAGCATCTTGACCGGGCCAGCAATGTGACGGGGTGGTCACATGTTGTGGCTAAATGCAAGACTTGAGGAAGATGTAGTTGTTAAATTTGTGTTAATTTCAATAAGGGCAAGTAGTTAAAAGTGGTCTAGTTTAGTTAAATGAAGATAAAGAATGAATTATAACTGTATAACTAATTCCTTCATGTGTGGGAAGAAGTAGTTAGGTATGACTGATGTATAACTTCTTTTTGGAAAAAAAGGAAGAGAGAGAATAGAATAGAGAGAGGAGAGGGGAGAATAGGGAAAGAAGTTTGTAAGCCTCCGGGTAATTGGAAGGGCCATGACTGTTGAATATCTAGCCAAAGACAAAGTTTGTAAGTATTTTCATTGTTAATATGAAAAGTGTGTTTTTAGAACTACATTGGTTGATTTATAAATTGTGTATTTAATTTCTGTAACTGGGGCTTGAATGGTAAACCTATGTGAACGAATGAGAGATCAAAGAGCGATGGATAAATTGTTAATTTAAACCTATGTTTTCCGAATTGATGGAATGAAAAGGGCGCAGAGTTGTTTTTAAGCTCTGTCTATTTTGAATAAGATCGATTCATATTTCATATTACTGAGCAGTGATATAATTCTGGTCTTGAAAAGTGCAAGTTCTCTGTAGGAAGAGAGTTTTGCAATCGATGCTTGAATAGAGGTTAAATCTCTGTTGTTGGAGTAATGAAATTGAATGTAGTTGATTTATTATTGAAGAGAGAATCGATTTGAATTAACATCGATTCATGTTTTGAAGTGAATTAAATCTGCAATTGTGAAAAGGACGCAGATCGATCATCCTATAGGAGGACTGGATCGAATTGATATGTCGACTTTGGAAGTCGATTTCAAGGTTGTTGCAGTGCAATTGAAATGCAGAAGAACTTATTTAAATCTCGATGCAGAGGAAGAGCACTGAGTTGTAGCATACATGAGGAGTTACAGCGTTAAAGGCAAAATGTTAATGGAATCGATTTATTATAGAATTTTGATTGAAAAATACGATATTAAAAGCCATATATGAATGTTGATTTGATTGAGAGTTATATATATGATTTTGCTGTGCAATGGTTTTATAACCATAATGAGGGATTTAAAAAGAAGCTTTCACATATGATAATGATGAGATTGCCAGACTTCGAGTCATAAATGGAATTTTGAATATGGAGATCCATTTTATATATGCATGAGATGGGAAAGATTCTGGGTTTTGCAGGGTAGACCTGCATCACTCTGTCTTGATAAAAACTAATATGAAATTAATTTGGATCAATCCCTCTATTTTCTGAAATAACATTAAAGTAAAGAGGGATAAATTGCTATCAGCAAAAATATCAAGATAGAGGTGAAAATGAGAATCAGAAGCAATGAATTTAAAAATATCTCTATTTGTAGATTCTCCATTGCAATTTTCTAATTTGTGATCATTCATTTGTCTATTAATGCTTTCTTGAAGAATATTGCTTGACTGCCCTAAATTTGTCTTTTTTCAACATGATCAAATTCAAAAAATTATACAGTAGATCGCATAGAATTAGAAACTTCAATTTATGCTTGTACTTGTTGATTTATAATCTGATTTTATGGATTAAATTCATAGTGATTTCATATTTCAAGGCAGTTGTTTCTCCAAGATTGTTGTTGGTATCTTCTTTCCGTTGATTATTAAATTCCTGCAAGCTTCATGAAAATTATTTATTATCATGATTATCATTAATACTGTAAGAGGCTTGTACTAAATTTAAGAATTTATCATACATGGTTGAGGCTAGTTTATCATGATTAATATGTGCCTCTATATCCAAAAAAATTATAATATTACTAGAAGTTGAAGGAGAGTCATCAAAGCTTGCAATTATTTCATATGAATTTGAAATGGGAGGAAGAGAACAAATATATTCAAACTAATTTATCAGTTCAATTTCTGTAGGTTTATCTTCAGTTTTGAATCTCAAGCAATTTAAACGAAATCTAATGGTAAAATCAAAAAAAGATTCATTTTCGAACTTTTGTATATCTTCAATTTTGTCGCATACTTGTTGGTAGTCATAACTGTCAAAGTTATAAAGGAACATTGTAATAAACTGATCTCAGCTGTTAATTGAGGCAACTGGAAGAGATTGACACCCACTTCTAGCTTTTCCAGAGAATGTAAGAGTAAAAATCCTTCCTAAAATAACTTCATCAATTCCTTGATAATCAGAATTTGTAAATTTTTTAATAAATTGAAAGACATGATAAAAAGCAGAAGCATTCCTCTTACTTAAACTTTACCTAAGACAAGAGTCTTACTACTTCTGGTGGAGTATTCGCAGATGCACATCTAGAGATAGAACTCCATATGGGAAGTTTGAGAGCAGCCATTGTTATTAAAATAAAACTTTAAAATACAAAAACTCCAAAAGACAACAAGCCTTCAAGCCCTCCTTCTAGCACCAAAAATGTTGAAGGCCCGTAAAATATCTTCCTACAACATTATAAGGGAGACCACCTTGTTAGGAACTTAGAACAGCTCTTTTTCCGTTGAAATGGTGGTTCCGACTAGTTAAACTAGGTCCAGTTACCTTCTATCTATCTCCATGGCTTAAAATATGACTTTCACCTACCAATAGAGAAGAGACATCAGATCATCCCTCGTGATGATCAAGCAAGAAAGTGATCCTTAAGCTAATCTAGGGCTCAGCCAAGCCACAACTAAGTTTTTCCCTCTTTAATAAGAGGACTTCTAGGAATGTATAACTAAATCTAAATGCAAAATAATCCTAGAATGCAAGCAAAAAGGAAAAGTATCATAAGCATATCTCAATTAGGAAGATGTATATATATCCCAACCGAGAGAAAAGTATTTAAATGATTGGGATTCAAATATGTCTGGCTTATAATGAATATTAAGCTAACGAAGTAGTTCAATTAATTGATATTATGAATACCAAAACACATTATGTTCAGAGATATATTAAATGAGATAATTAATCAAAAACATCTAGGAAGTAGTTCACAAATGATGATGATTATTAAATCAGTAACACAAATGATTAAACAATCATATAAGAAAATAGTTCACAAAATATTATTGTTTGTTAAATCATCATTAAAGACTGATTTCTAAGTAAATAGTTACTCAGAAATCATAATTTAGCACACAAGAGCATAGATAAATAATAGATTATTGAGGCAAATTACTCACATTGATAATAGTGCACAAATATGAATGAAAATGACACATTTCTGTCATTATAAATGAAACTACTATAAAAACAATAGTATTTTAAATACCAATTTATTGAAACTGTTTTTCTCGCTCTACTCTCCAACAACACTTTACAATGCTTGAACTTTTGTTGTTAAAACAAGAGCTGCAATAGTGCAAGATCTTCTCTCCATACATAATTCAAAATGCAAAAGAAAAATCCAAATAATCCCTAGATCAAAGATTAATCCTCTCTCTACCTGCAGCCTAAAATCCCTATTACAATAGCTCTTTAAGCATTACAAAATCGCAGAAGAGAGAAGCTCTTTGCTCCTTCTACAAACTACTATTTATAATTTACAAAAAGAATTCCAAATAAGAGAGTTGTTGAAGAGTAATTTTGCTCCAACAATTTTCATTTGTCAAAATTTCTATTATTCTATTGTTGGATCAATCCTATTGATTGAAATCTTTTTTTCCTCATCTCTTCAAACGTTTCCTGTCAAAACCAATCAAAATTTAATTAAAATCAAAATACTAAATATGGACATAAAATATCTTCAATCAAAACTTAATTAAATGAATAAATAAAAAGAAATTTAAGTTTTTCATTCATTCTTGTAAATATCTAATTGGTCAAGGAGAACATAGACGAATGGGTCTGCACTCAGTAAAGGCTATGAACAAATGAAAATGCAGAAAATTAAACTCAAAAATTAATTTTGTTTAAAAATTCGGAGCTTGATATTCTACTAAATTTTAGACTCATTAAATGATAAAATTTGATTATCCAACCACTTCATAAATATTCTTTGTGATTTTATCTATCCAACGAGCCATTCTAGACCTCATTTGGCCAAGTAAAACTCAACTTATGAGCTTTCAAAGTTGAGAAGTCAAAACTGCCATAATTCTGGAAAAAAATTCCCCGGGCTGAAAAAAAAAAAAAAAATTAAAAAAAAAAAAAAAAAAAAAATTATTTCTAAATTAAATTATAATTATTTCTTAATTAATACTAATTTAATTATAATTACACTATTAAATTTAATTAATTATAAACAAAATCTAATTACATTAAAAAAATTAAATTAAATTAAAAGTTTATTAAAATATAATTATATTATATTAATAGTATAATTTAATTATATTAAAATGATAATAATAATATAATTTATTATAATATAATATAATACATATCATATTAAAAACATATAATATATCAAACCTTTATTTTTATCATGATGACGGTAAATGGAGGAAGGAGTTTACATGAGGTGGAGGGATAAGGAGGTCGAGTGGAGGGTGAGGTGGAGAGAGAAGGAGATGAGGTTGAGGTCACTGTGATGCAGGGAGGACAGAGCGGGATTCATAAGGAAACCAAAAACTTTATAATAAAATTTACATAACCACTCGTCTAAAAACTAAATCGGAGATCAGAGGTTTTAATATATCGCAAATTTTAAAATGAGCGCTACATACAAAACGTTGATATTCCAATATCGGAAATTAGATCTTTTTTAACAATCAAAGATTTTAAATCGGAGATTTTAAAATCGAAAGTTTTATTTTGGAAGGGAAGAGGTGAGGTGAAGTGGGGTCCACGTGTAATTAAAAATTCTAGAAAATTAACTACAGCGACTTTGCAATTTTGAGATTTTGGGTTTGCTAATTTCTTTTAAAATTAGAAACTGGAATAAATTACTAAGATCTCAACAACTCATTTTTAACTATTCTACAATTTGGCTGGGCGATTTTGTAGGATAGTAAGTGAAAAATTAAGAAATTAGTAAAAACTAACTAGAGATTAATATTTACAATCAATTACTAATTTAATTACAAAAATTAAAACAACATACATTTTGTACATTTTTAACCCAGGAGGTAAAAATTATCAAACTTCATATGAGCACCATTTGCAAACCGTGTAAGTAAATGAGACGAAACAAGTCTCGATGGAAAACTAGTGAGAGTTGAATTCAATGAAGCAATCAAAATAGAAATCCGTTGAAAATGAAAAAATGGAAAAATTGTAGGACACTTAACCAAAAATAATAATAAGGTGATTTAGCTAAAAAACAATGGAAAGGGTCCCCATTATTTGAAATAAATAAGTCAAAAATGGGAGGGGGGTTGGGGGGTGTTGGGTTTTCCCTACAACAGAGAGGTACTGGTATAGATACTACACGTTGAACTAGAACTAACTGAATAGATAGTGTGGGTGTACTACTCATAGTATGAGACGTTGACGCCCAGTGGATGTCATGAGATGGGACATCGTGGGGTGGGTTTGCCTTAGTGTTGCGCTCGCTATGTGAAAATGTGAAAGGTATTGACAATTCCTCGTATGATGTGATTGAGAGCAGACGCGAGAATAACAGTGTGTGATTTTTTCTTGATTAGAGAGATGGATTAGTGGAATTTGGACCACTAAGAGAAAGATGACGTTAAACTTACTCAATTCACGACATTGATTTACCAAATGGTTGGGTTTATCACATAGGGTGCATGTGGGCAGTGATCTTTTTTGTCAAATGGCCTTAGATCATTTTGTGCCCGATCTAGATTGATGATGGTGCGGGAATATGTAATGATGGGGGCCTAGTTGTACTGTTGGTGGTCGTTTCTCCTCAAACACACATAAAATGGACCTAGATGCTTCATTCCCTGATGGTGGGGTATGATCTAATGGTTCAGTATCTGATCCGACTAAATCAGAATTCTCAGCGATAAATCGCCACATGAATCCTAACAAAGAACGAAATTGAGAAAGGTGGGGATAGTGTCACACATGATGATTTCTTACACAAATCTGGCAAGTGTGACATTTGTGCCTAGGTCTGGTGCTTTGAGCGACACAAGTAACCAGATATAATTGGTTAAAGGCCCTTAATTCAGGACATTGGCTGATCAAATGATCTGGTACGTCACATAAAGCACAAGTGGGCGTTGGTAGGGATGTCGCTGGTTTAGGTTGCCTCCGATCATGGCGGGAGGGTGATGGACCAGACGAGGGATAAGAGTAAGAAGCTTCTTCCATTACGACGTAAAAAATGTTTTTGGATCCATCCTCTGCAGGGAGTAATGGGGTATTGGTTTAGGTGAGTGCACCTAACGCATCTCGATATCGAGGGATTTCGAGGCAATGATAAGTGTAATTCCCTCATTTCGTGCATATGGAGCATGCCTAGTTGGTGTGCAATGACATATTACGCGTGGATGTTCTATTTTCTCCGATAAGGGGAGGAGGTTTCACTGACACTTTTGGGGCATGCAGAAGAGCTTTGAGCTTGTTTAACTCGGGGCACCTATTAGTGGGGTGCCCAATTGTTTCACACAAATAATAGGGTTGAGGGTCCTTAGAGGAGGGAGCGTTTGAAGCTTCCACATTTTTACCTATTAGCTTATCCTTTGTTCTAGCATCGGCTGGTGTCAGTGCAGGCACTGCTTGTAGTGTAAGTGTTGCTTGTGGTATTGTGATATTCTGAGGAGGAATAGCACTAATGCCTTTTCCAGTGATTCCTAAGCTTGTTGACATGACCTGAGGGGCCAAATACCAGACCGGTACCACGAGAGCCATATGGGGCAACGAGAGAGTTGCGATGACTTTGTGCGAGAGAAAACCAGGTGGGGGAAATAAGAAGGTTGTTTATTGATGGAATATGGTAAGAAAGCTCGATCAGTAACAACATTGTTGTTAGTATCCAGAACTGGTTCTTGAGCTTAGGGGGTGTTTAATGAGGTCATCATGCACATTGGTACTCTTGTGGTTAGGAGAATTTCCTCTATCACCATAGGTTGTCCTGGGATTGTCCCTAAGAGTGTTGATGGCTTAAATTGGCTAGCACTAAGTTTAGTATAAGTGGTGATCTATTCGTGAGAAGATGACAATAACAGTAGCACACTATCGGGTGCGAGTGATGTCTTCTTCTCATAATATGTGAGTTGATCTATTGTAATGATTTTTCCATGGGGAACATCATTTCCTTGAACATAGATGAGGCGACTGCTAACATCTCATACATGTAACTTCAGCCCAGCACAATATATTAATCCAACTAAGTGTCTATTTCTTTTATATATATTACCACATTTTTGTCAGCCAGTTGTACTAGCACGCTAGGGTATAGGCCTACGGGGTCTGAAGGGCACCCGTCAAATTCTCTAAGCATGATGTCGAAAGGATTGAGTTCAGGGGATCTCAATTTTTGCCAAATAAATTTGGACATTATACATGTGGATGCCCCTTCGTCGACAATGCAACGATGGATGGTGATGTTCTGGACTGAGACTGGAATTTGGAAAGAAACGGATGATGGTAGTTGTGGGGTAGCTTTATCAAAGTTGAAGACCATTAGGTAAGAATCTTTTGGGTCAATTACACCTAGAGCAGAAAGTAAGGCTTTCCATTGTGTTGGGCATGTCTGCAAGACCTCTAATGCTGACATAGCTAATGGTGGTTGTGCTAAGTCATCGATTATGTTGTAATTATGAGCAGCTTTTGAGTTATGTCTTGTTCCTTGTAAAGGTCCTTTAACGATATTTAGAATAGGTTCTATAGGAAGTCAAGAAATGGTCAACAACCCTGTAGGTCCGATCGTGGTTGAGGTGAAAGGATTGAATGCTAGGGGAGCTTCATAACTTCTATTTCGTTTTTGCAAGAGGACATATTCTCCTATCGTGAAAATTTTGTGATTAGAATTGTTATGGGGTTTCCCTCTAGAAGGATGTGGGTGAAATGATTGTTGTTGAGTATTAACCACTCCCTGATGGGGGAAATGGTCTTGCATTACTACAATTTGTTGACCTCCTTACCCCTTACTGTCCTCTATCCTTTTTAACTCAGGGAGTTGAGGAAAATCATGGGTATAATGATTGTATTCCCCAAATATAGCACATGAATGATTAGTCTGTATACTTGTTTTCTTATTTTTATTTTGTGTGTTATTGTTGGTTGATCCTTGGTTTTGATTCTGGTTAGTGTTTCCCCTTACCGTGGCCCGTGGGGGTTGCTGGTGGTTGCTGCCCCTTTTTCAGATTCTCCCTTTGGTTTTTTACTAGCAACATTAAGAGATTTAGTTCGGTTTATCTTTTCCTCTGGTTGTTGTTGTTAAGTGAGAGAAGGTTGTGCTAGATTAACCCTTGCATTATTTTGTGTTGGTGGGTTATTATGTTGTTGTTCGGGGAAAGGATAATATTGGTTTCCTTGTCCCTTATTGGTATATGGATTATGGGAAGAGGACATTACGTCTGTATTCCTAGAGGAGTATTGATTTCCCTGTGGGGGAAGATATGAGCCTCCATGATGGGGTTAATATTGGTTAACCCTATTGGTCGTATTATGCATCGGTGTGGGTCGTCCGGGGTAATATCATGTATGCTACAATGGTGGTGTGTGTTTTATAGCATCAAATGCTTAGCCATTGAACGAGTATCCAGGGTAATGGTAGGTGTTGTTGAGTAAGTTTTGGGTTATGGACCCAATCAATCCATCAATGGCATTGGATGTGCCTAGTGTCTCTTTATAAGTCTATAGGTGCGAGGCATTTAGAAGCATGTGATAGATGTATCCAAACTAGGTGTATATAAGCTCTCACTATTGAGCTTTGAAACTAGCTTCTTCCTCATTATGCAGGGATGAGTTTTCCATGTATTTTGAAATTTCTGATGTGAGGGATCTCAAAAAAAGTCAAGGAGGACTTTGTCTTCAAACTGTGCTTTACACAAGCTACAAAATTTCCTCCATTCATGTATATGATCTGATATGTGGGTAGGAGGTCTTTGTTTGAACTGGGTGAGGTGTTCCAGGCCCAAATCATGATGAATTGGGAGTTGTAAAAATGTGAGGAAAGTTGTATTTATTGAGTTGAAGTTCCATGTGACACAGAAGGCTGGTCAATGTACCATTTTGTTCCATGCCCAATAATGGTGCATTAAAATAGTCGTAATAGAATAGTATCATCTATGATACTATTAGATGAACGACATATGTGAAAAGTCATGACATGGTTTCCTGGGTCTTCTCCTTGTTTCCCTTTGAATTTTGGAATGTACGAAGGGAGCTTGGTGGGCACAGCTGGCCAATTTTCAGGTAGGTTTAAAGAAGTTAAGAACAATATCTAACAGTTATCCTCCATCGTGAAATGAGTTTGGATAGCTACATTTAAAGGGTTCCTATGTGGGGAAGTTTCAAGAGAACTACCTCAATGGGTGTCTCACAAACTATCCGGAGGAGTGGTATGTGGGCTCCCTAAAGGGGTAGCATGTTGGCACCCTTGTGGGATCGTGAAGGGTGTGCTTTGACAGGGAGGGGTCTCGAGCAAGGATGCACCAATAAAGAAAGATCCTATAATGGTGGTTGTGTGACTTCCTCTATACCTAAATAGTGGGAATCCTAGCACACCTCCTAGCAATGAGGGGAGGCTTAAGAAACGTCTAGATCGATGGGGAGTCATGGGGTCCCCTATGGTGTCGCTTAGAGTGTGTGTGCTAATATTTGTATGGGGAAGGAAGGAGATGATTCTTCAAAGCAAATCAATCACATACATAAAACAAAGAGAAAAATAAAAAGGTTACTTTCCCTTTAACATTAACCCGTGTGATCAATCAAACAAAAAATGGTTTTTGTTTTTTTTTTGTGTGAAAAAATATCCTAAGAAGACTTATTTGACCTTAACACTCTCAAAGTAACTAGGCCTTGCTTAGATATCTTCTTATGGGTCCTGGGGCAACATCTCAAAAAAACTAGTGACACCTTCGAGTAGTTGAAGAATCAACCAAGGTAATGGAAATGAGGCTCAAGTGATGCCCACACTATCACCTACAGGGAAAGGATGCCCTATATTTTTACTAGTGAAGTACCTTCGTCCCACATGATAATTCGATTCTTTAGCTTCTTAGTAGTCAATTACTAATATCGAGCACTAAATGGGTCGAGTAACCCCAAATAGTACCACACGCACTGGACCTAAGCCGAACCCCCTCTGAATCAGGTCTCTGCCATGCTCAGGAAATATATTTTTTGGGATGATTGAAGGATTTTAAGCTTCCTAAAAATTCAACAACTATGTTTCAAATATGTAACATGACCACAGCAACTTATGGTCCTAACCTGAACTACAAAAAATATATATATATATTGGTAGCCCCTGCGGGGAATTTAGTTGGTTCAAGTTATGGTTTCTTTTAAGGGTCTTACTTCTCTTTAGGGTGTGATATGTAAGCTAAAATAAATGAAGTATCAAAAGCTCCGGGAAATGGATGCCTTCTAATACGAATTTTATATAAGCTTAGTGTGTGGTCTGTAATTGTGTGCAAGTGATGAAGTGAGGATGTAAAGTTTGAGAAGATGTGGATATTCGGTGATCCGTTACAATGTTCCCTTACTTATACTATATTTCAATTGTTCCTTGCATGGAAAAACAAGTGGTATGCGAATAATGGGCCGCTTACTCTTTCTCTTATTACACTATGTGAATGTTGAAACAAGGAGATGGAAATTCAAATGCTTTAAGAAAGTTTTCATATGCAAGCCCAGGTTTGTCTAAGAGACGCAAGGGAAGCAGAGATTACTTACTTTCTGTAATAATTCTTTCTCCTAGTCCCATAAAATGACATAAATGAATTCTTTGGTTAGTAACAAGGTTTGTGAATGATGGGCCACTTACTACTTCTCCTAATTAAGCTATGTGAAGATTGTGAACAAAAAGAAAAGATAATCTAATTACTCTACTAATTGTGATTAGTAAAGCAACTAAGAAATCTAAACTGACTGTAAAAAATTTGTAGAGGTGAAGGAAATTCACTAAAGGCTACCAATCACCTGAAAAATGTGAAATTACAAGGTGTTTTTTCTTTTTTGGAAATCGTGCGAGTTTCATAGTGCACATATGTGGTGGCGCGTCTATCAGAGTAAAAGTCACAGAGTGTGCATTTGTTAGAGAATAAGTCATGTGGTCGACAAAAAATTGTAAATTAACAAGTTTCTTTGCCCACCTCAGGCTCACGGGGTCCTGCAAAAATTCCAGAGAGGTACTGAATTCCTTGTAGGTCGACTATGCAGAGATAAGATACTACAAACAACCTTTAGATTAAAGAAAAGACAACAGTATGGTCGCCATTCATGTGGTAGTGTTTTTGTGGCAATGGTGTACCAAAAGGTACCTCCTTAGCAGTTGGTTATTCCCTACAAAGGATCACATACAGAGTTGGTGTTGTTAATGACAATACTTAGATAAACAAAGCATTGCAAATAGTGAAAATAATGCATACACAAACATGAACTAAAACAAAGAGATAAATACACAAAGAATGCTCAATGGAGAAAACATGTCAATAAAATAATGGAAAAAGCTCCCTTTATAGACTGCTGGTAGTAGAAGTTGAATATAATACATGAATATTAAACACTTGAAGATAATTCTTTGAGATATGGTGCTAAAAAATCCTCAGGAAGGAGGTTCATTCCTCAATCTCTTTGCAAGCTTATCCTCTCTCTCAAAGAAGTATGAATACTCTCCAATGGTGGACTCTTCTCCTCTCACTAAGATAATGGATTGCTTAGAAGCAATATGGCTAACATGTTAGTGCTCTTACTTTCTTTGTTTTCAACAATGGAATTTTGGTTTACTCTATTAGAAATTTGGCGAGCATAACATTGTCTCATATATTTGTTCTCCCATGGCCTACTTATATGGATTTTTTGAATCCATCTTCCCTCTCTTGGTTCATGCATGACAATGACTCGTGAGTAGGAAAAGATGATTCCATTGAGGGCTACATATCTTTAGAGCGACTCGAATTTGGTTGTCATAGACTAAGATCATATCAGGGAATCACCTCCAAGTGTGTGAAGTGGTCTCAAATTCACTGAGTCATCCATTTTCTCAACCACGTGGCTTTCGAAGAAAATTTCACACAGTGCACGGATATCGAAGAAACAGTTGTGGAGTCCTTAATTTTTTAACTTTATAAACTTTGGACATTAGGAGAAATTAAATTTTTTAAAATTCATGATGTTTTCAGCTGGAAAATATTCACTTACGCATTAGGTTGGACATATTTTAGTGTCCTTTGGATTGTGCAAACATGTATATGATTTTCCGATGTCAACAGGTGGGTAAATACCATGGGTGAATGAATACCATGGGTAGATTCCTCTTAAAACACCATGGGTGGATAAATACCATGGGTGGATGAATACCATGGGTAGATTCCATGGGTGGATGAATACCATGGGTGGATAGATACCATGGGTGGATGCCACTTATGATACCATGGGTATATTCCATGGATAGATGAATACCATGGGTGGATAAATACCATGGGTGGATAAATACCATGGGTGGATGAATACCATGGCTAGATGCCACTTTCCATTAAGATCAGTGAGTGCCTTTAAAGATTTAGTCAAGCTTTCAATAGCAATAGAATCATTTTCTTTAGCCTTACTTGAAGAAGGTTGAGACTTATTTCTAGTCTCCTTGGAGTCTTTAGATTCATCATCAGTAATAACTCCAATGGCACGCAAGTCTTCTCCACGGTGATTGCTTTTGCAAAGTTTAAATCCATTGTCTCTTTTGTATCTCTCTTAACAAAAGAAGAAATGTTTGTTAGCAAGGTAGCTGTATAATAATCTATAGTAATAGAATTGTGAGGCTTCATGTTTGGGGGAAACGTGTTCAATACACAGTTGAAATTTTGATTTAAATATTTGACTTTCTTCTTCTCCCATATCTTGATATTTCAAATCTCTTTTAATAACATGGTGGGATTCTTACCATCAACGAATTTATCCAAAAATAATTTCTTAAAATCCCTCAAACCATGGATTGAATTAACTGGAAGACAATGATACCATGTTTCTTCTCGAGCTTATAAAGTGAAAGGAAAAATCCTACAGGCAACATCATTGTACCATACCTAAAAACATTCATAGATGTATGTAGAAACCATCAATATGATCCTTTGCCTTAATCTTCTTGTCAATATCGAACTTTGATAACTCCAAATGTTTAGGCATTTTATGAATGTTATCCAGAAGAGTGAGTGGCCCTTGGGCCTGCTATAACATTAGCTTTCCCTAAGTGATAATAGGGCCATCCAATCCACATCTTTATCAGCCATGTCTTCTTCTCCTTGTTCCTCTACCTTTTTTGAATATGATGAGCCCTCTCCTTCACAGTTCAAGCTGTCGTTAAACTCAAAATTAGTTTTCGTCTACTCTTCATCAAAAAGAACAAGTTATTCATCGTACTCTTCATGAATAGGTGGAAGAATCTCTTATTATACTTCGTGTAACCACCTCACCCCATATTTACCCACTTTAACCTGCTCACTAGGGTAAACATGAAGATGAGAGTTACTATGCGAGACTTGATTTCCAAGATTCACTTATGGAAAATTAGGTCCATATGTCTAGCACTAGTTGCAACCACCTAGTGACACATGATCACACTGTTATCAGCCCAACTTGACCCAAAACTATTTCTTTTCAGTTTTATCTCCTTAAATTTAACATAAATTTCTAGTTTTGGCAGTTTTTTGGGTTCTAAACTTCTGAGGCTATTTTGAGGGCCTAAATAACATTTTTAGGGAAAATAGAGACATAAAAAAATGTGTAAGATCATTGTATTAAACTATTTTTGGCCTCCTCATGGATATCTTTGAAACTACATCTTATGATAGTCAAACAGAGATCATATATCAATGTTATGTCCCCATGAAGTTCGAGGTCCAAATTACTCATTTACACAAACACTTTGTGTATGTAGTACATGTAGGTTATAAATACATATTTATTCATTAATTAAATAATCTCACCATAGAATCACTAAGAAGGCCCTATTCCCTCTCCACATAGTTGCAACACCACTTATTAGTCCATACATTCACTAACTGATCAATAGCTTAAAAAATCATGACAAGATCCATAGAAGATACACATCATATGAACAACATATAACTAGAAAATAACCAGCATATAAACCATTGCAACCTAGCCATAATATCACAACATAATTCCAATAACTATACATGAAGCATCATAGAAGAATATCTCTTATTAACATATGAGGATTCCAACCCAGTCAAGGACTTCCACATACCATCGACCATAGATTGGGCTAAACCAAATCACTCGTTCAGCCAATCACCCCTGCACCATATTCCAAGCGTGAATGTGGGATCTCATGGAATAAACCAAACAAAATCAAAACCAGGGCTTCTAGAGGCCAAACCACCTCAACCCTCAACCAGTGATTCCACCACACGGTCGGACATCACTAACATGAAATAGATTGGTCTCTACCCAAGTTTCCCAGGCCTCCAAGAACTAGTAACTCAACCCACAGCCTTCCAAGACTCTAGAGTGCTTGTCCAACCCAGCTCCAGGGACTAGTAACTGAACCCACCAAGGGCTTTAGAGTGTTTGTACAAACCTAGGCTCCAAGACTAGTAACTCAACCCAATTTTTTTTCAGGGCTTCCAAATCGTTTGTCCCAACCCACAACCATAAGGACTTATAAGCACCAACTAGAGAACAATCAAATGGAAAAACCCACAACACTGTGGCTATCCAAGAAATGGCAAGGCAAGGCTAAAACCATTGTCAATCCAAGAAATTATCCATGATAATTACAGCACATAACTAGATAATCACATGCATACATCATGCATCCATAAATCAGCGAGGAAAACACACATGCAACATGTTACCTGCAAAGCAATCCAGTTGTAGTTGTTGATCCAATTTTTCCCTTACATTTTCCTCCTTTCATTTTTCCTTCTTTCTCCAAGTCCAAGTGAATACTAGAGTGCTCCAAGCATGCTCCAATAATTCTCTAAGTGTGCAAGAGTATGAGAGGATGAGATAATATAAGAGAGCTCCAAAACAAAACTGACAAAAGGTTGTGAATTGATCCTCATAAGCCTTTTTATCATTGAGGCCTCTCTTTTCTTTGTTTTCCTTCATTTTTTCCTTCAATTTCCCTCTCATGCAAATCTTTGACCCTTCATCTCCCTTTTCTCCTATTTTCCTTTGTTTTCGTAAATAAAATGCCAATTATTTCCACTTTTCCTTTGCAAATTCCTTTGTTAATTTCCATAGCCAGTAATAAATAAAAATTGATCCACATCACTGTGTTTTTCCGAACATTCATCTTGGAATATGTTTCCCATGACCTTGGTTTTATTTTTATTTTTATACTATTTACATGGGAAATTAACCAGGGGTTGTTACAATGTGTCTTCTGAATACTCCACTAATTCCTCAAGAGTGGCAAAGACCAAATCTTCCACAGATGTAACCAATACACCATCATGGGTTGTTTATTTCTTCTTGGGAAGATGAGGAATATTATGAGTGACAAGAAGTAAACCGATAGCTTTCGCAAACTAGTGAGTAATAGGTCGAATTACCCAGAGTTGCTCATAGGTAACTTCGTAATGTAACTCTGAACCAGGTTGAGAAGACCCTCCTACATTAGGAATAGGAGTTGGGGTGGTACTTAGGATATTATTGTGTTTTCCAAAAGATGAAAGGTTTGGATGTGATGATTTATCATCCATACAAAACTATTTTCCTCTTTCAAAACCCTACAATTTTGATAGTGTTGGATCCTGCCAACATACAGGGGAGCTCTCGGATATGAGGTACCAATTAGACCTCACACCGTTTGGTGTAGGAGTCCCATCTGGAAATATCACCTAGCTTCCATTAAATTATACATTTTCCTTAGCTTAAGCAATCAGCATGAGAGAGTAGCATGCATATGCTTTTGAATAAGAAAGAGAGTGTGCCTTGTGGATTGTTCAATTTTAGATGTATCTAAGTGCTTTCAATGCAAGGAAGAGAAATTTAGCCTCTAAAATAAAAGTAATAGGACTAATCTAGTGGATATGCATGCACATAAACGAGGAATAGTCATTATACATCAAGCAAAATAGTTCACATAGATGCAATGATCATTAAAATCATCACAACGCATTTCCAACAAGTTCAACACCAAAGTCACTAAAAAAATTCAATTACTTTAGTACATAAGGAAGCCAACATCAACTACAAACATTATAAGAGTAGTCTCAAAATATCCACATTCTATGCATAAAAACATGTTGGCCAAATGGCTTCAAGTATTAAAAAAATGTTCCAAGATACATAAGTACAATGAAAATAACTAGCTCCTATAGTGGAGTGTTAGAGCCACTACTTGCTCCCCCAAAAGTACCATCTCTATCTTTCGGATGCCCTATGGGAGAATCCAAGGTTCAAAGTCTTTTGCTTGAGTAATGGGTCTCCTTTTATAACTTCAGGTGTGAACTTTAATATATTCATGACTCTTTAGTTTCTCTTATGACTTTTCAACTTCTAATGACCTTTGGAATTCTATAACTCTTAAACTTCCAAATGACTTTTGGAATTACATATGACTCTTAGAATTACATGTCTTTTGGACTTCTTCATATGGCTTTTTTTTCCATACATGACTCTTGGACTTCTACTTCTTTGTCTTTGCAATAATTCACAATTACATCATGATTTCCACATCATCATGTGGTAAGGACATGACATGTCACTATCATTTATGACTTGGACTCGTAGTGACTCATGACATGGACTTTCTTTGGTAGGTGACAATGTTTCCAGTTGTATCTCTAATCTTGCATGCAACTTTCATGTTGTTGATGTTTTCGCCCTCCAAAGGGTCTTTGATCATATGGAGTCTTTTGGGCTACTTCAATCATCATGATTTCAATATTCTCCATTTTGTCTCATCATGTGTTATTTGTTCTTGAATGCTTCCTTGAATTGTTCCAAAATACCTGCAACTGAAGTCACTCACGATAAGCCAAAATCAGTTTGAAAAATATCTTATTCTATCATGTTTCATGCAAAAATTTTG
Organism: Pinus tabuliformis; assembly: GCA_031772625.1. Classification (NCBI taxonomy): domain Eukaryota; kingdom Viridiplantae; phylum Streptophyta; class Pinopsida; order Pinales; family Pinaceae; genus Pinus; species Pinus tabuliformis. The sequence goes on along the minus strand of CM062818.1, from coordinate 1,830,517,806 downwards.
TACATGACTTAACAGTGCACTCAAAAAAAGCAATGGGAACTTCTGGGTGCAAGGGTGCACTACGAAATGGGGAAGGACTCAGTTCTTCAAGGCTTCATGGTGTGCTCATGTGCTCAACAAGGAGGAAGAAACCTGAAAGGAGGGCACAGGGCGCAAGTCCGAGGGACAACGGAAGAGCATTGAGGCCTCCCAAGTGTATTGTGCACTCAAGCAAGATAGGAAGGGTGCAGTGGGCACTGTCGAAGGCTGAAGGAATAAAGCTTCTGGCTTCCCAAGTGCGTTGTGCACTCAAAGGAGCTAGGAGGATGCAGGGATAGTGCTGAAGGTTGAAGGGGTTAGGCTTCAAGCTTCCCACGTGTGTTATGTGCTCAAGAGTGTCAAGGAGGGTCTAGAGTGCACTGTAAAAAAAAAGGGAAATCATTCATTGGTTCAAGGTGTGATCATACGCTCAAGGAAGGTGTAGTTCTTTGAGTCGAAGGAGTGTGCTCAAGGGGAAGACTTGATTTTTCTGGGTGCAATTCAGAACAAGGAAGGGGAATGATGCTTGGGAGTGTGTTACACATTATTGAAGGGTGCGGGGAAGACTTCAAAACAAGGAAGGAGTCTGTCTAAGGCTTAAGCGTGCACTTTTGCGCTCTCCTAGTCCTATTAGGCTAGCTTGCGCAACCGAAATTTGTCTAAGTCTGAAAGGTGAAATGAGGGGTAAACACAATGAGTTTAGAGGTAAGATTAACTGCAACGCATATCAAATCATCAATAAAATGTAGGCATAGGAAAACAAGGATAAATAAACATCAAAATGCTAGTTTACAAACACTCCCCAAGTACAATGAATAAAGTGTGTGTGACTGCGACTAAAAGTGTCATTTTACAACAAACGATGGTAGTCTAGCCATGAAGTGCACTAGATATGTTCTAAACAATGTGATGAAAATTAGGAATGATCATGAACACTTGAAACATGTGGAATGACTTGAAATGACGCTTGACGACCAATGAGACACCTAATACGATAGTTGGGTAGGCTCCAAAATTTGAATGTAGTGAAGTTTTGGAGGGTGTTGTAGCAATGAAAACAGGTTATTATTACTATTATTATTATTTTCTAAATACTTATCAAGGACTCAATGGATTGGGAGATACGATGCTCTTAATAAAATTCAATTCCTCACTTTTTTAATTTGTAAACTCTGCCTTGGAAAGGGGCTACTTGTATACTTTCAATCGATATCTATTTACCAAGAGTGGAACTTGCTCCTCATCAATAACCTTGATTTTGAATGAACCATTATCATATAAATTTCCAACCATATAAGGCCTTGGTCATCTAGTCATGAGATTTCCCTTGAAATATTAAACTTGGAGTCATACAGGAGCCTATTTTTAATAGTCATTTAGTGCATTGAATTGTTTTAATCTCTCGGCCTATGTTTTAGTTAAATCAACATCAAGTTGGGTTAACATTCTCAAGGTGTTATATTAAATTTACAACAAATATTTCTTACCATAGACTAATTCATAGCGGGTAAATCTAGTAGTGGTCTTCTAGGTGGTGTTGTAGGCCCAAGTGGACTCAACAAGTCTCTTTGCCTAGTCCTTTTGGATGTTGTTGATCACCTTAGTCAAAGAGATCTCCAATGTTATGTTTTTAACATTCATTTATCCATTTTATTTAGACTAATATGGGGTAGACTCTTCGTGTAGGATGTGGTGTCACTACATTATCCCCTTGATTAGATTGGAGGAAAACTGGGAGCCTTGGTTTGGCACTAATTCTTTTGGAGAAAAGAACTTATAAAAGATATTCCCCATAGAGACTCGACCACTTTGTATTCTATTTTTTCTTTCACTGCCTTCACTTTGACCCTTTTGGTCAAGTAGTATATCCAAATAATGATGTGCTTATTCTTCCCATATGGGGGGTCAATCGAAGCAATGATGTCCATAACCCACTTCTCGAATGGCTCAAAATACACCTAATCTTGGACGGGAATATCATCCCTCCCAATAGGTTTCCCCATCCTTTGGCATTCGTCACGTTGGGAAGTATATCTTTGGGCATCCTTTTGAATATTTGCCCAAAAGTATCATGCTTGCAGGATTTTGTAGGTTGTCCTCTTCGCAGCAAAATCTACCCCACAGTGTGTATCATGGAAATATGATAGGATGTCATAAAATTCATCCTCCCTCACACATCTTCTTAGAATTTGATCAGGGCCCAATTTGAAGAGGTTTCCCCCAATCTAAGTGTAGGAGGCATTCTTTATGATAATATTGTTTTTCTCCTTCGAATATAGGTGAGAATGGAATTAGTGAGTAGCTGCTAGCAAACCATGAAGATAGAAGTGATATGGAAAATATATGCTCTTCAGGGACTTAGTAATATACCACTTCTTCATCTGCAAACATGGTTAGTCTTGAAAAAAAAAAATCAACAACATTCTCCTTCCCAGGTTTATCAACAATAATTAAATCAAATTGTTGCAATAGTAAAACCCACCTAATTATTCGACCATTCACATATGGTTTATTCATTAAGTACCTAAGTGTTTCATGGTTAGTGTGCACAAAGACTTGATAACTCATGATGTAATGTCTAAATTTTTTTAAACAATGGAAAGAAATTCCTTTGCAGTTATTGCATAGTTGAGCTCAGCCTTGGATAGATTTTTTCTAATAAAATAAATTGAATAGGGGAGTTTACATTAAAATGGTCCCTAAGATACCCCAATTTCTCTTTATAATGCATCTATATGGATATTGAAGGGCAAGGTTCAATTCAGACCTCTGAGGACAAGTGTTTTCATTAGTTTTTCTTTAATTCCCTTGAATGATTCTTGAAATAAATTTTTCAAACTAACTTTGCATCGTTTTTCATTAATGGAAATAGAGGAGAAGAAATTTTACTAAAATATTTGATGAATCTTCGATAATATCCAACAAGGCCTAAAAAAATTCTAACAGCTTTTTGTTCTTTTGGAACAAGAACTTTATTTATGATGTTTATTTTTTTAGTGTCCACTTGGGTTCCTTTTCGAGAGAGTAAATGTCCTAAAACAATCCCTTCATTCATCATAAATATTAATTTCTCATGGCTTAGGGAGAGGTTCATCGCCTTACACCTTTTCAAGACTTTCATTAGGTTTGAGAGGGCCTCCTGGAAATCATCCCTATAGGGTGTAAAATCATCCATGTAGATTTCCACTAGGTCATGCACAAGATTAGAGAATATACTCAACACAACCCTTTGAAAGGTGGTAGGGGCATTGCATAGCCCAAATGGAAGGAATTTATAAGCAAAGTTCCCCCATGGACATGTGAAGGTAGTCTTGTCTTGATCCTCAAGATTGATCTGGATTCAGTTGTACCGGATGAATCCATTCAAGAAGGAGAATGTTTTTTTCCCAAGTAGGACATTGAGAACTTGATCAATAAAATTCAAGGGAAAATTATCTTTACTAGTGGATTTGTTGATTTCTCTGTAGTCAACACAAATTATCCATTTCCATTTTTCTTAGGGATAATGACTAGGGGATACAGCCCATTCACTATCTAAGATCAGATAGATGAATCATGCATCCAACAATTTTTGTAATTCATTTTTCACAATATCCTTTGATGCAATGTTCATTCACCTTTGTAGATGTGCACATCAATGACATTGCAGTTCCAAACATTTTCATTGATATATGAGCTAAAATCAATGTCATGACCAAGGAAACCATTCTCAAAATTAACCTCCAAGGATCTCTAAGGAATACCTCTATTTTGTTACAACTTGCTAATAAATTTATAGTAGCACCTTAAAGTATCATAGAAGATGTGATGGTATAAATTAATTTTTGGGAGTATCCCATAGATCTAATTATCCTTCAGCCCAAGACCAAGTTCAATGGCTACCTACTCATCTTAGGAATACCTTGGTTAGCCATTTTTTATTCATACATGAATTGTAGGGTTGGAAACATGACCATCACCAATGGGCAATCAAGAAAATAGTATGTACTATACCCACCAGCTCAGCCTCTTGTTAAGGATGACTTTCCAACATGGATAGAAGTAGAAGAAGAAGAGGAGGACTCTTGCCTCTAATCATCCTACCTTGTATGTATATTAGAATCCACCATTAGCAGTAGTAAAATGGATGAAGACAATCTAATTAATAAATTTCTGCAAAACCAATACCCCGCTACCATGGATTTTGATGGATCAAAAGAAGAATCATCTATAGGGAAGCCTGGTTATTCTCAAGACAATTCATGGGTAGATTTAATAATTATTAGTTCTAAGATAAATAATGTGAAAAATATAGAATCAACCCCTCTAAAACCTCAAAAATAAAACCCTTTCTCTCAGTTGATCAATAAAACCAACTATTCATTGTCTTAAAACATGTTGATGCATTTGCATGGGACTATAAAGAGATGAAAGGAATACATCCTTTTGTGTGCACTCACCAAGTGGAATTGTTGTAGATATGTAGACCACTTCTGATGGGGATCGTTCTGTAAATTCCCTTGTGACTATATAAACTAAAGAGGTCGATGATCTATGTGGATGACCTTCTCCTTCCCTAGAATGTAATGTTTCCATTTTTGGCAAGTCTGCACAATAGAAGACATCACTTTATCATAGGTGGGGTACTTCTAAATTGTATTCGAAAGTGTCTCACTATGATACACCATTGGATGTCCATGTTGGGTGAGGATTGTACCAATAGCATAGTCAGAGGTGTCTATCTCAATTTCAAGTGGTTGGTGTGGGTTTAGCAATGTGAGTACAGGTGCAGAGCAGAGGTAGTGCTTCAGCTCAATGAATGCCTTCTATTGGGAATCAAACTAGGAAAACTTTTCTTTTGCTCTACCCTTGGTAATCTAACTCAAAGGCCAAGTGATATGGGAGAATCACAACAAGAACCTTCGATAAAATTTTGCAAGGCTCAAAAAGTTGTGAAGCTTTGTTATAGTGGTTGGGGCTAGCCAATCTCAAATGACATGGATCTTCGTTGGATCCACATGCACACCTTGCTTATCTATGATGTAACCTAGATATTGGACCTGTCTCATCTGAAAGGTGCATTTCTCCAAGTTGGCACACAGTTTATGTTGTTGCAAGGTTTCAAGGACCTGCCAAATGTGTTGTAAATGATATTTCCAACTATTTCTGAAGATGAGTGTATCACCCAGATAAACAACCAAGAACAAGTTGGTGAAGGGCCACAAGATGTCATTTATCAGCCTCATAAAAGTAGTGATGAAATTTATCAACCTGGAAGGAATGACCAACCATTCAAAAAGGCCTTCCTTGTATTTGAAGGTGTTCTTGCATACATTTGTGGGCTCTATTGGAACCTGGTGATACCCAGACTTCAAATCAATCTTGCTAAAATACTTGGCCCCCTTAAGCTAGTCTCGAAGGTCATCAATCTGTGGTATTGTATGCATGTTCCTAACATTGATATATGATATTTCCCAATAATCAATGGAGAGCCTCTAGGTCCCATCCTTATTTTGTACAAGCATAATTGAGCTCCCACAAGGTGAGGAACTTAGGCATATGTGCCCTTTTTGTGGAAACTCTTGGTTCTATCTCTTGATCTCTTCATTTTCCATAATGGAGCGGTGGTATACTTTCCCATTGGGTAGAGGTACTTCGAGAGTCATATCGATCGAATGATTAACCTGGCAGTGCAAGGGTACCCCTATGGTTGAGGAGAAGATGTCTGTGTATTCTTCTGTGACCTTATCCACCTATTTTTGTTGTGTGGAGGAACCCTTCCCTGGGGCCATGGATGTGACCACAATCTTCCCCTTCCTTTGAGAGTGAATCATAAAGAAAAAAATTTCCTAGTCTAGGAGATGATCTTACCACATTGCTCAGAAGATATCAAAGAGATAATGGTAGGTGAGGCTACCTCCAGTATCTTTTATAATTTATTGCCCAAAATAATCATAATAGTGTCAGGCTTAGACTCATACATAGCATGGTGCTTCCACAAGTATGGTTGGCCTAATAATACAAAACAAACTTCAAGAGGAGCAATGTCACACAATACCTCATCCATGAAGGGTTTGATGTTGTAGGGAAGGTGACACTAATGGCTGACGCATAGATCTCATCCTCGGTGGATCTGCCTAATGGTGTATGGTTGCAAGTGTGGTGTGGTCGGTAGCCCAACTACTTAATGACTTATGCGGATATGAGGTTCATTTGTCTCCCGCTATCGAAAATGAATTGCAATGGCGAACCCTTCACCCACATCTGTCAGTGGAAGAGATGCTCCCCTTCTTCTAGGTCTTCGACCTAAATATCCTAGACCTTGCTGGTGGCAATGGTGGTATTGGTATTTGCATCAATAATCTGTTTCCCTTTGTCACTCCCCTTATTGAGGTTAGACTCTGAGTTGAAACATGCATTTGACTCTAAAGCCTTCAGCTTGGCCACTAATGGCTATTTAGCATGACACTCACTTGTGTTGTGAGTGGGACTCTTGTGGAACTCACACCACTTCCCTATGTCCTTCTTTGTCTTTGTGGTGTTTTTCTTTGCTTGCAACTTTGATGGGTTGTCCTTGATCACCCTGCCTTGTCTTTGGCCTTTTTGTGGTGGTTTGGGGGCACCTTTTCCCTGCTTCAGATTCGCAGATCCGAAGTCTAGCTTCTTTTGTTTAAGTTTTTGTTCAATCTTGGCATCATATCGATATCCTTCACAAAGCGAGGAGATGTCCAGGAACTCCATTTCTTCCAGAATGTATTTTTGTAGATAGCCATGGTACTTGAGCACCAAAACTTGCTCAAAGTCTTTGATACCCATATTTGTGCATAGAGTATGGAAAATATTTGTGAACACATGCACATCTTGGTCCCTTTGTTGTCGTAGTGTGGTCCATTACATGTATTTTTCCTCATATCTCCCAAGGGGTAATATTGTTCCTTGACATGGGGAGCGGCCTTAAGCAATGCAAAAGTAATATTCTCCCTAACGGAGAAACTATAAATGGAAAAATAACCCTGTGGCAGATTCAACCATTTACCTACAACATCTACATCTATTTTATCTTCGAATATAGGGATATAAAAGTTTACTTGTACCTTGAAGGGGGCAGTACCTTCGAAGTGACTGTTGGATGAAGATGTGTCGTCGGTGGACATCTCCTGAAGGATTTAAGCAAATGTTTCCATCATTTTGTTCCCTTTCCGCTCGAGGGCTTCTTTGATTATTAGTTTGATAGGATCTCCTGCTCCCTCGTCTTTCTTTTCTTCTACCATGGGACGTCATTGGTGTCAGCAGGGACCACCGTGCAAGGTTTCACCTAGTTCAAATCCCAACTCCTTATACCCTAACCTCATTAGAGACATACACAAAAAAACAAAGAAAGAGAAGACCACTCTAATACCATTGTTGGGAACGGGATCCCCCAAAGGGTAGTTTTGGGGCTAAAAGCCCATATTTTGGTCAAATTTTGTGAGAAACTTGTAAAGACTCTACAATTTGTGGTCACAGAGCACGTAGGTGTTATAATTCATAAAGGGTTGTATGCCCTTAGTTTTGTAAAGTAAAGTCCGTTGTAAGAGATCTACCCATGGTCCGAGGACCATAGGATTATATAAAAGGAGCTAAGCTCTAAGCATTTTTAGAGACACACAATGTAAGAGAGTCATATTTCTGAAGTAAGAAGTCTAAGTTTTGGGTGGTAGCATAGGTAGAGGCTCTGTAGCTAAGTGTGCAGAGGCCTAGTGTGGAAGTCCGCAACTGAGTGCGTGGACCCCTGCAGCTGTGTGCGCAGGGTGAATAGAGTTTGTAATCACTTGGAAAAGATTAATAAAGGGAAGTATTCTGCATTTTATGTGTCCTTGTTTTGATTAATGCATCTTATCAATTTATATATGAATTTCCTTTATAAAGCTTACGTGATTCACGAATGTGTATGATTATATTAGATAACCGAACACATATAAGAATATTTGTTTACGCGGTGCTAACGATGAGTAACTATGAAGATAAGTAAGACACTTGGACTAATCTAGGAATCTGCACGGTACGCTACCTTGGCGGCGCGAAAGGGTATAGATCAAGGGTTAGGGATGTTTGAAAGAAATCTAAACCCTTTCACGGAGGTATTGAAGGACAGAAAAGAAGGCTTGTCTACCAAACCCTAGAGTGAAGTGACATGCGCGAAGGCAGGAATAAAGGGAATAAAACGGCATCACGACCATCTCAGGGTGCAAAAACTTGGTTCGAGCATCCCCCCATACTGCCTCAGGTGAGACTTCAGTCTACACTCCACGGGCTCATGCCGAAAGGGCCAGTAGTGTAGGGATTTGTTTGGCTAATTAATGTTGAACATGGGTTAGGCCCCCTCAAGCCAACAAATGATTTCGTTGCTGGGATCGGAATATGCATAAGAGATGTGTGATGTCGTATCACTAGAATCCGACTAAGAAAGAGATTGGAGACTGGATGGATAGGAAGATCCACAAATTTGTGTCGCAAGATAAAAGGAACCAGCAACTGACAAAGGAACAATGTCTGGACAAGTACTTGTATACAGAGATCCATGCGATATTTTTCTGCTCCTTTTCGGTTGAGCTATACGAGTGGATCTCGAAGCTAGCAAATAGCTAAGGAAGGTGGAAACTTGAAGGTCCTATTGTGTGGACCCCAAATCTAGTGTGAAGTTTGGAAGCATTGGAGGATAAGATCGCCCGCATTGTTGATCATTGGCTCGAGTGTGTCATAGGAGGATTTGTAACTGAATTTGCGGTTGACACCTCCATCAGCTACAATGAGGTGGAGCGACGCTTTCTCAAAGGATCTTGAGGTAAGTACGTGAAATCTTTGAATACCTGGATTAAAATGCTATTGTGTGAAAAATGGGTTATGCAACTACCTTGATGTTTGGGGCTACGCAAAGCGGAAAAACATATCGAAATGAAGGAAAAAAGGGCCCTGAATATAGTCTGTTGATTTCACCTCCATGAGGTGATGAAGAGGGAAAAACGTAGGTTTCTCCATGAAGTGTTATTCAGCTAATAAGGCAAGGATTCCCGTGAATACCACCTCCAACTTCACCACCATCACCTGCGACTTCACCTGTACCACCTCCACCGCAGTTCAGTATGGAAAATTCAGTCAAGCTTCCTTTGTTCAAAGGCTTGGGGAATGAGAACCCAGACCAACTCTGGTTCATTGTAAAAGTTGTATGGGAAGCTTAGGGCATTACAAATGACAACACGAATAAGGCGACATTGGTTAACATTCTGCAAGATCACGCACTAACCTGGTATATCAAGTACGCTAATGATAACCCGAATGCTGGAGTGGCAGACATCCAGACAACACTAAATAGAGAATTTAGTAGGCCTAACTCTGAATCATAGTCTATTGTAGGGTTCAAAGAAATCGTTATGCAACCAAGTGAGACACCTTGGGAACTAGATCAAAGGTTGAAGTGTCAATCCATGAAGCTAACATGAACCTAACAGATGGAAAACATCGTGAGTGGTTGTGGCTTCGCTCCTCCCACGCTTAAGGGTTGCGCTGTCGCAGCAGAAGATAACAACTCAGGCAAAGGCCTTGGAGATTGCAATGAGATTGCATGAGACCTCGATGCAATATCCTAATCTAGGGATTCAGCAGATCCATGCACATTTGAAAAATATTTTCCTTGAGATGCAAAGCTTGAAGCAGGACAGAACGGTTCGACCAGAGGTGCGCGAGGAGGTATGGTGTATGAATTGCAAGAGTCAAGGACGTGACAAAGACCATTGTCTAATCTTTACAAACTACCTTACAAGAGGAAGACCAATTCCTTTGAGGCAAGAAGCTCAAGGAGGACCAAGCACAGGGCCTACATTGTGGTGCGTTATCTGTCAAGTAGCAGGAAAAAATGCCACGGATAACTGTCATCTGTTGCAGAAGTTTGTACAGACACCGCAGAAATTGTTCTACAACTTTTGTTGGTCGATAGGGCATGATGAATGTAATTGCAGAAGTTACGAATTGATGATGGATAGAACTACGGCCTATAGGTTTCAGGCTGAAACATGATCCCCTGACCAGGGCGCAGGGATGGCCCAAACAGGATTTCAAAGGTGCGGATAGGATTTTAGCGACCTGGCAGAGGTTGGGGACAATTGATCTGCTACAATTGTGGAGGTCCAGGACACTATGCCCGTGATTTCACTAACCCAACACATCCATCGCGTAGGTATTACACTTTGTTTGATCATGAGATGGAAGATTGTCCTATGCTGATAGCTAGGACACGTGACAAAGGGGTGCTACCACCTCCGCCGACTCAGAACCTACAGATGATGAGATCTGAGCCATGCGAAGAGGATCCAAACATGAATATAGTGCTCTGGAGTGAAATCACAATCGAAGATGACAAGGGGAAACAGCCAAAAGGCAGTACATGGGTTTGCAAAGCTCCAGCAAAAGAAATTGAGTTTGATTTGGAGCGCGCACATGAAAGCTTCATGGAAGCAAAGAAGAGCTTCGTTGAGGCCTCCACCTCAGGAAGAAAGGATAAGCTTGATTAGGAGATGGACACCTCTATGCTTACAACCTTCTTGGAGACCTGCATAAAGCTACTGCACGATAGCAAGGTTGTGAAGGGGAATCCCCATGGGGTGGCTGCAAGGGGTGACTGTGGATATTGAAGGTGTGAGCACGCTGGCTAATTTTCAAGTAATAGAAATTGTGGATGACAGCAACCTATATCCTACACTCCTTGGAATTGATTGGGCTACTGATATGAATGGGGTAATCAACCTAAAGTAGTGAATGATCGTATTTGAGAAGAAATCGCTCCACGTAATAGTATCCCTAGATCCTACTGAAGGTTCGCGTTATACTGAACCAGTTTGCAACTATGAGAGTGATGATGATCTAGACTTTATCTATAAGATAACAGCACGAGACCAATATTGGGTGAATCCAACAGCGGATGGATGAATTACATCGCGAGATTTCATGCACTTTGGACTCTGATGAAGAAGTAGAGCGTTGGCAGAATCGGATACACAAAGTAACTACGCTGAGCTGTAACATGATGACCCGGTCGTTGCATTGTGTTTCGTCAGAGGTACGAACTCTACCTACTTATGATGGCCTGAATGATGTACATATTTTTCTGGATGCCTTTGATATGGAGGTACCAGAAAATCAGTGCTTCCAAGCAATGGACTAGGCACAAGGTGGTGGGGTACGCACAAGGGAAGCTTTGATGATTGATGTGAATGTAGGAGGATGATGAGAACTCACATTGGGAAGCTGAAGATGTGAATGATAAAAAAGTATGATGGACAGGATGATCTGCGCATGCACTTGGCCAAGTGGGCCCAGGCTTATGGAGATAAGCCCCAACCTGATTGGGTGCACTTGTTCTATCACACACTGGATAATGTCCTGAAAAATTGGTATGCAGAAACAGAGCTCTGCCATGGGACAGGTGAATAGGATATTCTGTGTGAAGGATTCATGATGACATTCAGTTTTGAAGACAATTTTGACAGTATTAATGAGGTGTTACAAGAGGTAAAAGTAGCAATCTTTAGGATACCACAGGAGCCTTTACACCTGATGCAGCCTGAATGGGCTACTCAACTGAGTCACGCGCTAGAATTTTATAACGTAACTGCTGAAGAAGAGGACGAGGATCCGTGAAAAATTAACATCCCTGAAATAGAAGGTCACTGCGAGGCTGAAGGACCGCGGGTTGAGAATCCGGATATAATCGTGCTGCTGAAAACAAAACAAGTGAACATCGGTACGGAGGAAGAGCCCAAATTCACGAATATTGGAGATTACTGGGACGACGCGATGGTGGATAAGGTCTCTAAATTGCTCCGCGAATACCAGGATTTATTCCCTACCAAGTTCATGGATCTAAAGGGGATAAGCAAGGACCTAGGTATGATGAAGATCATGTTGAAACCTGACGCAAAGCCGATTAAGCAAAGACCTTATCGTCTCAATCTAAAGTACAAGGAAAAGGTTCGCTTGGAGCTAGATAAGATGCTTACGGTAGGCATTATTGAGCCTGTGGAAGAATCTGACTGGGTAAGCCCTATGGTGGTACAAGAGAAGAAGCAGAAGGATGAAATAAGGATATGTGTGGATCTCAGAAAGTTGAATGATGCTTGTGTACATGATCCTTTCCCGACTCCGTAAACTGATGAAGTGTTGGACAATGTAGGTGGCCAAGAAGCATATTCCTTTACTGATGAGTTCTCGAGGTACCACCAGATCAAAATCACACCGAAAGATAGGAGCAATACAACCTTCGCAACTAAGTGGAGTTGTTTTCACTACATTGTAATGTTGTTTGGATTGAAGAATGCGCCTGAGATTTTCTCATGCATAGTCATTTCTGTGTTTAAGGAGATTATTCATAGGTTCCTCGAAGTATACTTTGATGATTGGACTATATTTGGGCTGGTGAAATGCCATGTAGCAAGTCTGCGCTTGATGTTGGATACCTATCGAAGATACCAGATTGCGATCGATTTGAAGAAGTGTCTGTTTTGTGTTCCCTTTGGGACCTTGCTGGGTCATGTGGTTTGCAGGCAGGGACTAATGGTAGATCCTGTGAAGATCATGGTGATACTAAACTTGGAAGTGCCGAGGAGTGTGAAATATTTGCGTGCTACCCTGGGACATATGGGATATTACAGAAAGTTTATCAAAGGCTATGCCCAGATCACCGTGCCTATGGATAAATTTTTAAAGAAAGATGTCACGTTCTGCTGGAACAAAAACTGTAAGAAGAGCCTGGATGTATTGAAAGAAAATATGGTCACTGCCCCGATCCTAATCTTCTCGGATTGGAAGAATGACTTTCACGTACATGTCCATGCATCATGTATAACACTGGGAGCAATACTGACACAGGCTGGTGGAGAAGACCTGGACCACCCTATCACATTTGCAAGCATAAGGTTATCTAAAGCAGAGAAGAACTATTCCACTACCAAGCACGAATGATTAGCTATGTCATATGCACTCTAGAAGTTTAGGCATTACTTACTGGGAGGCCATTTTAAGATGTACATAGATCATTCTGTGTTGAAGTACCTAGTCAATAAGCCTGTGTTGGGGGGGAGAATCTGCAGATGTTTGTTATTGTTCCAGAAGTATGATTTTGAAGTTATTGTGAAGCCTGGACGATTGAATGCAGGACCAGATCATCTATCGCGCATAAAAATAGGGGAAGAAGCCACTAATTTGGAGGAAGGATTTCCTAACGCATAGCTATTTGTAGTACACATCATAGATGGTCATTTTGAAGACATAATACACTTCCTAACAATAGGAACTGCCCTAGAAGGATACACTGTCTAGCAGAAGAAGGAACTAGTGGTGCGTGCGGAAAATTTCTCTACCATAGCTCGGCATCTATACAAAATGGGGTCTAATGAGATATTTCGATGATATGTACCCGAGTTTGAAAGAATTAGCATCCTCTCGGACGCTCAAGGGGGTGCCGCGAGAGGACATTATGTAGGGAGAGTGACACGCAGAAGATTCTACACACAGGGTTGTGGTGTCCAACCCTCCATTAGGACTCAAGATCATATTGCAAGGCATGCGATGTATGTCAAAGGACTGGTAGGCCATCGTGGAGAAATGAGATGTCTATGAATCCTCAGACGACATTGCAACCCTTTGAGAAATGGGCAATAGATTTTGTGGGACCCATTCACCCCCAAGGAAAGATAGGAGCAAGATACATTATCACCGCGACGGAGTATTTGACTCATTGGGCAAAGGCACAGCCTATGAAGGATTGCATGGGCGTGACTGTCATGAAGTTCCTATTTGAGCATGTACTGGTGTGATTTGGTTGTCCAAAGATCTTGATGAGTGATCGCGGTACACACTTTTTGAATGAGACGATCAGTGCGCTAATGGAGGAATTTCATGTATATCACCAGAAGAACACGCATTATCACTCACAGGCTAACGGGACATGGAAGAATTCAATAAAGTGTTGGAGAACACGCTAACCAAGGTTTGCAATTGTCAGCAAAGTGATTGGGAATTACGCATACCTGCAGTACTATGGGCTTATCGAATGACATGCAAGAAGTTGACTGGACAAAACCCTGTTAGGCTTGTCTATGGTGTTGAAGCAGTAATACCTATGGAATAGATTATGCCTAGTCTGCGCATAGCAGTGCTCATAGGTATGACAGATCGCAGAGCCCTGGAAGAGAGGCTCGCACAGTTAGTTGAGCTTGAGGAAGAGAGATTTCTAGCTAGATTTCACCAACAGGTCCAAAAGCAATGCAAAAAGGTATGGCATGATCGACATATTAAGTTGTGCACCTTTAAGGTAAATGACCTGGTTTTGTTATATGATAGTAAGTTTGATAAATTTCGAGGGAAGTTCAGGATGCACTAGTTAGGGCCTTAGGTCATTAAGGAGATTACCGACAGCAAAGCGGTACAAGTGGGAAAACTGAATGGAGATCCCTTCCCAGGAAAGGTGAATGGCAGTCAATTGAAGCCATACACCGGTGGTCCGACCATGTGACTAGATGAAGGTAGCACATTCTTAGTGCTCCAAGTAGCTAAAAGGAGGCACGAGACTATAAATTACACTACCCGGGTTGGGGAGCTGTGCGATTGGAGGATGGTGTGAAGCAAGGAAGTATCACAAGGTTCGCCGCAACGCGGAGGGATCTATGCTACACAGGGATAAATCATGCAGGTCAGCCGAAACATGACTGTTAAGGTCACTGTTCATGATTTGATGGTTGAAATGCGGCCAAATGGAGCGGGCAGTCGGCATTTAAGACAAAATTTATGGCTCAGATCCTTGAAAATTTGTCGCCAAAATGCCCTATAAATTACAAGTGGTTGTCCAGCAAAAACCACTTGGCATTTTGAGAATTGATTTCTTGAGCTCTCAGGTATCAATGAACCAAGAATTCTTCAAGACTTTCAAGGAGACTCCTGAATTTGCAAACTTTCCAGAGACGACGCGAGCACTGTTAGAAAGCGTTATGTTGGCACCCGTAGAAATTATAAATATTGAGCAAGTAGTAGAGGAGGTTGCAGAGGGAATGGAAATAGATACAGAAGCAGCTACTCTGGAAGTGGCTGAAGTATTGGCGAAGGTCCCTAAATCGCCAAGGACGCCGAGACCAAAGCCGATCCCAACCAAGGAAACCGTGAAGGATAGGAAGGGCAAGCAGTCTGCCATAACGGTGCACACATCCCCAAAAAGAAACCCACCGAAGTCTACTGCACAAGATAAGGGAAAAGCCATAAACTTAGAACTAGAGGAAGAATACATTGAAGACATCCCGATGGGCGGCGAGGATGTGGGAGTTGAAGTCGAGGAGGTTGAGACCCAGGGCATGGACCCTATTACTCAGTTTCATGAGAATGTCCCTCCATGCAAGCCTAAGTCTAAGGTGTCGAAGGACATTGATGAGAGTAAGACTCCCCAGCAAACCCCTCTACTGTCGAACAATATTGTTTTCGATGGTCCGCGCTTGGCACGAGTGCCACTGTTGAAACTTGAAGACTGGGACTTGGCGGACCACGAAAAGTTCCCACACTTGGCGACCGAGAATCTAATCCACCGAATCATTGATACAAATTCGGGAATGACCACATTGGAGTCGTGGAGGTGGCTCAAGCGAGTAAAGCAAGCAGGGTTGCTCAACCTTCTCTAGGTGCCTTACTAGAACCACACCCCGGTAACAGTTTTGGTCATCAAGCAGCGGTTGTGCTTGGTGCATGATGTGTGTTATAGACATATTTGGGCACTGCAACCCCAATCATATATGTCCATAAACCAAGGGCTCTCAAACCCTTAAAAGTGTTGTTTCATACCCTAAAGGATCAAGGTCAACTGATTACATCATTTCCCAGAAGTTGAGAAGACAAATGGCAAAGGCAGTTTGCTAGGTGGAAACTTAAAGAATCTTCTACAAATTTCTCATATGACACTTGCCTCTCTGAATTCACCCAGGGTTAAGTAAGAGCTCATGAAATCTCCAAGTGGAACCAAGAACTATTAGTGAAATGACACTAATCAAAATCCTAGAAGCTAATTCACCCCCCCTACAAATATCTATATATGGATCCCTCATCCTAGAGATCCAGAGGCTGGAATTTTGTAATTTCTAAGGAAGTGTTGTTGGTTTCTCTTTGAGACATTTTATTGTTGGGTGATCTTGCTTTTCATGAGGTGAAGAGGGCTTTCATGCTGGGAGGATGATGTTGGATCAGACAGCTGGGTTGTAATCCTCTCTTCTACTACTTTTATCAATAAAGCTATTTGAGTTTTCCTCCATATATTTGTATATTTGTGAATCTTGTATTTGTGTATGCATTTGTATGGTTAATGTACATATGATTCTACATTGTTTATGGTTATAGATCTCTATGCTTTGATGGTATTTTGCTGCTTTGACTCTATAAGTGTTCTTTGAAGTGGGAAAAGTGAGAAAGAAGTGGCGAAGCTCTATCAAAGGAGAGAGGAAACAAGAAAGGAGCCAAGCGAAAGATTGAGGTCGGTACTCTCTGATTCTCTCTCATCTATCTCTCATAAAGGAAAACATAATTTACTTTGAATTGTTTGTTTCTAAGATATCTACCTATCTTAGTGGGACTAGTAGCTCTGAATGGACACTAGTTTTCCTGGAAACAAAATGGTGACTCCACTAGGGAGCGAACAGTTTGTTTGTTTATTACTGTTGTTTGCTTTATAAACTACAAACAGAGCCTGAAGTTAAGCCAGCTAGCCTTCAAACTGCTTTTGCTATGCAACTGCAAAGTAGATCAACGCTGCTTCAGTCAATCTCTGGGTTGGTTTATGAATTGAACATCTGACTTGCAAACATCCTAAGTGCCCTGGTGGTAGCTCAATAACCTCATTAGATCAGCCCCTATACTTTGTGTTTACTGTCTATCATAAGCTCGGCCTAAATCCCTAAACTTAGCTGCAAACTGTGGGTGAAAACCAAGCTCAGTCTCGTCCCTGGACCATCGCACTATCTCTCATTGGCAGTCTGGATGCATCGCACCTCCCATGTGCTGCAGGTGAGATGCATCCATGTTTTCCTTAAGGACAGGTGTGATGATTGAATGAGACTGTTTCTACCTCTAGATTTTGGTTTTTTCTTCATTGTTTTCAGCTCTATTCAGTAGTTTTGTTGTCTATGATCAGTATATCATTGTTGAAACCTTCTTCCTTCACATTATTCAGCCTCCATTGATAAGTAATTGTGAATTTTTTTAATGTATTTTTCATCATTTATAGTCCTCCTTTGCAAACAGTAGCTTAATTGAACTGTCGTCTTTTGATTCGAAAGTGTCGCAACTGTCGTTTTCAGTCAAGAAAAAGAGTGTCGTAAAGTCTTCCTCTTTAGATAGTCAATTACACTTTTGTTGTATTTGATTTGAATTATCAATTCTTTGAAGTGTTGAAAACAATTTACCATTCGAAATAGAAATTGTCGTCTTAGCCTTCCTTTCATTTTTTGAAAAGAAATTGTTAAAGTGTCGCTTCGAAGAAAAGTAGTTCAGATTTATATTTAGTTTTATTTTTTTCATTCTCACATTAAGGGAACTGAAAAAAAAAAATACATGCATGTGCATTTGCATTTAGACTGCATGCGAAAATTGATTTAGGAAAAGTGCATTTAGTGTGTGTTCTCTGCTCTATGTTGAAAGAATCATATTTTCCTTTCTTTAGTAGATATGATTTTCATTGCTAAAAGAAGATAAACGATTGTTTATCATTTTAGATTGCATATTTAGGAGTTGTACATCTACATCACGGGGTGAACCTTGAAAGGAAAACTTCTTAAGAAAGATCAACTATAAAATAATCCTCAATTAACATAAAAACGCCTTGGAACCTAATGCACAACATCTAGAAGTCTATGCTAGAGACGTATTCCGGCATCGTAGGTTGGGTGATTCCTCCTCTTTGATACGACAAGTGTCAGTACAGACTTGTGCTCCCATGTACCATTGAGCATATATTGGGAGACCACAATAGGCTGATATCCTTTATCCTTAGGAAGTCGTGTATGCCGCCCTATCGATCGCAATGCACTGAACACAGCATTCGGGAAGATTAACTGTCGTACGTAAAGTCCTCAGTAATTTCTCTATAATTTACCACCAAGGTGTATATTGCAATTTTGCAATTGGTTTGGTAATCCCTTTGTCTAGATTTCTAGAGTAGTCACTTTCGTTCCTTTCCAGACTCCTTAAAAGAAAAGGTCCATCTGAGCACTTGTCACTTCAGGCTCATTAAAAATCGAAGGTGACTAGAGTCATCTTTAGCTTTTTCTCGACTCTTAAAAATTGAAAAAGAAAGTTGTGTCAAAGCGTCATAAAATTCATTTAATTCGGAATAACATCACTATTCCCTTGTTGGTCTTAGGTTGAGAAAATGGAATCCACCAATCAAGGATTTCTCCTTAGGGGAAATCCTAGTCCTTTCTCCTCTTGGGGAGATGTTGGTGCTCCACATATGGATACATTGTCCCTTCCAGGACTCACAATTGGCCTGCCCGTATGGCTATTCTCGACCTCTGTCATTCAAAACACTGTAATTCCTCAGCAATCAAATCAACAACCAAATGATACTGAAGTTGCTCCCCCACCTTCCACTTCATTTGTTTCTCCCTCTCCTTCTTCTTCTTCGCTTGGTGAAACTAGTAACACTAAAAACCAAGTAACTGAGAAGAAGAAGAAAGGGAAGGAGAAGAAGAAGAAGAAGCCGACGGCGAAATGGGGCAACCATGCATCGTCTGGAAAAAATCCACACACTGCACCATCCAAACCCAAATCTCCATGTGTCATTTGCAAAGGAGACCACTATCATCTATATTGTCCCTGCATCCCACAGATCTTGAGAGGCTGGTCTCCTCGCTTGCACAATCCGGTGTCTTCAACCTCTATCGATCATGTTGAGAGTACACCGTCAACTAGTGACAATGAAGTCAATGGGAAAGAAGGAAGATCTAAGTTTCCTTGTAGGTTGTGTGAAGGTGATCATGCCCTCCACCGTTGCCCTTTCCTGGATGAAGCTAAAAGAGTCTTGGATAACCGTCCTGCTTCACCGCAACGACTTCCTCCTAGATACAAGAAACTCTCGCCAAGTCCATCGCTAGTTGAAAATCCAACTGACACACCTCTGCTGTGGATCGAAATGCCTATCATTGAAGATCAACCCTCTGATCCCACACCAAACCAAAGTCAATAGGTCGAGACGGCAGTCGACCCAGTTTTGTCTTCAGAAGGTCCACCTTCAGATGATACAATCTCCAAAGAGAATGAGAACGAAACCATTCAAATTCTTTTGTTAACACAAAATCCGATGAACAAGGGGGAAATCTACTCGTTCCTCTACCACAAGAAGGAAGTTCCTTAGTTCAAGAGATTCATCCGGCCGTTTATTTAGTCCCTCCTCCAAGCAATCTAGTCGTTTCCTTTGATTGGAATCTACTAGCGAGACCCTGCCTACCATCTAATGTACCATTCCAAATCATAGTACAAGCTTACAAAATGATCATGGTTGGTACTATCATAGATGAAGGGGCTTCTGCGAGTATCCTTTCCTCAACTGCTTGGAAAGTGCTTGTTTTTCCATCGCTTCTGCCTGAGATTCGAAATCTGTCATGTTCCAATAAAGGAACCAGTCGACCGTTAGGGATCCTTCCAAATTTGCCTATAACTTTGAGAAGGAAAATAATTCATCTAAATGTGAAGGTAGTCCAAGGGCCTCTAGATTACAATCTACTCCTTGGGCATGACTACATTTACAGCATGGGACCTATTGTTTCCTCACTCTTTCGGGTGATGTGTTTCCCGTATGAAGGCAGAATGGTCCAGCTCGTTGAACAGCTTTCATTCCTCGGTTCAAACATGGCTACTAGTCAAATTCCATCACTAAATGGTATTTTTGCACAAGCAATGTCTCATCAACCTCCAATCCGTCCACCCGATGATCGCGAGTGATTCGGTGAATGTGACTAAACCAAGGGGGCATGCACCCTAATCTGCTTCGGCAAGAAAACCCCAAATATAAGGTAGGTTTCCTCGTAGGATATATGACCAATCTGACACACCCGTCCATTTAGGAAAATGGGATCAGTCTAGAATAAGATTTCCTCATCGAAGGTTATGTGATTGGAATCTCCCACCATTCACCTTTGTCTATTTCGATGGACAGAGCCAAGGAAGTGTTTTGTCTACAACGTCGGTGGAACAACCTTGCTTTAATGCAAGAACTTTCGCATGGTAACCTGGAAACTCTACTTTTGTTTATACCTGGGGGCATGCAAACATTTTCTACACAAGTGAAAAGCGACCAGCATAACTCTAACCCCGTAGTTTTTTACTAACTTCAACTGCTTAAGTTAGGTGATTGATCTGATCCACCATTCACCTTTTCCAGGACCGGAAGCAACGGAAAAGTAAAGGAAATGTTTCCCATCGAGAAACTATCCTACCTAACCTCAGTAGTTCTTTAACCCTTAGGACAATAGTTGGTCATTCCTAGCCTGCATACAAAAGGATCTGGAGCAAAGTTTCACATGGGGCAAGCTCCCTAAAAAATGAACCTACTAATGAGAGACATCCTTAATATACGACTAACACGAGCATGTTTCCACGAAGTTCAAGCTCGTTAAAAAATAAACCTAGCAACGAGCACGTTTCCACGAATTTCAATCTCGTTAAAAAATAAACCTAGCAACGAGCACGTTTCCGCAAAGTTCAAGCTTGTTAAAAAATAAACCTAGCAACGAGCACGTTTCCGCGAAGTTCAAGCTCGTTAAAAAATAAACCTAGCAATGAGCATATGTTCCACTAGAGTTCAAGCTCATTAAAAAATGAACCCACCTTCGGTAAATAACCTTTGTGATCACATTGCTATCAGCTTTTGAGCCTTGGTCATGTTCTTACCATCACCTCCACTTTTTAGCCGATCATACGCCTCCACTTGATTGTTTACCCTTTTGAGGAACAGTTGCGATGAGTGATTCTATTAGCCACCTTCTTTACACTGCCATGATTGAAAAGTTCCAAACCTTACCTGGAACCAGTTGCTATCCGAAAACATCACTCGTTCCTCAAAAATGAGTCTCCTTTAAGCTCTTTTTAGACTCGTAAAATATTAAAAGATTGTCGAGCAATTGACCTCTCCAGCTCGTTAAAGTGATTGGAAGTGCCATCCCTCCTCTATATTTTAATCTTTTTGGACCTGAGGGATCATTACACAAAAATATCGAGTGCTTGTCTTTTTCGGCTCGCTAAAGTGATCGGAAAAGTCATCCCTTTCGTATTATTTTATACTTTTTCGGACTTAAGGGATTATACTACGAAAAAGGACTACTGGAGTTCCTTTCCGTCTCTTTTTAGACTCTCTAAAACTGAAAAGGACCAAGTTATCTTTGTCATTAAACTCATTAAAACAATAGCGACAAACTTGTCCATACGGACAAGAGCGAGTTTCACTATCGCTAGGCTCGCTAAAACATAGCAACAGGTTTACCCGAAGGATAAATTATAGAACAAGCATATGTTATTCTCCTCAAGCTTGAAAAAAATAAAGAGGTACTGGTCAGCAATGACTGGGGAAAAAGGGAAGAAAACTTGAAGAACTTCATTGGTAGCAGGTCTCTCTTGAACATGACACTTTTACTCCATCACCATGATTGAGTCAAGTTGAGTTATTTTGTTCACCGGTCATATTACCATTGGTCCTCCGTACCATCCATTTTTTGGGGTTAACGCTACCAATCCATTTCAGTGTCACCGATATGTTCAAGAGAAGTTGCTCAGAGAATTCACCATCCCAACTAACGCCTCATCCGTTGCAATACCTTCACGCTCCATTCTTTCATGACCGCTACCCTGAACCTTGTATCATCATATCGTTTTCACCTCCACAAAATCATTTGCTCCGTTCCATGTCGTAGATGTGGGATTCATTAAGGCCCTCCTACAATGGGTCACTTCTTGTCGACATCAGCTCATTATCTAAGAAGTTGACTTAGGAACAACCCTTTCAGTACTTTGAAGCTTTCATGCCTCAATGGCAAGTTTCTCACTTCCAGCGACAGGTTTACATCAATGGCCTTCGACCGAAAGATTTTGTGTGGTGTTCGAAATTAACTCATGTATTCACACCACGTGAAGTGTACTGAAATACCTTGAGGGTCATTATCATTATCGGTGATTCCTCTTGCGCCTATTAACAGCTTACATCATTGGTTGGTAATCAGGTGATGTCTTTCCATGTTCGACATCAGAACATCTTTTCACATGGATCGACTTGTACTTCGGGCGAATATTGAACGAGTTTGAAGACCCCGGATCTAGTTTCATCCATCCGAGCTGCGATATATTCAGGAAAATAAAGACATCAAATGTACATCATAGCTGCATAGATAATCATCCAAGCTAAAGGATGATGGCTCTGCTAGAATCATCTGCCTGCCACACAGATGATTATCTGTCCTATGTAAATAAAAATGAATTTATAAAGCTGAGCATGGGAATGCCCACCTCAGCTATATCATGAAAATATTATGAAGATAATGTATTGTATTGCATCTTATTACAAGTCACCTTACAGTTCGAAAAACCTTGGATCCTCATGATAAAGCATTTCACCCGACATCAGAATATTTATGACCTCATGCTTTAGGGGGCAACTGTTATAGACATATTTGGGCACTGCAATCCCAATCACATATGTCTATAAACCAAGGGCTCTAAAACCCCTAAAAGTGTTGTTTCATACCCTAAATGATCAAGGTCAACTGATTACATCATTTCCCATAAGTTCTCCCGGAAAAACTGCTCAAAACTGGTCAAAACTGGACCATACAGACTACTCCATGCTGAGGGTACAATGCATCTCACCTGCTACACACAAAGGGTGCGATGCATACTGAAAATCCCTTCTGTAGGGTGCGATGAGCGAGAGCAGACAAATGGTAGAGGTAGTTTGCTAGGTGGAAACTTAGAGAATCTTCTAGAAATTGCTCATATGACACTTGTCTCTCTGAATTCGCCTAGGGATGAGTAAGAGATCATGAAATCTCCAAGTGGAACCAAGAACTATCAGTGAAATGACACTAATCAAAATCCCAGAAGCTGACTCACCCCCTGCAAATATCTATATATGGATCCTAGAGATCCAGAGGCTGGAATTTTGTAATTTCTAAGGAAGTGTTGTTGGTTTCTCTTTGAGACATTGTATTGTTGGGTGATCTTGCTTTTCATGAGGTGAAGAGGGATTTCATGCTGGGAGGATGATGTTGGATTAGACAGCTGGGTTGTAATCCTCTCTTCTACTACTTCTATCAATAAAGCTATTTGAGTTTTCCTCCATATATTTGTATATTTTTGAATCTTGTATTTGTGTATGCATTTGTATGGTTAATGTACATCTGATTCTACATTGTTTATGGTTATAGATCTTTATGCTTTGATGGTATTTTGCTGCTTTGACTCTACAGGTGTTCTTTGAAGCGGGATAAGTGAGAAAGGTGTGGCGAAGCTCTATCAAAGGAGAGAGGAAACAAGCAAGGAGCCAAGCGAAAGACAAAGGTTGGTACTCTCTGCTTCTCTCTCATCTATCTCTCATAAAGGAAAACACAAGTTACTTTGAATTGTTTGTTTCTAAGATAACTACTCGTCTTAGTGGGACTAGCAGCTCTGAATGGACACTAGTTTTCTCGGAAACAGTGGGTGTATGTGACTAGAGGAGCCAATACCCATCGCAAATAGGTTGATTCATCGAATAACGTGCTTGCCTATACAGGAGAGAATCCGGCCATGATTTTTGGCGAAAAAGGTGGTGGGCAGGCTCTCACGGTCAATGAAGGAGAAATTTAAACTGGTGAAGAAGTCGTGCGGTTACACTATATCCAAATCTGTGACCCTGCTATGAAGGTAGCGATGCAAATCTTAGCGGGGAAGGTAGTGAGGAAGTGTCACGTCGATGAGGTGTCAGCGCCTATCATCGCGCTCGCAGCATAGTGCGGTGAAGGAATATAGTTCAACTAGTCATACTACCTTTGCAGAGAGTTCTTGAGGAACTGTCGCGAAGCACAAGAGCTCAGAAAGACATTCCACTACGCGTGGCTCTTGATGTCAATTTTACTGGTAGCGTGGGAACTGCCAGAGGATAGCCAGTTCCCTTCGGTCGCGCTAGACCTCCCTGAAGCAACGAAGTACGCTTCGCTATGGGCGACCAAGGACATGCAGTGAGTCAGGGACAACAGATCTTTTGGATCTTGATGGAAATGAACATTCATATGGCCATCAATCGAAAGTCGTGATTGTTGCCTACGGTGTACGCCAACCTGCAGGGCTACGCCGAATTCAAGTCTGACTTTCATCGAGTATCCATCAAGGTGCGGAAGGACCCTACACAGAAATGGCACAACTTGCCATATTTGGCAATGGATTATTCCATTGATGCAGTGCTTAATCAATGGTCGATAGAGTGGTGCTCTACAATAGATTTTGCGGTGGGCGGAAGCAAGTCCGTCGCACAGAAGAAAAAGGAGGAGGCCAAGCTTAAGATGACACAGTTGGCTGAGAAGAGGAAAACGGTGGTTGCTAATAAGGCTCAGGTGGAGCATGAGGCTATGAAGCAGACAGGTGGGACAGAGCGAGGCTATGACAAAGGCGTGAGGTTGCCTTCACCTAAGACCGAAGAAGAAACAAATGAACAACACGACACAGGCCCTCAGGAGATGTCCACCTGCATCAAGCACCCAAGAGAGCTAGAGAAAGGGGGGCCCAGGAAGAAATCAAAGGCGACCAAGACCTCGTTGGACCCCATCACACTAACAGAGGGCGATATACATGATATCGGTGACATAGTGAGGGATGTTACCGCGGAGGCCCTACAACAGTTTGAACAATAACAACATATCATCTTAGGGGCCATCCAGATAGGGTTGCAGGAGTTGCAGACCCGTGTGTCGTAGGCTAGTACGATGTCTACCTGCCTAACTATCCGCACTTCATAGGTTTCCGATATGTTTCACACAAAGACATCCAGTGCGATAGTGTTGCCAGATGGATCACTAACCACAAAGAAGGAGGGTGAAAAGCCCACTGTCAATGCCCTAAAGGGAGTAGGGTTGAACCTGTCAGTGCTCTTGCGCGAAGCACTCCACCTCTTGCAGGATGGAGTAATTGTAGAATTGAGGGCCTGAGAGCACCGCGCCCTCCAGGTGATCAGCAAATAGCGTATCAATAACGAGCAGATGGCCCTACAAAGAAATGTTGCCATCGCCGCTGAGATCGAGGTGACCAATTAGAGAAAACACATTTTGCAGGTCATCAAGTAGGCATGTATAATGGTCCCAGAGTTGGCCATTTCAGAGGAGGATCCAATCAAGGTACGCATCCACAAGTTGGCCACAAGGGTGAACGACACTCAGACTAAGATGGCACGGGTTCAATTAGAGTTGAACCTGCAGATTACAGAGTTATAGTTGATGGCCCAGCCTTCAACTCTGCCAGAAGTGAAGGAATAGTGGGCGACCTCTGTCACAGAAGCAGTAGCGGCGGTGGATAGTGCAGTAGCAGACTACACACAGTTGTTTGAGCATTCATTTGAGGTCCTGACCAACTTGCAGAAGGACCCCAATGTATAGAGGCTAGAGACAGAAGCGCGTGAGCTACAACAGCACTACGATGAGGTTAAGGGCACAATGCGAACCATCGCGCTGACATAGAGACTAGCCAAGATGTAGGAGGCCAAGCAGCTGAAGGAACAAGTGGACGCAGTGCTGCACAAGGAAGCAGTGCTCAAGGCAAGACTAAAGCCCTAGCTGGATGACGCTTACGTATTAATAGTGAATATCAAAGGCAAGCTTGCAAATCTGTAGGAAACGCAACAAAAGCTTCAGGCTAACAGTGCAGGAGCAGTGACTGAGAAGATGGTGGAAGACATGAAGCAGGTGGCAGCTCAGTGCACGACCAAAGTTGCGGTCATATGGGTTGAGCTGGAAGGACTTCATGCAAAGATATTCGGGCCTACATCATGACTCGAGGGCGAGTCACGATGTTTGTTTTGGGGGCCTGTTGGGATCGAGATCCCCAAAGGGCAGTTTTGGGGCTAAAAGCCCATATTTTGGTCAAATTTTGTAAGAAACTTGTAAAGACTCTGTAATTTGTGGTCGCGGAGCGCGTAGATATTATATGTCATAAAGGGTTGTCTGCCCTTATTTTTGTAAAGTAAAGTCGGCTGTAAGAGATCCACCCATGGTCCGCAAACCATGGGATTGTATAAAAAGAACTAGGCTCTAAGTAGTTTTAGAGACACACAATGTAAGACAGTCATAGCTCTGAAGTAAGAAGTCTAAGTTTCAGGTCGTAGTGTAGGTAGAGGCTTTACAGCTCAGTGCGCAGAGGCCTAGGGTGGAAGTCCGTAGCTGAGTGCGCGGACCCCTGTAACTACATGCACAGGGTGAATAGAGTCTATAATCACTTGGAAAATATTAATAAAGAGAAGTATTATGCAGTTTTTATGTCTTTGTTCCGCTTAATGCATCTTATCATTTTATGTATGAATTTTCTTTATAAAGCTTATGTGATGCAAAAATGTGTATGATTATATTGGATAATTGAACGCATATAAGAATATTTGTTTATGCAGTGCTAATAGTGAGTAACTATTAAGATAAGCATGACACTTGGAGTAATCTAGGAATTTGCATGGTACGCTGCCTTGGCAGCGCGAAAGGGTATAGATCAAGGGTTAGGGCTGCGCGAAGGACAGTTGAACCCTTTCGCGGAGGTATTGAAGGACGGAAGAGAAGGCTTGTATGCCAAACCCTAGAGTGAAGTGACCTACACGAATGCAGGAATAAAGGGAATAAAACGACATCACGACCATCTTAGTGTGTGGAAACTTGGTTCCAGCATCCTCCCATACTACTTCGGGTGAGACTTCGGTCCGCGCTCTGCTGGCTAATGCTGAAAGGGCTAGTAGTGTAGGGATTTGTTTGGCTAATTAACATTGAACCTAGGTCAAGCCCCCTCAAGCCAAAAACCATTGATACATATTTATGTACTTGATAACGGTGTTGGATACCGCCAACATATAGGGAGTCTCCCCGATGTGAAATCCCAATTAGACCTCACACTGTTTGGAGTAGTAGCCCCATCCAGAGTATTCGCCCACACACCATAACACAGGTTCATCTTGATTTGAACGGATAACGTACGAGATTATATACATAACCCTTGAACAAGCAAGTAAGTTGACATTGTGAAACGTTGATTGTAATGTGTAAAAGGAGACCTTCACGAGAGGGAGACAAAAAGTGAGCCTCTAAAAGGACATAATAGTACTAACCTAAGAGAAAAACATGAGAGCATAAAAAGATTCATTATTTATCTAGTGAAATAGTTCACTTAGACACAACAATTATTAAACCATATACAACACACATTCAACAAGATAAGTACCGAGGCCATCGAAATAGTTCAATTTCCTTAATACACGTGAACAAAACAAATATAGCAAACATCCAAAGAATAGTATTAATACATTCACAATACATGCATGAAAATGTGTTGCCTCATCAGGCTTCAATTATAAGGTGAAAGATCCAAGTACACATTTACAATGATGAGACACTAGTTCCAATAGAGGAACATTAAGTCACTTCTTGCTTCTCCAAAGAATAGTTTTCTCTCCTGTGTCAAGTAGAGAAGCCAAGACTAGCTCTTCAAAGCTTAAGCCTCCAAAAGCCCTTTTCTTGAGTTATGAGGTTGCTTTTATAGCAAGAGGAATGACCTTTCATATCCTCATAACTCTTGGATTGCCCTCATGACTCTTGAACTTATAGTGTGTCCTTTGGACTTCTAAGAAACTCTTCAACTTCTAACTAACTTTTGGGCTTCTATACAATCTTGTCCTTCTATGACTATGACTTTTCATATTCCACATATGACTCTTGGACTTCCACACATTACATTTTGTCCTTTTCCTTGAATATACATCATTACATTCCACATCATGATGTGGCATGACACATGGACACATATTGACCATTATGATGACACTTGTAAAAGTACAACCTGAAAATGATGGCATGGACTTCATGATGAGGTGGCAATGCCAAGTTGTCTTCCTTGTTGCTTCATCTTTTATTCTTGATTATAAATCTATTTTATGCTTCATCTTCATGGAATATCTAATTTGTTTCTTATCTTCACCCTCCAAAGGGTATTTGATCACTATCGGAATCCTCTAAGTCATCATGCAATGTCTTATTTCTATCTTATTCCATGATTTTCTACATGTCTTCGTGATTGTTCTTCATTGTGCTTCTTCTCTACAAGTGTTCTTTATTCTTCTTTATTATATTCCTTGAGCATCACCTTGTCATGCTGAGATAGCACTCTTGCTAATCAAGATCATTCATGGAAAGGTGAAATTAGTCTTAAAACATCTATTATATCACTACACAGCTCATGGAATGATCAGCTAATGATAAGCATGTGAGAGGGTTAAAATAATAAGGCTTGATTAGGATGGTGCAATCAAACTCATCAAGGCTCACACAAGAGGTCTTTAAGGTTCACTTTTTCATTCAAGTAAGAGAGAGAGAACTCCAAGGGCACAAGGATGCACTCTGAATAGATAGAGTGAGGCTTCAAGACTTGGGGCCTTTAATGAGCACTAATGCGCTCAAAGAAACTAAGAAAGTGCAAGGGCACGCTCTAAAGAGACGAAGGAGAGAAGCTTCAGGCCTTCAGGCCTTCAAGGTGTGCTCATGCACTCAAGGATAAGGTGGGCATACTGGCGCATGCCGAAGGGATGAAGGGAAAACATTTAAGCCTTCAAGGTGCGCTCATTCGCTCAAGGAGGGCACAAGGGGGCATGCTGAAGAGATGAAGGAGAAACATTCAAGCCTTCAGGGATGCACTCATGTGCTCAAAGAGGGTGTAGTTCTGCATGCTAAAGGAGTGTGCTCAAGCTTTGACCTTCATGATTATGCCATGTGCTCAAAGGGAAGGATGGAGCTTTTTTGTTGGGTCCCTATAATACTAGTGATTACCCCATTACTATTGTAGTTATACCCCTTATTTATATTGTTGTGCCCCTATTACCCCCATATTATTATTTCTGTGCCCCATAGAATCCCTCTATTGTTATTTTTGTGGCTTTATATTATTATTGTTAGGTCGGCTGGATTATATTGTGACTCCTTAGACTCCTATATATAGAAAGGAGGTTTTGTCATTTGTATCATCCAAGAATTGTTCATTTATGTAATGTAAAGGAGGTTGCCCCCTCGAAGAGGCTGAATTCTAAGGCTTTGATCTATCTTTTCTATCTTTTCTTGAGCTGGTTTCATAACATTTGGTATCAGAGCTTTGGATTCTAGGGTTTCGCTGCTCCAAACAGGTCATCGTGGAATTTTCGCTATAACTTTTTTTCTGTGACGTTTCAGAAGTTGCAAAAAAAACCCATTTGAGAAGAATAGAAGTTAAACCTTGGGTCCGAATTTTAGAGCTTTTTGCACGACATTTTCGGAGATATGATCTGAGGAAGTTGGTCTTTTTGGAGACTCCTGAATTACATTCAAAACAGGTGACCTGGGGAAAATCGTCATAACTTTCTCTCTGAGGATCGGATTGAAATTTCGTAAAAAGGTACAGAAAGAGGACGGACTGTAGTTTCTTGTGGGTTTTTTTTAGATCCAAAGGTCGAAACAGTGACTCGCGGCACGTCGTACAAGTTAGCTCTACTGAACTAGTCTATAATCAAGTCACTGTGGGAGATTTCGCATAACTCTTCCTTGGAGAATCCAATTTGGGTCAGACTTGTGGCATTGGAAAGAGGACACAGAGAGCTACTACAGGTCACAATTTCAGAACTAGATGACTGGCAAATACAGAGATACATCAGAGGCAATATCGAGCTCCTACAAAGTGAAAAAAGGTGTGTAGATTTTTTTAAATTTTTGCTTAAGCTTGGTTTGAAAATTTATTTTGAAGGAATTCAAAGGCCATAGTAGAGCATTATTATCGGTAACTGATGCCCCGAGGAAAGAAAATGCAAACACCTAGTAAGGAACCTGAAAGCTCTAGCATGACTCATGAAGAAGAGGAAGAAATGCTACATGATATATCAAAATTACAAGAACAAGTGCAACAACTGTCACGCTCACAAAAGTTAACAGATGCTAAGATAAATGGCGTGGAAGCTAAGATGAATGGCACGGAAGCTAAGATGGACAATTTGAAGATAGATTTGAACACAAATTTGAAGACAGGCATGGCAGATTTGAAGACAGATTTGACTAATTTTCTACAAGAAATACTTACTAATGGTGAAAAGGTAGTAAAGGAAACTCATGATGAGAACAAAAGAAATGTTAATCATGATTCCATAGACGCTAATGTTGGATCAAAGAATCACCACATTCCAAAAATCGATATGAGGAAGTTTGATGGCAAGGATCCCGCCACATGGATATTACAGATGGAGCAATTCTTCGATCTCAATAATGTGCAAAACACACAAAAGGTACGTATGGCAACTTTATATTTGGAACCAAATCATTTTGTATGGTATCAATGGCTTTGTTCTCGTAAACAATTTATCACTTGGGCAATTTTTACGGAAGAATTGATAGCACATTATGAGGATACAAAAAGCAACACTTTTTTTAGCCAATTGATAAGTCTCAAACAAAAGGGTTCAATAATGGAGCACATTGAGGAGTTCCAAAAATTGAACATAAGGGTAAAAGATATTCCAGAGGAGCATAGGATTGATGTGTTCATAGGGTCTTTAAAGGATAATATCCAACATGATGTGCGCCT
Source organism: Pinus tabuliformis (assembly GCA_031772625.1). Lineage (NCBI taxonomy): Eukaryota > Viridiplantae > Streptophyta > Pinopsida > Pinales > Pinaceae > Pinus > Pinus tabuliformis. Next base: position 1,830,486,948 of record CM062818.1, on the reverse strand, counting down.
TTGGGAACCTGATTCATTAGAGAAGGCATTCAGGTTAGCAAGAAAAATGGAAAGCAAAATTATGGCAACTAGGAAGCATACCATTCACAACTATAAAGACGGAAGTGTTGTTGCCCATAGTCTTCCACAACCTACAAGGTTGACACCACAACAATTGGAAGAAAAAAGAGCAAAAGGGCTTTGTTACAATTGTGATAGCAAATACACAAAAGGTCATAAGTGTGCTGAGAAGAAATTATTCTACATAGATTGTGAAGAGGAAGAAGAAAAGGAGCAAGAAAGGTCAAAAGAAGAGAATATATTCCAGGAACAAAGCCTAGATGAAGAACAAATAAATCCGACCATATCTTGTAATGCATTGGCGGGAATTACCACTCCTCAAACCATCAAGATAGAAGGACAAATCAAGAAGAAAAAGGTAATAGTGTTGATTGATTCAGGAAGCACCCACAATTTTATTCATTGTAGGGTAGCAAAAGAATTGAATTGCTTCCTATATCCAGCACCAGAGTGTCAAGTGATGATTGCAAATGGAGGAACAATAAATTGTTCTGGAAAGTGCCATAATATCAAGCTATCCATGGGAGAATATGTATTGACTAGCCCAATGCTTTCCATTCCAATGGGAGGTGCTGATGTTGTACTAGGAGTCCAATGGCTACAATCCTTGGGTACAATAGCTTTTAATTTTCAAGAACTTTTCATGAAATTTTTTGTGGAAGGAAAGGAAGTTGAATTAAGGGGTATTGCAGGGAAACCAGGAAAGATAATCAGCTCTAATGGCATGACAAAGCTTCTAAAAAAGGAGCAAAGAGGTGTAATTGCACAATTATGTTCGCTAGATGTTTCCACATTGGAATCATCTATTTCTCCAGATCTCCAAAAAGTCCTGGACAATCATTCCAAGGTATTTGAGACTCCCAAAGGTCTCCCACCTATGCGTGATCATGATCATGCTATTCATCTGATTCCAGGAAGTGTTCCTCCAAACATCAGGCCGTACAGATATCCATATGTCCAAAAAAGTGAAATTGAACGTATGGTTGCAGAAATGCTAGAGGCTGGTATAATTCAACCGAGTCAAAGTTCTTTCTCAGCTCCAGTAGTATTGGTGCACAAGAAGGATGGATCATGGCGCATGTGTCCAGATTATAGGGAGCTCAACAAGCTCACTATTAAAGATAAGTTTCCCATTCCTGTCATTGATGAATTACTGGATGAATTGCATGGATCAATTTACTTCACCAAGTTGGATCTTCGTTCGGGATATCATCAAATCAGAATGAAGATTGAAGACATTCCGAAAACGGCATTTAGAACTCATGAGGGTCATTATGAATTTTTGGTCATGCCTTTTGGCCTTACCAATGCACCTTCAACATTTCAAGGTTTGATGAATTCAATTTTCAAACCATTCCTTAGAAAATTTGTGTTAGTATTTTTTGATGATATACTAATCTACAGCAAGTCTTGGAAGGATCATGTTGAACATGTTGACAAGGTGCTACAACTATTGGAGGAGAAACAATTATATGCAAAAAGATCCAAATGTTTCTTTGGAGTCCAGGAGGTGGAATATTTGGGTCATATTGTATCTCATGAAGGAGTTAAGGTAGACCCTAGCAAAATTAAAGCCATTAAGGAATGGAAAATCCCCACATCCATAAAGCATCTGCGAGGATTTCTTGGGTTGACAGGGTATTATCGCAAGTTTGTTAAGAATTATGGGAGAATAGCAGCACCTCTAACAACATTATTGAAGAAAGATTCATTTTCATGGACTCCAGAAGCAACAAAGGCCTTTAAACATCTTAAAGAGGCAATGTGCCAAGCACCGGTCTTAGCTACACCGGACTTCACAAAAACCTTTATTGTGGAATGTGATGCTTCAGGAAATGGAATTGGTGTTGTTCTAATGCAAGATGAAAGACCCATTGCTTTTGAAAGTCGTCCAATCAAGGGAAAGTTTTTAAGCAAAGCTATTTATGAGAAGGAAATGTTGGCAATACTCCATGCACTTAAGAAATGGCGACCCTACCTAATGGGAAGACACTTCAAGGTAAAAACGGATCATGATAGCCTTAAATACTTTTTAGAACAAAGATTATCCTCTGAAGAGCAACAAAAGTGGGTCACAAAGATGTTGGGTTATGACTTTGAAATCATCTACAAAAAAGGGAAGCAAAATGTGGTGGCAGATGCACTCTCAAGAAAGGATGAGGATGTGGAAGCATTGTTGTGTGCCATTTCTATTATCCAACCAGATTGGATAAACGAAGCAAAGGAGGAATGGAAGAATGACGAAGAAGTGTGGGCACTTATTCGAAAGCTACAACAAGATTCCAGTACTTCTGATACATTTAGCTGGCAAAATGATTCGTTATGGTACAAAGATCGCTTATACCTCTGTAAGAATTCCCAGCTAAAACAAAAGATTCTTATGGAATTGCACACTTCTCCCTTAGGAGGGCACTCAGGATTTTTAAAAACTTACCACAGGGTTAAGAAGGAATTTTTTTGGGATGGCCTTAAATCAGATATTCAAAAGTTTGTGGCGGAATGTTTGGTTTGCCAACAAAATAAAGTTGAAACAATTAAGACACCGGGTCTATTACAACCTTTATCCATTCCAAGCCAACGTTGGGAGGAGGTTTCAATGGATTTTATCACAGGTTTACCCAAGTCTGAGGGAAAGAGTGTCATCATGGTGGTAGTTGACAGACTTACCAAGTATGCACACTTTTGTGCATTATCACATCCATTTAAAGCCAGTACAGTTTCTACTGCATTTATGGAAACAGTTCAAAAGCTACATGGAAACCCAAAGATTATTGTAAGTGACAGAGATCCCATTTTCACTGGAAATTTTTGGACAGAATTATTTTCTTGTCTTGGTACTCAGTTAGCTCATAGCTCATCTTATCATCCTCAATCTGATGGGCAAACTGAGATAGTAAACAAATGTTTGGAAGGATATCTTCGTTGCTTTGTATCTGATAAACAGACACAATGGGTCAAATGGTTGCCTCTGGCTGAATGGTGGTATAACACTTCCTTCCATACAGCAACAAAAATGACCCCATTTATGGCACTTTATGGGTATCAACCACCATCAATCACATCATATTTAAGAGAAAATTCTAAGGTTCAAGCAGTGGAACATCACATCGAACATCAACAACAAGTCCTCCAACTCTTAAAGGATAACCTCGTGTTGGCACAAAATAGAATGAAACAACAGGCAGATCAACATCGCAGTGAAAGAAGTTTTGATGTAGGTGATTGGGTATTCCTACGGCTACAACCATATAAGCAAATGTCCCTAAAGCAAGCTAAGAAGGATAATAAATTATCACCAAAGTATTATGGTCCGTACAAGGTGTTGGAAAAGATTGGTACTATGGCATACAAATTGGAGCTTCCTGCAGCTTCTCGATTGCACCCAGTTTTCCATGTTTCATGTTTAAAGAAGGTTATAGGCGACAAGCTCCCAGTTCAAACAATATTGCCAAAACTTGACGAGGAAGGAAAAATTATATTGGAACCGGAAGCAGTCACAGAAACAAGAACTCGACAGCTACGAAATCGATCAATTTCAGAGTATCTTATCAAGTGGAAGAACTTATCTGCTGAAGATTCCACATGGGAGGATGAGAATTTTATGCAGAAGTATCCAGAACTACTCAAGTTTTGAGGACAACACTTTTTTGAAGGAGAGGGGCATGTTGGGTCCCTATAATACTAGTGATTACCCCATTACTATTGTAGTTATACCCCTTATTTATATTGTTGTGCCCCTATTACCCCCATATTATTATTTCTGTGCCCCATAGAATCCCTCTATTGTTATTTTTGTGGCTTTATATTATTATTGTTAGGTCGGCTGGATTATATTGTGACTCCTTAGACTCCTATATTTAGAAAGGAGGTTTTGTCATTTGTATCATCCAAGAATTGTTCATTTATGTAATGTAAAGGAGGTTGCCCCCTCGAAGAAGTTGAATTCTAAGGCGTTGATCTATCTTTTCTATCTTTTCTTGAGCTGGTTTCATAACATTTTTGCTTCGTGATTGTGCCATGTGCTCATTTGCTTCGTGCTTTGTGAGTGTGTCATGCACTCAAGGAGGATGCATTTGTTCGAGTAGAAGGAGTGTGCTCATAGTCCTGAAGTGCACTCATTGTTTTGGATTGTTCTCAATCTCTCATAATGTGATTTTTAAGTAAATAAGGTCGTTGTTTGTCCAGAGTGCACTTATTAGAGGAGAGAAGGTCATTGTTCTTCTGAAGTGTGGCTTTCTATTTAGTGTTTGAAATACACTGTGTTATTTTCAAGTGCGCTTCATTTTTTCGAAGTGTGCTTCATTTTTTCAAAGTAATCTCATGCTTTGGAAAGGCATAGTTATCTCCAACAAAGGCTATTTGTTCATATGAATTACACTTTTCACTAAGGGAGGTACCGCAAGGCTAGGTGACTTATCCTTAGGAAAAATTAATCCACTGTGAGAGGAAGGAAGCCTTAGAAAAGACTTAGTGCACAAGTATGGGAGGAAATATATGTCAATGAGGCTCATGAATAAGTTGTATTTATCACCTAGTAAGAGGATTAATGCCTTTATAACTTGTGCTAAGTTGAAGGACCAAGAAGAGCTCTCACAATGGCTATGTGTGGGAGAAAGAAATGCATCCTAACACAACTCAAACATGTACTACACACATAAATTCCATCAATACAATCCAATGGAATACACGGGACTCATGAAAAACAATCACACCTTAAAACAACATCAAAGCGATAAGTGTGACAGTTGAAACGACACGTTACAAAACTTAGAACACAAATTACGGAAACTATGACCAAAAGGTGTGCTAAGGTATAGGAATGTGCCTGGCCCATATTCTAATGATATGTAAGATCATCTAATGCATCAGAGTGTTCCAAAACTAAATTTGGTGGTGTGAAAAGGTGTGACACGTGCAAGAGTTAAAACAATAAAAGTGACACTTGCTATAGGAGGAAAAGATGAAGAAGACACTTGCAAAATGTGGACATCCTTAAAAGAAACACATGCCAGATAAAAGATAGCATGAAAAATACACTTATTAAATTAAAATAAAGTAAATTCAATGACCTGAAAGCGACACTTGTGAAGGCGAAAATGTGTAAAATATGACAGTCGAGAAAACTCACCAAAATGGAAGTACAAACGTAAAAATGTGAGGGAGATTGTCAATGAGAGTGCCCATTGACTACCGACATGAGCTTAACATCACACAAACATTGTCTTGATGGATAGAATTGTACTTGTTCAAGCTTTCATAAAGGAAGTGTTCTCCTGAATTCATCGAAGACTGAGCATGTGTGTGCAAGTGACTTGATAGTTTAAAACTAGGAAAAAGATTTAAACTCTTTACAAAGTATCAAGCAACCATGGAGTAATCATAAGATGAAAGATTGTAATATCCTCAATAGGATCCAAAATTCAAGTGTGGGAAAAAATTTTAAGGGTGTTGATCGCAACAACAACACTTGGCAACACACTGGTAAAACTTTAGCTTCCTTGTTTAGGTTTAATCCTCTAATTGCAAGGTCTCAGTATTTCAGGAAGTATTTATTCACCTTGGATTCCCTAAATAACCTCGTTAGAGATATAGTTTCCTCCATTCCCTTGCTCGGTTAAGCACATATCAAGTCTTCCTAAATAACAGTTGTTTCTATATAGGAAAGGGTAATATGCATGGCGAGTTTAAGATATTCATAGTATGAGTTTGATCTCTAGTGTTTCTCCATTGCCAACAGGCATGGGAAGTACCTCAGCAGAGTCACTACAAGAGAAAAAGCGTTGCTTCTTTGCCATTGAGCCTAGACAGTAACCTGGAGAAGTCACTTGCTTCACCTACCTGTGCAAAAAGCCTTTCTCTTCTTTCGTTCTTTATTTATTTATTTAATGGGACTGTGCTTTGGCACTTATTATTTTTAGCAAGTGGAAGAGGAATCCCAACTTATTGAGAGCAGAGGAGGTTTCCGCTTCAGAGAAGTATTTATATAACCTTTGATATTGGTTTGCACGCTTTAGATTTTTCCCTTATCCTTTCTCTACTTGAATGGATCAACAAGAAAATCACTATTTACTTACAATACCGAATTGAGAAATGAGGATCATAGAAGAGATATGGGCTTTATAGTTCAAAAAATCACTTCCTGTTTGAGTGGATCATATTTTCCATTCAAACATCATTGACTTTAAAGATATGTAAACCCAAGATAGAGAAGAGGCAACAAATAAGCCAAGCATTGTTTGTCCTCACAATTTCCCTTTCAATTTTGGCCAAATGTGTTTTTAGCCGACAAGAGCATATTTCATCTAAAGTATTATTGAAAAAAATTTCAAAAATAAAATCATGAAGAAAAAAACAAAATGAAACAAAAAAATAAAGCAAATGGAGGTAGAACATAAAACAACATGCAGGATAAGAAAAAAACAAATACAAATACTTAATGGAGAGCAGGATAGAATGTGGATGCAATTCAAGGGAAACTAAATGCAACTAAGCCTACTCCTAACCTAACATTATAGGAGGTCAGGGTAAGTGTAATGATATTTCCAATGAATCCACCTCAATTGGTCCCGGCCTGAAAACACGAAGATAAAAGCAATTCCAACTTATATATAATAATGTGCAACAGAAAAGATAAGAACTTGAAAAGCTTGCACAAAACATTGAAGTCCTTTCTTAAAGGAAGAAAGATGTGTCATATCACTTAACTTTACCCAAACTTCCACCTTACATTTTGATGAGAACAATGATCATACAAACCTCTATAGCTCCTTGTGAAAGTGTCTACATCTGTGTTTTTCACCTTAACAAGCATAAAGAAAGATAGAAGATTGTTATTAGCATAAGGGCTTGCTAGGTCAGATGCTTCTAACTGATGATATATTGGATTATGGAATTCAAAACAATCCTTTTGAATATCTTGAAATCCTTGAGAGAAAGAATTTCTAATTAATGGTGTGGAATCGAGATGAGAATCTTACAAGGGAAAATAAATTTGAGCATAGTCAGAAAACTTGCCAAGATAGTGAGGGCCTAACATAACCATTAGTGGAGGTTGAAGTGCCTCAACTACTTGACAAGTGTCTAAATATTTATATGATAAAACATAAAAATCAGTTGATGTAAAACAACCATCATTAGGTACACTAGTGGGAAAATGATCAATTAAATGATAATTGTTAGAACAGGAACCATGATCAGATGGACTGATTAAGTCATAAGATTCTCAATTAGGAAACAACAAAGATATATCAGTTTGAATAGGTTTGCATATGCTTTGAACAATACAATCATCTTCCTCGTATGTTGAATGTGATAAACCATCTACTTTTGACTAGCTACAACCTATACTGACATCATAGTCATTAAAAAGGAATGTCAATATGGCAAGCACATGAAACCAGTCAAGATGCAGTGGATGAAAAAGAGGAACTTGATTCAACACATAACACAAGCATTCATTGATATTGAAGAGGATATTTGGTTCCATGAAAAAAATATCATAATCATAATATTGACAAGAAGGATTATGAGTTGATTACTTTCAAAATAATATGACAGGTACGAATATGACAGCCAAAGATAATCTTTAGCGTGATCAACTTCATAGCTTCACTCATTCATGAAAGGTATGCATTCCAAACTTGAGTTTGATATAAGAGACTTGCATGAAGATGAACTAACTGAAACAGAATCTTCAATCCAATTGGAAACAAAATATTTAAATTTGAAAGAGCCATATTCAAAACAATAACAAAGCAACACGTATTTCTAAGTGTGACAGTTGAAACAACATGTTACGACATTTAGAACACAAGTTACGACAATTATGATGACTATGACCAAAATGTGCGGTAAGTTGTAGGAATGTGTCTATTGCATATCCTAATGATATGTAAGACCATATAATGCAGAAGAGTGTACCATAACTAACTTTGGTGGTGTTAAAATGTGTGACACACGCAAGAGTGAAAACAACAAAAGCGACACCTACGACAAGAGGGAAACATGAAGACGACACTTGCAAAATGTGGAATACCTTAAAAAAACACATTTCAAAACAAATTTAACATGAAAAAGACACTTATCAAATTAAAACTAAGTCAATTCAACAACCACGAATGTGAAAGTGACACTTTTAAAAGAGAAAATGCAGAAAAGATGATAGTTGAGAAAACTCACTAAAATAGAAGTACAAACACAAAAAAGTAAGGGAGACTGTCAATGAAAGTGTGCACTAACTGCTGATATGAGTTGAACATTGCACAGACACCATATTTATGGATTGTGTTGTGCCTGTTCAAGCTTGCATAAAGGAAGTGTTCTCGTAAACTCTTCAAAGACTGAGCATGTGTGTTCAAGTGACTTGACAGTTTAAAACTAGGAAAAAGTTTTAAACTCTTTACAAAGCATCAAATGAACATGGAGTAACCATAATATTAAATATTGTAAGATCCTTAGTAGTTTCATGTTAAAAATCCATTTGGGCACATCACTCCCAACATTCATATTAGTACTTCTAGGTCTCGTCAAACCCTAATTCAGTTGCTACATGCCCTAGACAATTAATCACTTTGAATGCCTCCTTCCTTGAGATTTTCTGGCCTGAAGCCCTCCAGAAATGCCTCCTTGAGGGACCAGCACAGCCTTGGTCAGGGTTATGTGTGCTTCAGTGCAGGTAGGACAATGTCAGGGTGCATTTCAGAACAGCTAGGCCCACTTTGACCTGTGCTGGGAGAGATTGAGAGAAATCCTCATAGGGTTATGGGAATATTCTTATCTTCTGAAGCCTTCTAGAAGATTCCCACATTTATCATCTCCTATGAGCTCAAAATTGGATAGGGAATGAGTTAAGTAACCTCCTATCCTCTCATCCCTTCCTCCATGGAAACTAATTCTAACTTTGGAAGGCCATTCAATACCCTCATTTATGACCAAACCTCCTGCATTTTCCTATAAATTGAACACTCATATAAGTGATCATGGGCTGGACTTTGAGAATTTGTAAGGAGATACTGTTAGGTTTGAGATTTTAAGCAAGTATTGTTATGCTGTTGAAGTGGTGTGTTTTTGATGTGATGTTGGTTGGAACCCAAGATGGAGGAGTGACAATGGATGGGACTTCATAGTTGTAATTCTTCCTTCTACTTAATAAAGTTTTTTACACCCTTTTCCAATATTCTTGTCTTTATGTATGATGATTATATGTGTAAATGCTTTCAATTCCATTTGCTTATAGTAGATAGATCTCTTTCCTTGATTGGTTTTTGTCCTCTATTTATGATTACAGGTACTTGTTGAGCAGATTAAGTTCGAGAAGGAGTGACGGGAGCCAAACAAAGGAGACAAAGGAAAAGTGAAAGATAACAAGTAGGTCCCTTATCTTATTTATCTTCTACAAAAAAGGGATAAACGCTTTAAATCTGTTGTTGTAGGTGTAGCTACCCACCTAGGGAAATTGTATTTATTCGTAGATGCAAAATTCCACATAAAAAATTGGCAACTTCGCTAGGGAACGATCATCATTCCGAGTAGTTTACCTTCATCCTAGTGCACCCTAGTAGACTTTACTTGCTTCTATTGATCTTGTTTCATCCTTTTAGAGGTCTTTTTTGGTAAAAATTGTGCTTGAAAGCCCCTAGGATGGCCTCTCTGGCACTAGTGCAAGTTTGGTCAAAAGACAGAGCACTGCATAGCACCCTTCGCGTGAGGACAATGCTTTGAAGCACACTGTCTACCATTCAAGGCTACACTGATCCTCCTTCGGTCAAAAATCATATCTTTGACTTGATTTTTCCCAAATTTCCTTCTATTTTTGCTTGTTGAAAGATCAATGATTGTTGTACTTCTGAAATCAATTTGTGTTTCCTTTGCTAGCCCAACATTGTCCTTGATCGTTTAGTGTTTCTTAAATGATTTCTTTATCACTATCAATTCATTTTCAAAGTTAGTTTATAGTCGATTAATCTTTTTTCAAAAGAAAGTGTCGTGAAATTCTTAATTTCTTTCAAAAAGGAAATGTCTAAACTCTTCGTCCTTGCAAAAATATTGATTGATTTATGTGCATTAGTTATCTTTTGTTCATCTAAACATTAAGGGAATTGAAAAGAAAACTTGCATCATGAATTGAAAAAGTTTGAGTGTGCTCATAGGAATAGTTTAGGGAAATTGCATTAGATGTGCTCTTTGTTCTTTGATTAAAAGAATATGATTACTCTATCCCTACTAGCTAAGATTTTCATTGTGAAAATTGAATGAAAAGAATGCTTATCATTTTATTTGCATTCTAGGAATTTCAAAGGCATCGCATGGTGAACCTTGAAAGGAAAATTCTTAATCAAGATCAACCTAAAATTAACCTCAATTAACCTAATGGAGCATTGTCACCTAATGCAAAACATTTAGAGGTTCTAGGTTAGAGACGTGTTCTAGCGTCGTAAAACATAGCAGTTGTCGCTAACTTGTCTGTGATACATTCCAAGTGTGATGCCTCATTCCACGTGCGTGAGTATATTGTAGCTCGTCCACATACATTCGGGTATATAGGGCGGTGTTATAGTACGTAAAGTATAAAGGAATGCTCTCACTATGCGGTTTCGCATTAGATAGCGCTAATACAGATTAGGCCTCCATGTACTTTCGAGTATATATGGGAGGACAACACTAGGTTTCTATCCATCCTTAGGTAACCGAGTCGGCCGCCTTGTACACTGTGATACACCGAACACAGCATTCGGGGAGATTGCCTGCCTGTACTTCTCGGTTCATCGAGAGGTATTCTACAGTTCACAGTTGCTTGGTAAACCTTTTTCCTAGCTTACCCCTTTTTGTTTATTTCTTTTTTGTAATAAAATCAATCAGCAATCGTGGAGGAACATCAACCCTTACCCCATCATTCGCGGAGGACAGCAAGTAAACCACCTTTACCACCCAAATCTACACCTATCCGATCAAAGCGGTCTCATTTGACTGAATCCAGTACTTCACAAACTTCTGGTTCTTCACTTGAATTACCAGAAAACCTATACCGATAAGTATTTTGACCCCAGTTACTCATATAGTTACTGGTACATCTGTTACTGAAGTGGAATCTCCACAATTACATGAGGACACTAGGACTGAATTTAGTGAAACAGTAACCCAAGTTGTTCAACAACAAGTTGATTTTCAACCCGAAGTTGTTCAATAGGAAATTACTTCTGAACCTGAATTTTCTCAACCAGAAGTTGATCCTGAACCTATCACTGTTCAATCAGAACTTACTTTTGAACCAGAAGTTGTTCAAGAAGTCCAACCTGAACTTATTCTTTTACCAAAACACTTGGATCTTGAGGTTGAAAAATCAGAAGTTGTTACCATATCGGAAGAAGATCAACTGGTACATCCTTAGACATCAGTAACTATCGAGACTTCCTCTTTACCTCAGGAACACATGCCAGAAATCTATTACGGACCTGACGGTGAAATCCTTCCACCTGGTTTGATTTCGATAAAAGAGGAACCTGAGGTAGAAACACCTAGAACTCTATTCCATTTTGGAACTGGACTTTATCTGTATCCTCATACTCCTCATTTTACCACTCCTTTTGATCTTGATTACTTTTAGACACCCATCAATTCGTTAGGAAATTTACTTGGACATTTGACTATGGCAGAGTCAACATCCCAAACTGTACCATCTATTACAGCTACGGCAGAATATTTTGTCACAACCTATTTGATGTTTACTATGACACCTGAGTCACACTTGTATGGTGTTACGTCTGTCCCATCAGGTTACCAATCTTTATCTGGAACCCACTCAGGTGTTGCTTCTAGCCCTTGGTCTTCACCAATGTCCTCTACTGGAATTTTATCTGGTTCTGCATTAACAAATACCGAACAGCTGGACCCATCAAGTCAATATCAAGCTGGTTCATTTGGTTACCATCCTATGTATCTGCTTTACACTGGACTACCCCCATATGGAGAACAATATGCACAGTTTCCTTATCCTCCATTTTCTAAGGGGCAACCATATGTTGGTATGTCATCATCTTTAGGTCAGCCTGGAATGATTGTCTATCAGTGGTAGCCAACAATGCCCATTCAACCTAAGCTTTTGTATCCATCATAATCTTTGCAATCTTTCTCATACATAGCTACTACACCTGTTGTTACAGCATTACCATAGTCACAAGCTCAGATTGTTATATCTCAACCTGTGCAAGCTAGTCCTTCAACCTTAGACCCCCAAGTTTCAGGTTTATAGATTCAGCCTTCTCAGGCAGTTTTACAACGACCACTTGTGCCTGGAGTCCAACAACCTCAGGTTAGTTTACCTTTTACTGGAATGACTCAGACTTACACTAGTTTAGTGTATTCGCAACCTAGTCAAGCTTACATTGATGGGTAACAACCGTTAAATCAAGAACCGTTGTATCAACAACAACAACAGTTGCTTCAACAGCCTTGGCAGCCCCAATATCAACAACAGCAATTCCAGTAATACCAACCTCATCCTGGACTTGGTCAACAGGCCTATGCGGGGTTTGGTCAACAACAAATTTACCCAGGTCATGGTCAACAAGCCTATGCTGGGTTTAGACAACAATAAATGTATCTTGGTGCTCAACAACAACCTTACACCAAATTTTCTCAGCAAACTTACCCTTATCAAGGTTATTAGTAGCAGATGCCTTATGCTAGTATGTAAAGGCCTATTATGCAGGCAATCCCATCTTACCCTGGATATGCTCAACCTGACGTCAATAGATAGTTGCCTTTTTCTGCAACACTTGAATTACCAAATCTAAATCGGCTCAGCAATGACCCAATTCTTTATGCACCTTGGTGGCTAGTGATTCCTCATAAATTACCTTCCAATATTCTGAAATTCAATGGAAACCCTAGAGAAGACTCATCCTACCATGTCATGAATTTTCATTTATGGTGTTCATCCAACTCCTTGAATGATGATTCAGTTAGACTACGTCTTTTCCAAAGAATGCTTACTAGTTTGGCGGCGAAGTGGTACATTGAGTTACCATAAGCTTATTTTGACAACTTTACAACCTTAGCTACCACATTTTTAATCAACTTCCAGTTACGCATACGATATGAAACCAGAACATAACTATTAACCAACTTTAAATAGACTACTGCTACTCATATCATTGATGATATTCATGAGCGGCGTCATCGTCATCGAATGGTTAAAACTTATGTTCCAGATCAGCTTTTAGTTGAGTGGTTTATAAAATCCTTGTTGCCATCTATCACCGAGGATGTGGCAAAAGGTGGAGTTGTCACTGAAGAGCAAGTAATTTCTTGTGCCCAATATTTGGACTTGATTTATACACAGTCTGGCACGCTCTATGACAAGATCCTGAATGCACCCCGACCAACTTTCATTGTTCCTCCTCCACCATCGAGTAAGGACTCTCATGTTGGTGATGGTGTGATTGGTTCTTCGAGCACACAAACGGTAGGTAGACCATCTGGTCAAACACTTGCCATTTCCAATCAAACTTCAAATGCATATGATAACACTCTTGCTTCCGAAATCAATGTCGTGTCATCTGAAAAAGGCAAGAATGAAAAGCAACCAGGAAGCAAGAAGAAGGGGAAAAACAAGAAGAAACAAAATAATTCCCCTCAAGAGAAATCATCTGATTCGTCTCCTTCGGCTAGGAAAACTCGTTACCCATATTTGATCTGTAATGATGAGCACTTTACGCAAGATTGTCCTCACCTCTCAGAAGTCTCAAAGCTTCTTAGGACTTCTAATACGTTTGCGGCATTGAATGATCCTTTTCCAAAACCAGAGACAAATATGGTTGCTACAAACCATGCTTCCACTTCCCAAGTGCTTATGTTATTCGCCTCTAAGCCTAAAATTGAAGTTTTGGTGTCAACACGAAGTAAAGGTTATGGAAATCAACTGTCATCTTCGAATAACCAGGTTGATCAACCTAACCCTTCGACTTTGACTTCGTCTGATCCTATTCCACCACCTATTGCACCAGAGTTAACAATAAAACCACCTAAGGGAGTTGTACATAAATCAACATTTAACCCACCAACACGAGCTGCACAGAACTATAACATAGTAGAAGATTTGGCTCAGTCACCTTTTGCTATGTCGACGCTCGAGGTGCTTCAAAATTGTCCCTCCCAAAAGCAGACCTTGTTTTCAGCAATTGGTGAAATCAATATAACTGATTCTAATCTTGTGGTTTTCAACCATACGGGTTATACGCCACAGTTACCAGCACAATTAGCATTCATGATTCAAGTGAATGCCTTGAATAAACTTATTCACTGAACCATTATTGATGAGGGGGAACCTACTTGTATTATATCTATGAATTGCTGGAAAACACTTGGCTCACCGCCTTTGTCACATTCACCAACAACATTAAAAGCTTTTGACAATCGCACATATACACCTTGTGGAATATTGAGCAATCTACAAATCGAACTAGGGGACAAAACAGTACCTATTGAAGTTGAGGTTGTTGATGGACCCCTTGACTACAACATTTTGCTAGGAAGGCCATGGGTTTATGCTATGGTTGTTTTGGTTTCAACATACTTATCTATGATTGCATTCCCTCATAAGGGTGGAATCACAGTTATCGACCAACTCGCCTTCTTCGCCTCTAGTTCACAAGCTACTGGAAGCATTCTATTAGTACACGAACCCCCGCTATCTCTTCAAAACATTGGTGTAGGTCTCTTTAAGGATTCTTCCCTAATGGGTACTTTTTCAATTGGTGGAAGTGGCAAAGTTGAGACTTGCAACATGATATCTTCCACTTCATCTGACTTATGGAATATTACCAATAGTTCTAAAGTTGATAGTAGTATTGAAATCATGTCGCTAAGCCCTATTGAGCTTACATAGCAATCAATGTTTTTGGCTTGCGCGGCGAACCCAAATCTATCTTCACCAATTGTATGGGTAGATTTTTCATTAGAATATGGTACTTCTTTTGATCCTTTTTCCCGTATAATTTCTACTGATGAAGGAATCATCCAATCAATGATGACGGAATAAGAACCATGGGAAGATTATCATCATCATTCCCATCTTCCAGATCACATAGAAGATTTTTCAAATGAACTTAATCACCCTTTAGTTATTGATTTCCTTTCAAATTTGTTTTCATAGTGTGATAAAGGAAAGTGTTTCCTCTGTGGACAGAGGCAACCCCTCTAGCCCTAGAGTGGCTCTAGTCATAGAAAAGACAAAACAACAATAGATTCCCTTAAATAGTCATCGTTGGAGGCCTACCTCAAATTGGTGGTTGATGAAGTTTCCATTGCACTGCTACAGCTTCCGTTTCTTTCTCCTTAGTGAGCAACCAACCTGAAACACCACAGGAAAACAACAGAGCATGTAACCAAGAACAACAATGATCTATTTACTTATAAAGTCAAGAAATCATAAGCTATCAAGTAAATTGTACACAACATATAGGAAATCATCATTGATCGTATTAAAATGAATCAAAATCAAAGCTTACAACCAAGTCTTGACATCGCAAGCCTTCTCGGAGGGTCTAACCAGTATGTTTCTTCAAGAATTCACTCTCAAGAATGGGTCTGCCAAATAGATGATATTTCTCTCTCACTCACAAGCTCTAATACAAGGTTAAGGCACTCCACAACCTCTTATCAAACTATTAGCAATCCCACACTTGTCACACTCATACCAAAGCTATCTACTTAGCTTCAAAGCAAACTCAAAAGAACTAGCCAGCACTGTAGAACTAGCAGATCATAGCAATGGTGAGTGACTTTATAGGAGAAGGAGTCTCCATGAAATGAGGGAGAGGGAGCTTATCCTTAAGGAAGGTTGCACAAGAGGCAGAACCACCATCCCAGAGGAGGAAAAGCAACCAAAACTGACCCAACAACCAGCTCTAGAAACAACCAAAAGGCCGACTGTTTGAACAAATTTCCCAAATCTGGGTCGTCGCAAGTCATGAACTAAGGATCAGCGACGACATCGCAAGGAGGCAATTCGTTCAGATGAATCGTCGTTGTAAATAGATGGGAGCTTTGCGTCGAGCCCTAAAATCGTACCGTCGCGAGAAACACGTGTACCTCAGTGACGATGTCGCAATGAGACAGTTCATGACAAGGGATTGTCGCACCTTTTAATGTCCTATTAGCGACGATGCAGAAACTTAAGAAAAAGGGTCAGTTCTTCAGCATCAGAGAGCACTATTTAATCTTTTTTCATAAATGGGAAGATATGGACATGTGTATTTGATACATGACACAGCAGAGGGACTGAGATGACAGTGACAAGTTACTATGTAACAGATGCCCCCTAAAGCATGAAGCCCGAGAGAGTGGGAGGGGTGAAATGCTTTACGAAACCATGACCAAACTGGAACACCACCTTGAAGAACCTGCAGGTGCAAGTACAACTAATATCTCTGAAAGTGAAATACACGTTGTCTAGGCATGGGCGCAGCCATCCAAAAGACATATGAAAATTGGTCAGTGGTATGGACACAACCATCCAGTTGATACAACCATATATAATGACAAAGGTATGGTCACAGCCATCCATTAATACTCATTTATGGTCACAGCCATCCAATCAAAGAGTCATGTATGTAATCACGAACCAATCCACGTAGCCCAAACATATGTAAGCTTAGTTCGGGGTCTAGAAATCGTAACCGATCTTAGTACAAATTCTAGCATGCGAACAAATGTGTTGAAGTCGAGCATGATAGAAAGTTGCTTGATTACCGGTCAATAATGAAAACCATTAACAAGCACGAGAGAAACCACCAATAATGACAATGGATCTCAAGGTACGACCAGTACAATCCACTAAGTGTGAAGAATGGGCTGAAGTCGAACACTCATGGAATCACCCAATCGAAGACCAATGATGAAAGTCTGTCGTTAGGCGCGAAGAACTTTCCATTGAGGCATGCAAGCTCCAAGGTACCGAAAGGACCTCTAGATCAATCTCCTGGATAATGAACTGATGTTGACAGGAGACAATCCATCGCAAGAGGGCCATAATGTTTCCCCCATCAACGACACGAGATAAGGAACAAGTGGTAGATGGTGAAATAGAGCATTAGAGGAGGAGGTAAGGGTGTGAACTGTAGAAGGATTATACTCTTGAACATATCGGCGACGCGACTCCAGAATGCAGCAGCATTTTAGTACTAAGGGATCAGAGGCCTGAAGGAGACAACATTTATCAAATGGAATGAGGCAAAATGGCAACCCAAAACCCCAGAAGGCCAATGACAATGTGAGGATATCCCAACACCACGAGAAGCAAAAGTATCGATGTTCAAGAGTAACTAGCTGTCGTAGGTAACCAATGATGACTTCCAAATTTTCCCCCACCATTGCTGGCAAGTACCCCAATTATTTTTGAAAAGCAAGCTTGAAGGGGATAGCATATGCTTGTGATATAAGTTCGACCTTGGGATGAATCCAACCTAGTAATAGTTTAACAAGCCCTAGGGAGGAGAAGCTCGAGTCTCGTCATGGTGACAAGTCCAATGTTGTCAGGGTTTAATGAGTCTGACAAAGGTAAAACTCAAAGTCTTTTTCATGTTTAGAGAGTTTGGAAAAGACATGGAAAAGAAAACTCCAGGGGGGTCCTTTTTCGTAAATTTGTGTCCCCTGAGCCTGAAAAAAGTATAAAATAATACTCGAGAGAACGCTTGACCATTACAATCAAGGAGTATTTTTCATAATTAGTGGCCCCGATCTGAAAAAGTAAAAAATCGATCGAAGACACGCCATTTCATAACCAGTATCGAACTCGAAACGACAAAAGTCCGACGATCTTTTCATGTTTATATGGTCAAAAAAGAGCCGAAATTGTTCCGTTTAACGAGTCAAAAAGGGAAAAACTTGGAAATTTTTTCATATTTTACGAGTCAGAAAAGAGCTTAAAGGTGACTCATCCTAGAGGAATGAGTGGTATAAAGGGTAGCAACTGGTTCCGACAATGGTAAAACTGCTCAAAACATGTAATGGTAAGGAGGCTGGCTAATAAAACCACTCATCGCTGCGGTTCCTCAGGAAAGGAAAAACAACCAAGTGAAAGCATATGATCGGCCAAAGAGATGGTGGCGATGGAATGAAACAACCAAGGCTCATCTAGCAGAATTTAGCGGATAAAAATGGCAATCACGAGATGTAAATCGGGTATGGGTTCATTTTTACACAAGCTTGAACCATAGAGAACTCTGCTTGGATTCGGTTTCATGTTTACACAAGATTGAAATGAAAAAATATGCTTGTTATAAGTTCGTATGCCCCCAGCATAATGATGCAAATCGAGGTACATGCCCCCCAAGCTTCATTGCATTCAACGAGGTGAATGGCATGAAGGTTCACTTTCAAGATCTTGGAAAGACTCGACTTGGATTTTACGAGATCTTAAGAAAAGACTCGATTTGGAAAGGGAGTGGTTTCAATTTTTATTGAGGTTGACACAGTAAAAGAACTATCCTCATAACCCTTGTTTCATTTTTTAACGAGGTTGACACAAGATCAAACTATCCTCAGGCCCTTGCTTCATTTTTTAATGAGGTTGACACAAGATAGGAACCATCCTCGAGGCTCCTGTTCATAGGCCATATGAAAACATGGCTCCCAAGAGATCTTCACCGGACGGAAGAAGCATGCTGCTGGAGAAACACATGTCATTAGACACCAATGACAGATTAGGTTCCAATGCCCCTAGTACATGATGTATGAGACCATCTGCATGAACATCAGCAGAGGCAGAGACGGAATGGGTAGCCACATAATTGACCTGTGGCAAGGAGGGGACTACTTGCGGATAAGAACTAATAGGGGATGATGGTTGTACAGGAGGCACCGAGTGACTAAAGAATGATAATTGATCGATAGTCACCATTCTTCCATCGTGCGGAAAACAAACCACATGGAAAAGTGAAGAAACAAGAGCTCCCATGGCATAGATATAATCACGGCCAAGGAGAAGACTGAAATCTAAAGCACCTTGGACAACCATCACGTCTATATAGATGGTTTTGCCTCCCAAAGTATCAGGGAACTTCGGAAGGATCCATAAAGGTTGACAAGTTCCTCCATGAAATGCTAACAGATTCTGAGTGACCGACACAAGCTGTGGGGAGCCCAAAGCTTACCAAGTAGTGAAAGGCATGTACTGTAATCTGGAAAGGCACATAGGATGGAAGTCGGAAAGCAGTCAAATGACTCCAGTCGAAGGAAACGATCGAACTACTTGGTGGGGGTATCATATGATTGCCCCCATGCTCAACAGGAACCGAAGAAGGACTCTCTGAATCAGCTGGGATAGGAGGGTCGTTCTCGGACTCAGGAGAATCTGACGAGACAAGAAGAACATGAGCAGTATAATCGTGATGCTCTTCCGGAATAGAGTGATCAATGGGTGGTGAATCCAAATCAACACTCTTTCCAACCAATGGTTGATTAGGAATAGGCTGAGCACAACTAGGTTCGAGAGAAGGAGGATGGACAAGAGAAGAATCGAAGTTAATCTCTTTGTCAACCAGGAGAGGGTCTGAAGAGAGCCTTTGATAACCAACTGGAAGTGGAGGTGAAGAAGCTGTAAGACTTTCCAAAATAGCTGAAGCTTTATCCATGAGCAGACAAAGGTGAAGGGGATGGTTGCCTTCACATAGTCTACAAGGGAATCGAATCTTCCCTTTCTTCTTACCGCTGCCAGTTGATAGGGTAGCATCGTCATTAGCTTCATAGGACAATGAGGGATGAGCCAAATCATTAGACCATACTTCTAAGACCCTAGGAATGCCAGGTAAATCACGAAGAAGATGGTCACCCTTGCACAATTTACAAGGAAACTTAACCTTCCGCGGAGGAGCAGAAGGTGTTCTGACTTGAGATTTACTCAGAGCAATAGTTGCATGGGTGGTCTCACGCTGATCGGACTTCTTCTTCTTCTTAGTTTCTTGGTTACTAGATGTGAAACTTTCACCAGGCGAAGTAGGAGAAGAAGATGAAGGAACAGGGGAAGAAGGCGCAGGTGCAACCTTGGAATCATCGTGTCATGATTTAGACGAAGGAGATGGAAGAATAGGAGTCATGACACTCGGGACCACCGAGGTTGAAAACAACCAAACGAACAAACCGATAGTTAACCTAGGCAAGGACAATGTTTCCATATACGGAGCACCGGCATTTCCAAAAGGCGGAAACGAACCAGGATTTCCATCTGGGGGAGGACCTTGGCCAGTAGACTTGGTGAAAGTTTCCATCAAGAACGAGCGTGAAAAACACTCGTACTGTAACCAAGAACTTGAACAGTTACCAGGAATATTTCGTGGGCAGTAAATTTTATGACACAAGAACAAAACTGGACCTTTTCATGTTTCAAGAGTCGAGAAAAGGACGAAAAGGTGACTCTATCTCTTTCAATGTTTAATGAGCCTGGAAGGACAAGTGCTTAGATGGACATTTTCTTTTAAGGAATGAAAGTGACTACTCTGGAGAACTAGGCAAAAGGTTAACCAGACAAACCGTAAAACTGCATATACACCTTGGTGATCAAATGGAAGAGAAATGACCAAGGATTTTCCGTACGACAGTCAATCTTCCCGAATGCTGTGTTCGGTGCATTACGGTTCGCAAGGCAGCAGACACAGCTTCCTATGGATGTAGGATGATAACCTAGTGGGGTCTCCCGATATATACTCGACGGTACTGGGAGCACAAGTCCGTACTAGGCAGCTATTGAGTCACAGAAGGAGGAATCACCCAACCTTAAACGAAAGCAATAGTGACTAGGTTTAACGACACCGGAGCACGTCTCTAGCCTAGACCTCTAAATAATGTGTGTTAAGTTCCAATGCACTGTTAAGTTCATTCAATTAATTTTAGAGTTGATCTTAAATTAGGTTTCAGATTTCAGGCCCTACAGTATGTATATCAAAAACCCTAGGATGAACCTAGAATGATTAAAGCATCTTTCATTTCGATGAACACCTACTTAAAGGAGGGTAGAAAGTTCATTCCCAAGCAAACACAAGTGAATGCAAACACTAAGAAACACAATGCATCAATACACTAATCTCACGATGCATCGATACTATTAACGAAAGATTTAGAGTTCGCTTTTCAATTTCTCAAACATGAAAATTTGAAATGCACATATACCTTCACTTTCGTATACTAAATGAATGAAATCTTTTGATTTTTTATTTTTTTTTAATTTAAAGAGACAAACAAGCAAGTGTGAAGTGATCGATCCAGACAATTGTAATCTATGCTTGGTAGTGAAGAAATCGAATCAATATCAAAAATTGGTTCAATAATCGACACTAAAAATCAACCAGCAAGAAACAAGCAACGAAAAAGCCTCAAGCGAATCAATAAGACGGTTGCAGATGAAACTTGGATAGACAAGCAACCCGAACAAATGGTTCAAAAACTTGAAAGAGCTAGGTCACAAGGCTAAAAACACAATATTCACTCAATGAAACCAAAGAGATAGTACCTTAACCAAAAGCAATTAAAACAAGCTGATAGGAGAGAGGAAAACAGCAAGGGATAAACAAGACTGGTGAATTCAGGAGGCGAAGTTGTAAAAACAACTTACACAGGAATCGTCGCGGGTATATAACCAGCAACTAGTGACGATAAGCCAATAGTCGTAGTAGCAAAGTGACGTCATTGCGAGAGTACACCTATCTTCCACGACGTGCCAATTTCAGGAATAGTCGCGACTGTACGACAGGATTCAGCGACGCACAAACTTACACAATGAAGACAGGGCAACGTCATCACAACCGTCAAGATTTTTCAGTGACGAGCTTGAAAATAATGGAAAACGAATGAAAACTCCCAAACAAACACCAGGCTATTCTTCTAGACAGTAAGAGGAATTCCCAAATTAACCCAGGTAACCCAAAAACTGATGGTTTAACCCCAAAATTCAAAAGACACTAAATCAAAACCAAACAAAAGAAAACAAGAAAAAAAAACATACAAAAGACTCCCCAGCAGAGTCGCCAACTTGTGATAAAGGAAAGTGTCCCCTCTCCGGACAGAGGCAACCCCTCTAGCCCTAGAGCGGGTCTAGTCACAACAAAGACAAAAGAACAATCGATTCCCTTAAATAATCATCATTGGAGGCCTACCTCAAACCAGTGGTTGATGAAGTTTCCGTTGTGCTACTCCAGCTTCTGTTTCTTGCTCCTTAGTTAGCAATCAACCTGAAACACCACAGGAAAACAAAAAAGCATGTAACCGAGAACAAAAATGATCTATTTACTTATAAAGTCAAGAAATCATAAGCTATCAAGTAAATTGTACACAAGATATAGGAAATCATCATTGATTGTATTAAAATTAATCAACAGCAAAGCTTACAACCAAGTCTTGATGTCGCAAGCCTTCTCGGAGAGTCTAGCCAGTATGTTTCTTCAAGCATTCACTCTCAAGAATGGGTCTCCCAAATAGATGATATCTCTCTCTCACTCACAAGCTCTAATACAAGGTTAAGGCACTCCACAACCTCTTATCAAACTATTAGCAATCCCACATTTTTCACACTCACGCCAAAGCTATCTACTTAGTTTCAAAGCAAACTTAAAAGCACTAGCCAGCACTGCAGAACCAGCAGATCATAGCAATGGTGAGTGATTTTATAGGAGACGGAGTCTCCATGAAATGAGGGAGAGGGAGCTTATCCTTAAGGGAGGTTGCACAAGAGGTGGAACCACCATCCCAAAGGAGGAAAATCAACCCAAACTGACCCAACAACCAGCTCTATAAACACCCAGAAGGCTGATTGTTTGAACAAATTCGCCAAATCTGGGTCATCGCAAGTCATGAACTAAGGATCAGCGACAACATCGCAAGGAGGCAATCCATTCAGATGAATTTTTGTTGTAAATAGTTGGGAGCTTCGCGTCGAGCCCTAAAATCACACTGTCACGGGAAACGCGTGTACCCCGGCGACAGTGTCACAACGAGACAGTTCATGACAAGGGATCTGTTAGTGTCAGTCTTCCCAGCCTTCCTCCAGTGATCAAATATGCTCTTACAAAGTGGTCTCAGAGTTTCCAAGTCAAATTTTGTCATTTCAAAGAGTTTTCAAGCAAAATTTGGTCACTAGGCATTAGGTCTAGGGTTTGCCTTAACTCCTTCTAAAGTTGTCAAAATGTTGGTCCATATCACCATTCAGCTGAGTCTATCATCATTCATAGGGTTTTCATTGTCATGTCAGTGTCTAATGAGTCGTTTTACATCTTGTTCATGCTTCAGTTGCACCTAAGCAAGGTCATTTCCCTCTCCTAGGGTTTTGACGGAAATATCTCTTGGACGGTCAAATCATCAGCAAAACTCATATCCTGATGTTCATACACATTCCCCTATCCTTAAAGTACCTTATCAAACACTTCCCATCCCTTAGATCCGCCAAATTCCTCATTTTTGCACAAACCCTAGTTTCTAGCTACAACCTGGCAATTTTCTAGGTTGGGCCTGTGTTTCGCCCTTTTGGACCCCTTCCCCTCACTCAATCTCTGAGATTCCACTTTCCCCTACTTCCTAACATCCCTCCCTACTTCCAAAAAAATCTTCAATAATTTAGAAGCCCCCTACCCCTTCATTTCGCTTCATTTCGACAAAGTTCCTTGTTTCACACATCGGGACAAGTCGCACTCAAATGATGTTCCAGAGCAATAAAAGATAAATTTGGGAAAATTGAGAGAGGTTTTTGTCCAAAAATGCCAAAGAAGAAAAGCCTCCTTCACTTTTTTCCCAGGTGTCATGGTTTGAGAGAAATGTCAAATAATACCGTTGCCTCAGGAGAATCAAAGGCACTTCTGAAGTGACCTTGGGAAAATCAAGTTTTCTCCTAGCTTGGTTGGCCAAATGATTTTCTTGATGGGTAAAATGATAACTAGACACAAATATATTTCCAATGAGCTATCATGAGCTCAATTTTGGGTTGAGGAAGGCATTCAAAAGTTGACTGCAACAGCACTCTTCCTTGAGGCAGCCTCAGTTGGCACTTTTTGACCAGTCTTGCGAGATTTGATTTTTGACAGGTCAAATAAACTCCAAATTGAAAAATTCTAGTTGGGTTGGAAAGTAGACTCAAATACCTTTCCAACGAGCTATCCTGCGCCTAATTCCGACACCGGGAAGGCCTCCAAAATCCTCCTTCAAAAGCGCGACTCGTTGAGCCAGGCGCGCGACCCGTCAGAGGGGCGCGACCCGTCAGGAGGCTGCCTGCAGTGTATTTTTACAACGTGCGCGACCCGTCAAGCGCGCGCGACCCATTGGGCGAGGTGCGCGACCCGTCAAGCTGCCTCCCTCCAAACTCACTTCAAATTTTCTCAAGCTCCTCTAACTCATCAAATTTGTTTGAGGTAGCCTCTTTAAACTTGTGAATGGTTGCTGGTTAGTTGGGAGACATCATGAGTGTGTTTGTAATGATCAAATTGTGCAAGAAGAAACACTCCATATGGCTGTATGTAAATTTGTAAGAAGATGCTAGGGTTTATTGTTGTTTCATTGTTTTTCCCCTTGTAATCATTCTCTTCATTCCCATTTCATTTTCCCTATATTTCCATGTCAATTTCCCTTTTAAATTTGTAAAGAAAATAAACCCTACCCCTTTTCCCTTTAAAAATAAAAATCAAACCCTAAACCTACCCCTCATAACACCCAAGTAAACATATGAAATTGATGATGTGTATGCAATGATGTTTACAGTGTATTTCCCTAAATTCCCTGTTGTATACATGTTTTCCCATTTTCCTTGTAAAAATGCCTCTCCCCTAACATTTCCCTCATGTTCCTTGTCCCCTTGAAACAGCATAGAATTCAACACTTTTTACAGGCAGAGACAGCAGTACAGTTTGTCCACTTTGCTCCTAAACAATGTCAGAAACCGAGACTTATGAGCAAAGTGATGACCAGTCATCATCTTCAGAGGTTGAGGTACAGAGGAGGCCTCATAAGGGTGGTAAAGGTGACCATCATAGGAGAGAGGAGCCCACCTCCTTGACCGATATGCAGGGGTGGATTTTACAAGGCGAAAATGAAAATGTTTCAAAGGCGGTTGACCGAGGCACTAAAACGGAGAAAGAGGCCAAATCCCCTCCGTATCTTGGCTGAGGCTTCACTCAAGGATCATGGCACTCAATAGCCTAGCCACAGCACAAATCCCAAAAAAAATTGAGAATTTTGGGTAATTTTGGCATTTTTTTGGTAATTTACAGGTTTTGGCTCTTCAACGGGTCTCACCACCCGCGAGACCCTTTGTCATGGCAGCTCCTTTTTGCAAAAACTCAGCATTTCTAAATTTGTCATGCAAAGTTACATATGTCCATGGATGGACTTGAGTTTTTATGGAGTTTTGGGCCTCCAGAAGGTCAAAATACATGAAAATTTTGACTTTCTGCCACTTTTTTGAACTGCAGAAAGCTGTCTTGGGAGAATTGGTTTTTGACAGGGCAAATGAACTCCAAATTCAAAAATTCCAGTTGGGTTGGAAGGTTGGACTCTTGAGGGAGAAGCTATCATTGTATATTTTCACTGTATCTCTGCAATTTTTGTCTAAGGAAGACCAGGGTTTTGCAGTCATCTTTGGGATTCTTGTGGACTCATGTGTTGATGGTGTGTTTCTCAATGTTCTTGTAAGTTTTGTTATGTGATTCATTTCCTTTCTTTACTACTGCACATTAAACAAATGAAGTGTTAAAGTATGAATTCATGCTAGCCATGCTCTGCTTTTAAATTTGTTTAATTTCCATGTTTTCTACTGTCTAAAGGGAATTCAAAGTCATTGTTTGCTCTCTTTAGCTCCTCATCTTTCATTCCTGATCATCCATCTCACTTTAAGGCATCAATACGGTCTCCTATCTCGCCCCAAAGAACCCCCTACAGAAACTGTGTCAAATCCCCGCACCCAAAATTGCAATTCCTCAATTTGCCACCAAAAATCCAAAAAACCCCAAATCAACCCTTTTGATCAGTTTACTAGCCTAATATCAGTGTTTACCTTGTTGGTCATCTCATCCCATTGAAGATCTGCCGAGATTGACCGGAGAGAGCCTTCTCCTGCCCCGTAGGGCTAGCTACGAGGCTAAATGGTTTGATGTAGCCTTGAGGTTTACCTTTCTCAGCTTGAGGTGAAATTTCAAGCGCTAACAGGATCATTGCACCTTTTAATGTCCTATTAGCGATGATGCAGAAACTTAAGAAAAGGGGTCAGTTCTTCAGCATCAGAGAGCACTAATTAATATTTTTGCATAAGTGGGAAGATATGGACATGTGTATTTGATACATGACACAACAGATGGACTGAGATGAGGACAATGACAAGTTACTGTGTAACACATAGATACAGTAGATTCCGAGAGAAACCTGTCAAATATCAAAGAAACAATTTATATCAATATTTCAACCAAACCTAAAATTGTAGAAAACATTCATGTTGGAAAATCTTGATCTCCATCAAAACTTGATATTTACCATGCTCTCTTTCGTGAGTTCTGAGATATATTTGAATGGTCATATGAGGAGATGCCATGAATTGACTCAAGTATAGTTGAACATGAAATCAAAAGGTATCCTAATGTCAAACCAGTACGACGGCGCCTCCGTCATGTTCATCCAAAGAAGGCTGCTACCATTAAAACAGAAGTTGAACAACTTTTCCATGCTTGTTTCATATACCTTGTTCCTCTTACTGATTGGGTTTCCAATATTGTTCGTGTCATGAAGAAACAAGGGACAACACGAGTGTGCATCGATTATAGGGATGTTAATCAAGCTTGTCCAAAAGACAATTATCCCACTCCCTTTATCAACCAGATTATTGATGAATGCGCTGGATGTGAAATATTTTCGTTCATGCATGGCTTTTCTAGCTATAATCAGATCAATATCCGCCCACAGGACCAATCTAAAACTGCTTTTATTTGTCCATGGGGCACCTTCACTTACAGGAAACTCCCTTTTGGTTTGAAGAATGCAAGGGCAACTTTTCAGAGGGCGATGAAATATGCCTTCCATGACATCAAACATATTGCTCAACCATATCTTGGTGATTTACCTGCTCATTCATGAAAGAAGACTGATCACCTGCAACATTTGAGAGCTATATTTTTACGGTGTCGACACTACAAAATACGACTCAATCCACACAAATGTGTGTTTTGTGTTGGTTCTGGTCATTTTCTTGGTTTCGTAGTGTCTACAGAGGGAATTCGACTCGACCCACTTAAGGTTCAAGCAATTCTTGACTTGCCTCCACCTTCAAATCTACTACAATTACAGAGACTCCAAGGGAAGGATAACTTTCTGAGGAGGTTCGTTCCCAATTATGCTGAAATGGCTAAAGGATTTACTCATCTTTTCAAAAAGGGGATACCCTTCCATTGGGATTAGGTTGCGCAAGCCTCCTTTGATGCTCTTAAAGATACCTTGATTAGAGCGTCATTAATGTATTCCCTTAATTATCAAAACGACTACTTTCTATATCTCGTCACTGTAGATACAACCATTGGAATGGTTTGAGTCCAAGAAGAAGATGGGATTGAACATCTGATACATTATTTGAGCCACAATATCAATGATAGAGAATTTAAGTACTCTTGCGTCGAAAAGTTAGCTCTGGTTGTTGTTCAAGCTATATAGAGATTTCACCACTATATCCTGCTCCGAAAGACCACTGTCATTTCAGATTGCAACCCTATGACATATATTTTGTCACGTCAATTGCTGGGGGACAAATACTCAAAATGGATCGTCATTTTGTAGGAATTTGATTTGGAATTCATCAAATCCAAATCAAAGAAATCTCTAGTTTTCGTCGAGCTTCTTTGCGCTCTTCCCTCTAATACCATTGATTCAACATCAGAACCATGAATTATGGATGAATCTTTGTTCCTGATTTCGTCATCTAACCCGTGGTATGGAGATATACTAATTTATCTCCAGACCCAAACTTTCTGGCCTGATACCTCTCGCTCACCACGGCAACATATCTGATACCGAGCCAAAAATTATCTGATCATTGGTGACACTCTTTATCATCGTGGTATCAATACGATTTTATGAAGGTGCCTCACTCATGAGGAAGCTGAGAAAGTTTTGAATGATTTCCATTCAGGTGCTTGTGGTGGACACTTATCTGGTTATGCTACCACGCAGAGAATTCTCCGCGCTGGTTACTTCTAGCCTACCATATTCAAATATTGCATTATTGTGGTCAAAAGTTGTCATGCATGCCAGATCTATGACTGTAAAGCTTGATTACCACCTGCACCACTGCATCCTATCGTCGTTGTTGGACCATTTTCCAAATGAGGCATTAACTTCATGACATGTAACCCTACCTTGGTTGGGGGGCATGGGTACATTATAATCGTCATTGACTATTTCACAAAATGGGCCGAGACGATGCCAACATTAAACAACAATGGCGAGACAACTACACTTTTCTTTTTCAGCCACATGGTTGCCCAATTTGGTGTACCACAAGCTATAGTTACAAATCATGGGTTGCATTTTCACAATCACATGATGACTGAGTTAACTACCAAGTTAGAACTTTCACATGATAGTTCTACTCCTTATTATCTGCAAGCTAATGGAAAATTTGAGGCCATCAACAAAGTTCTGAAGTGAATGGCTCAAAGAATGATAGGGGTTCATAAACAAAACTGGCATTTAATCCTGTACTCTACTTTGTGGGCATATCGAACCTCGGTAAGGAATGCAATTAGATTCACACCCTTTCAATTGGTATATGTTCTGGAGGCAATCTTGCCGATATGATGTGAAATTTCATCTCTTAAAATCGTGATTGACTTGTTACCCGACACTTTTGATGAAGAAGCGCGTTTCTTAGAACTTGTCCATATAGATGAAACCTGTCGTGAATCCGCACTGGCTAACGAAGCACATAAGAAACGAATCAAGGCACAATACGATAGAAATTTCAAGCCTTGCATTTTCTCAGAAGGAGACTCGGTCTTGCTTTATGATTAGGAAACTGATAAACTAGAAGCGGGAAAATTTGAACCACTATGGATGGGCCCTTACATTGTTAAGCGTGTTTTGGCAAAAGGTGCCTACCAGTTGGTGGATTATGATGGAATTCCATTGTCGCAACCCTGAAATGGGATGTACCTCAAACTTTACTATGCTTAATTGAGTGTAGTAAAATCACTGTATATGTGCTTTAATTGCATGTGTGTGTGTCGGTGTGTCTTTTAGATTTTTTACTTGGTTAAGTAATCCGCTTTGCATTTGTTACAGATGTCGGAATCTTTGGAACCATTTGTTGGTTACACCGATAGTGCTAGTCATAGTACGCAGAACCTATCTTCTGCAGCATGGGCCATTTTTGCTCCAAGTGGCGAGTTAGTGAGTTTTCAATGGATTTGTATCGATCATTCTACGAGCAATATCGTTGAGTATAGTGCGTTGATCAAGATTATCTCTTATTCCATTTCACTTGACATTAATCGAATCATCATTAGGCTAGACTCATAACTCGTTGTATTGCAACTAACAAACTTTTATACTGTCTAAAACCCAACAATTCTTCGTATGTTCCTTAGAGTTCGTATTTTGGAAAGACATTTTAAGTACATTCAATATAAACATATCTCCATAAACTTTAACACATTAACTGATTCATTAGCGAACTATGTGTTAAACGGACATTTGCGACACATGTAAAAGTAAATTTTCAATTCACATCATTAGTTGAATAGGATTGCACATAACCATATATAAAAACTCTGAAAGTAAAAATAGATAGATGTTTTAAAAGTTTTTACAAAAATTGTGTCCAAGACATAAAAACTCAAAATTCATACAAAAATCATCCTAAGTAGACTTAGTGATGCTCATGATAACAATTCACAGCCTAATCTATCATGCACAACAGCCGCATCCAACGGCCAGGAACACCAATAGTATGGCACTGCAGCCTCATAGGTAACTCCTCGATCCAGATATCTGAAATACCGAGGGTTAACCCCTCTACATGAGCCTGCAACTCTGCTAGTGTCTTCATCAAATACAAATCATGGAGAACTACCCTCCCGACATTTATTCACGCTGGTCCACCTGCCTCCTATTGATGTCCGCTAGGTCGAATAGTACCAACATTTGTATGCATGAGAACAATTTTAGTTTAGTCTTGGAAACATCAAAAACAGAAAAAACATGTATAAACTTAAAAAACAAAAACACTTGGTCAAAAACAATTTACCTATAGCACCCCATTGAGCACCCACCGGTAAAATCAATGCTGGATCTCCACGAAAATCAATCCCTGCGTATGGATGCCCCTTGATGACAATATTTTTTTGATTGAGCCAATTGAAGAATGTAGTGGAAAATGTAATCGATGACTGACTAGCATGTCTACCCATCAATTCGACCCACCTTTGCATCTGTGGATCTCTAGGACTAGCTACACCCAGTGTTACAGGTGAGGTTGCATCAATGGAATTCTCTCTAAGGTAAAATCAATTAAGAGCGATCCATAGCTAAAATTCTTCGTCTTACTGCTCTTTACCTTTGTCAACTGCTCTTTCAGTGAAGAAAGTATGGCCTCACACCAGTTGAATAGAGTTGGCTCAAGACACTCAAGTGCATAATGCATGTATGATCTATTCGCCAAATGAAGTGTCACACTGCCGGCCAACTTTGCGATAGTGAAAAGGATTGTTCTCAAAGGCAAATCACAAATATATTTGATGATTATATTTTCGTCTTTGCTAGGATGTGTACCTAGCCAACAGAATTGTCGAACATAGTCCCTCACAGATTCACCCCCACGGGAAGAAATGGAAAGAGAAATGGGGGCACCATGTCTCGAAAACCCTGTAAGAAAGTAAACATCATCGATCATAATAGGGACCACTTTTTCCCTTATGTGAAAAACCTGATCCATTGGATCCCATGCATGAACTAGGAACTGCAATATTTTTTATTGTTGCCTCATCCCGGACAACCTAAAGTATTTGAGCAACCCATAGTTTCTGAGGGCCCCAATAGTACCCGGATCATGTAGGGCAACCATGTCTTGTTCTTCATGCTCTCTTTCTCACCAAGCAATAGACATTCTAATCCAATGAAAACTGAAATCAAACCATAAGCTTAGTTAGGATCCATTTCATGCAAACAACTGGAGTAATTTTTGGCCAAATAGGTGAAACAAGTTTGTGAAACTCGCCCAGCGCAACCCAGGCAAGGAGACAGTGTGTTGTAGAGAAGCTACCCTTATGTTTGGGTGCTCTGCAGCGAAGTTTCGACATGGAAGGTTGTGTTGATCCCATGGCGAAATATTCTAAACCCAGGGGCCCTAAAAACCCTAAAAACTTGCATGAAACTGTAAAAGAATGAAGTGAAAAGAAAGAGGAGGGTTAGATCTTCTTCCTAGTCCGGAGGGCATGAGAAATGATCCACAGAATCTCTCGCAATTAGTTGTTGAAGATCAAGGTAAAAAACAAGGTCCAGAGCACAAACTGAATGGTAAATTCTTGTTTTATGTTTATTTCATGATCATTTAATGAGTAAAGTTTAGTATTTACCTATTTTTACCAATGGAACAGGTGTGTTTGATCCGTTTAGTGTTGCTTTGAACATATTTAAAACTAACTTACAGAATTTGACGTGAAAAATTGTGAAATGTACTTTGACCACAGAGCATACTTTTATCTCTTTTTCGAGCTATGTTAAACATCGAAAAAGGAACCCCCTTGGAGTCCTCTTTAAGCTCTTTTCAAACTCTTGAAATATGAAAGATTGTCAAGCGCTTGTCCTTTTTAGCTTGTTAATGGAATGGAAACAACATCTACTCAATATAAGTTTAACCCTTTTCCGGACTGAGATAGATTATTTATGAAAAAGGAATACGTTGATCGAACATGGTCAATAGGTTCTCTCTTCTATTGTTTTACGCTTTTTTGAACTTGAGCGAAAAACTTACGAAAAAGAACTTGTGGAGTTTTCTTTTTGTCCCTTTTCAAACTCAATAAACATGAAAAGTACCAAGTTATCATTGTCGTTAAACTCGTTAAAACATCAAATAGTGACAAACTTGTTCATCATGACAAGACCAAGTTTCACCTTCGCTCGACTCGTTAAAACATCACATAGCGATGGATTCACCTAAAGGGTAGAATTATACAACAATAATATGTTATCCTCCTCAAGCTTGATAAAAGTAAAGAGGTACTGGTCAGCGATGACTGGGGAAAATGGGAAAAGGGGTAAACCACTTTATGGCAACAGGTCGCTCATGAACATGACACTTTCAATTCATCACTGTAACTATTTCGGTTGGGTTATCTGCTTGATGGTCATCATACCTTAGTCTATCATACCATCCATTACTTTGGTTTTGGGTCAATGCTTCCAATTCATTCAGTGTCACCAACATGTTCAAGAGAACTCACTCAGTCAAAATTCATCCTTTGTAATACTCATAAACCTTCATTTTCATGACCGCCATTCCTAAACCTTTTGTCGTCAGTCACATTCCATCTCCAAAAATCATTACACTTGTTTCGTGTCGTTGATGTGGGATACATCAAGGCCCTCCTGCGATGAGTCGCTTCTTGTCGACATCAGCACATTATCCAAGATGTTGACTTAGAAACACCCTTTCAATACCTTGGAGCTTGCATACATCAATAGCAAGTTTCTTGCTTCCGGCGATAGGTTGACATCACTGGCCTTCGACCAAAAGACTTTGTATGGAGTTCAACATCAAAACATCCATTCACACCATGCAAAATGTACTGTAGTACCTTGAGGATCATTATCATTATCAGTGATTTCTCTCGCGTTAGTTAACGGCTTACATCATTGGCTGGTAATCAGACGGTGTCTTCCCATGTTTGACTTCAGATCACATATTCACATGGTTAGACTCTTACTTGAGCGAACAATTGAATGAGATAGAAGACCCCATATCTAATTTCATCCATCCGGGTTACGATTTCGGGAAAGTACCAAATCATCCGTATGATGGCTTTACATTGATGGTCATCCTATCATGGGTCTATATCTATAGACGACTATCTATGTACCTGTAATGAAAGTTTCTATGTTGAGCATGGGTATTCCTTCTCTCAGCAATTCATGAAAAAATTCAAAATATCATTTTTGTTATGGAGTTTTGGGGGTGGCGGGGGTGGTGGCGCGCCACCATATTATATATATATACTTTTTATTTTATTAGAAATAGGGGTGGTTTTCCAAATCTTTAGAAAATAAGGGATATTGGGCATTTTAACGAGGCCATAATTTCGCTGCCTTCAAGAGCCAGATTCCACTCTCAAGACTCAGTCAATTTGTAGGACACTTAAACCTGGCCCACAGCCCAACTTTGACCAGAAATTTGACTGGCTCGTTCTCCCTCATACGAGCTCAGATTGACGAACCGTTTGCACCGCCACGATCAGGGCAACGAGATCTACACTCTGGTCTTCGAGATATACTTGTAATGAAAGTTTAGATGCTAAGCATGGGTATGCCTTCCCTCAACAATTCATGAAAATATTCAAAATACCATGATATTATGTATTGTAATTGATGCAGGTCACCATCTGCTTCGGAACCTCCTCATCACATCGTAAAGCATATCACTTGACATTAATATTTTTGACTTCATGCTTTAGGGGGAAGCTGTTACATATCCATTTGGGCACATCACTCCAACATTCAGATCAGTACTTTTAGGGCTCATCAAACCCTAATTCAGTTGCTACATGCCCTAGACAATTAATCACTTTGAATGCCTCCTTCCTTGAGAGTTTCCTAGCCTGAATCCCTCTGGAAATGCCTCCTTGAGAGACAGCGCAGACTTGTTTAGGGGTAAGTGCACTTCAATGTAGTTAGGCCCGTGTCAGGGTGCATTTCGGAGCACCTAGGCCCACTTTGACCTGCGCTGAGAGAGATTGTGCGAAATCCTCATAGGGTTCGAGGAATATTCTTATCTTCTGGAGCCTTCTAGAAGATTCCCACACTTATCATCTCCTATTAGCTAGAAATTGGATAGGGAATGAGCTAAGCAACCCTCCTATCCTCTCATCCCTTCCTCCATGGAAACTAACTCTAAGTTTGGAAGGTCATTCAATACCCTCATTTATGACCAAACCTCCTCCATTTTCCTATAAATTGAACACTCATCTAAGTGATCAGGGGCTGGACTTTGAGAATTTGTAAGGAGATACTGTTGGTGTGAGGTTTGATATTGTAAGCAAGTGATGTTATGCTGCCGGAGTGTTGTGATTTTGATGTGATGTTGGTTGGAACACAAGCTGGAGGAGTGACAATGGATCAGGCTTCATGGTTGTAATTCTTCCTTCTACTTAATAAAGTTGTTTAGACCCTTTTCCCATATTCTTGTATTTATTTATGATGATTATATGTGTAGCTTTCAATTCCATTTTCTTATAGTAGATAGATCTCTTGCTTTGATTGGTTTTTGTCCTTTGTTTATGATTGCAGGTACTTGTCGAGTGGATGAAGTTCGAGAAGGAGCAACGAGAACCAAACAAAGGAGAAAAAGGGAAAGCAAAAGATAACAAGTAGGTACCTTGTCTTATTTATATTCTACAAGAAAAGGATAAACACTTTAAATCTTTTGTTCTAGGTGTAGCTACCCACCTAGGGAAATTTTATTTATCCGTAGATGCAAAATTCCACATAACAGTTCCAAAATTCAAGTGTGAGCAAACTTGTGGAGGGTGTTTCTCATAGTGACAACACTTTGTAACACACTGATAGAACTTGACCTTCTTTGTTTAGGGTTAATCCTCTAAGTGAAAGGTCTCGGTCTTTCAAGAAGTATTGATTCATATTTTCAATTACCTTGGCTTCCCTACATAACCCAATTAGATATATAGTCCCCTCCATTCACTTACTCGGTTAAACACATACCAAGGTTTGAAAAATCACAATTTCTTCGATATAGGAAAGGGTAATATGCAAGACGAGTTTAAGATATTCAGAGTATAAGTTTCACCTCTAGTGTTTATTCACTACCAGTAGGCTTGGGCAGTACCTTGACGGAGTCACTACAGGATAAAAAGAATTGTTTCACTATCAGCGAACCTAAACAGTACATCAGTGAAGTCACTTACTTCACCTCCCTATGCAGGAAGCCTTTCTCTTCTTTAACACTTTATTTATTTATGTTATGGGGTTGTGCTTCGACACTTATTAATTTCAATAGGCAGAAGAGGGATCCTGAATTATTGAGAGCAAAGGAGGTTTCCCCTTTAGAGAAGTATTTATGTAACCTCTGATATTGGTTTGTTCTCTTTATATTTTTCCCTTATCCTCTCTCTACTTGACTCGATTAGCAAGAAAATCACAATTTAATTATAATACCGAGTTGAGAAATGAGGATCCCATAAGAGATATAGGCATTATATTTCAAAAAAGGGCTTCTTGTTTGAGTGGATCGTATTTTCTATTCAGACAACATTAACTTTAAAGATATGTAAACCAAAGACATAGAAGAGGCAACATATAAGCCAATATTTTTTCATCATCACAATTTCCCTTTTCAAGTTTCTCCACATGTGTTTTGAGCCAACATGAGCATCTTTCATGCAAAGTCTTATTGAACAAAACATCAAAAAGAAAATACATCAAAAAAAACAAAGCAAATGGAGGCGGAACATAAAAGAACATGCAGGATAAGAAAACAAACAAATAAAAGTCTCAATGGAGAGTAGGATAGAAGGTGGATGCAATGCAAGGGAAACTAAATGCAACTAAGCCTACTCCTAACCCAACGGGTTATAAGGTCACAGCTAAGTGTAATGATATTTCCAATGAAGCCACCATAATTGGTCCCAACCTGAAAACAAAAAGATAAGAGAAATTACAATCGATACACAATAATGTACAATGAAGAAGATAAGAACTTGAAAATCTTGCACAAAACATTGAAGGCCTTTCTTAAAGGAAGAAATATGTGTCATATCACTTGACTTTACCCAACCTACCACCTTACCCTTTTGATGAGAACAATGATCATACAAACCTCTACAACTCCTTGTGAAAGCACCTACATCTATGCTTTTCTCCTTAGAAAACATTAAGAAAGATAGAAGTTTGTTATTAGAGTAAGGGATTTCTAGGTAAGATGCTTCTTACCGATAATATATTAGATTGTGGAATTTAAAACAATCCTCTTAAATATCTTGAAATCCTTGAGAGAAGGAATTTCCAATTAATGGTGTGGAATCAAGATGAGAATCTTGTGAAGGAAAATAAATTTGATCACATTCAGAAAGCTTGTCAAGATAGTGAGGGCCTGACATAACCATCAACGGAGGCTGAAGTGCCTCAAATACTTTACAAGTGTCTAAATATTGATATGATAAAAAAATAATGATCAGCGTATGTAAAACAACCATCATTAAGTACACTAGTGGGAAAAAGGTCAATTGAATGACAGTTGTTAGAATAGGAACCATGCTCAGATCGACTGATTAAGCACAAGATTATCGATTAGGAGACAACAAAGATAGATGGGTTTTAATAGATTTCCATATGATTTGAATAATAGAACAATCTTCCTCATATATTGAATGTGATAAACCATCTACTTGTCACTAGCTACAACACGTATTGACATCATAATCATTAAAAAGGAATGCCACTATGGCAAGCACATGAAACCAGTAGAGATGTAGTGGATGAAAAAGAGGAACTTGTTTCAACGCATAATATAAACATTCATTAACACTGAAGAGGATATCCGGTGCCATGAAGAAAATGATCAATATCAGAATATTCATAGGAAGGATTAGGAGTTGATTACTTTCAAAATACTATGACAGGTATGAATATGTAGACCAAAGATAATCTTTAGCATGATCAACTTCACAGCTTCACTCATTCATGAAAGGTACACATTCCAAGATTGAGTTTGATATAAGATATTGCATGAAGATGAACTAATTAAAACACTGGAAACAAAATATTTAAAGTTGAAAGAGTCATATTAAAAGCAACAAACATCTTTCAAGAAGGGATTTACATTCAGTGGAACCACACAAAGAAAATAATCGTGTGACAAAATATAGATATGACTTAGCTCAGGGATCTTACCAGAGTTGTGAGAACCTGACATTACCATCAACATAAGTTAAAATCCCTTGACCCGTGATGAGTCCCTGGACTTTCAAGGATTATAGGACTGCATTTTTAAGATTAAATCATATCATGCATGGTGTATTGATAACTATCATCAACAATTTCAACAAGATCACTATTATCCAAATGGAAGCTATCTAAATCATTGATTTGGTCAAAATTTACATCTTCGACAAACAGAATGCCAAATTCAAAATATTCTTCTAATTGCACATCTAATGATCCAGGTGGATATTGGTGGCCACCTGCCAGGTCCACCTGGACCCCCACCATTTTCTTTCTCAGCATTTTCAGTTTCCTTAATTGTAGCACAGTTTACTATTTTTAGCAGTTTTTCGGGTCCTGAACTTCCGGAGCCGTTTTGAGGCCCTAAACGACGTTTTTTTGGAATTCTGGGGCGACCGAGCCCTAATGTTGCCTCCCAAAGTGGTAGTACTCAGATAGATCTTTCTAACGAGCTATCGTACGCGTCAAACGGAGATCGTATGCCAAAGTTACGACCCCGGGAAATTGATGTACCAATTTACCCAAACGGGGCCCACAATTTGGCGTTTCATCTTCTAGGGTTAGGTTTCGGTATGTGAAGGGTTTTCCATTGTTTCTCAACAATAAATAGGCCTTCGAGCCTCATTGTAATACAGTTCAGAGGCATGTAGCCATCACATCTCTTCTCAGAGATAAGCTACCATCGCCCTAGCTAGTTTATTGCCATTTCTGTTTGTAAGCATATGTCAGTATTTTCCATTAATGAAATGAAGTATTATTTCCGCTGCATCTTTGTGTATATGGTTATCTCTGTAATTTGTTGCGTTCCTGCTTAAATCTGGATCAGTGGTATCAGAGCGGTCTGCTTTTTCTCTGTTTTTCTTTGCATGTCCCCAACAAGGTCGGGATATAAGGAGTTAGGGCTTGAACTGGTTGAACCTTTGCAAGACCAGCCTCGCAAATCCCGACGGCCTCCCATGGCGGACGAGAAGAAAGACGAGGGGGCAGGAGATCCCATCAAAATCTTGCTCGAAGAAGCGCTCGAGCGACAACGGAACGCGATGATGGACAGCTTTGCGCAGATCCTTCAGCGGCTACCCAGAAGCGGCGCATCGGCTTCCAGCAGCTCCTCTGGAAACGCCACACCCTTTAAGGTACAAGTTAATTTTGAAATCCCCATATTCGAGGGTCAGATAGACGCCGATGCCGTAGATAAATGGTTAAATCTGCTAGAGGGTTATTTTTCTGTTCATGAATTTTCGAGTCGGGAAAAGATTGTTTTTGCTCTTCTCAAAGCAGCCCCCCACGTCAAGGACTGGTGGGAAACCTACTGCGAGCAGAAGGATGAAAGTACTGGCTCACTATTTTCAGCCGCACCCACCTGGGATTCGTTCCGGGATGCCATCAAGGAGCAGTACTACCCTGTCGGAAGCTATGAGGATGAATACATAAAGTGGACCACGCTGCGGCAGGGAAGGGACCAAGATGTGCCGGAGTTCACCAATCTTTTCCATACCCTTCGCACAAAGTTGGGTATCAAGGATTCGGAGCAACATTTGATACTCAAATACCGTGGCTGCCTGCACAAGTACATCCAGGAAGAAATACAGTTCCTAAACATCCCCTCGCTCGGCGCAGCATACCGGTATGCCGTCAAAGTCGAGCAGAAGTTTAAACAAAAGAAGCGAGACTTTGGATCTGCGAATCCAAAGCAGGGGAAAGGTGGCCCTAAACCACAGAACAAAGGACAAAGCCAAGGCGGGACAGCCCAAGACAACCAGCTGAAGCTGCAAGCAAAGAGCAACGCCGCGAAGCCGAGAAAGGACACTGGAAAATGGTGCGAGTTCCATAAGAGCTCCACTCACAACACAAGTGAGTGTCGGGCCAAACAGTCACTGGTGGCTGAGCTAAAGGTTTCAGAATCATATGCATGTTCCGACTCTGAGTCAGAACCCGATAAGGGGTATGAAAAAGGGAAGCAGATCATTGATGCGGATCCCAGCGCCACTGTTGCTACCGCAAAGATCCAGAAAAATGAACCCGAAGATCCAGAGGAGGAGGAGCGTCTCTTCCACTCCCAGATGTGGGTCAAGGGCTCCCCGATACAGTTCATTGTTGATAGCGGGAGTCAAAAGAACCTCATTTCGGCAGAGGTCGTGAAGCGGTTGGGCTTACCGACCACAGCACATCCACAACCATACACCATTGGGTGGCTTTACCAAGGGCGAGATCTTCGCGTGAGCCAGCAGTGTCGCCTTCCATACAACATCAAGCCCTTCACGGATGAGGTATTGTGTGACATTGCTCCCCTTGAAGTTTGTGATGTATTACTAGGACAACCATACTTGTGGAAGCGACATGCTGTGTATGAATCAAGGCCCCGTGCTGTTATTATTACATTGGGAAATAAGTTGTTCAGGATACCAGAGGTACCACCACCTGCCGCCATCTCTTTGATTACTGCAAAACAATGCAGTAAGATCATTTCCAAAACCAGGAAATTTGTTTTCCTGATGATACGCCCTCAAGGGAAGAAGAAGACAGTGGCCGCGGCCTCCAAACGAGGTCCCTCTGCACGGCAGCTACAAATGGACAAGATTGTGGAGGAGTACAAAGACATCTTCACCTCCCCGGCAGGGGTTCCTCTGCACTGTCAAGTCAAGCACTCCATTGATCTGACCCCAGGTGCGCCGCTACCCAATGGACCAATTTATCGGCGCTCCGTTCTGGAGAACAATGAAATCAAGAGGCAGATTCAGGAGCTCCTACAGAAAGGTCACATCCGTCCGAGTTCTTCGCCCTGTGGGAGCCCGATAGTGTTGGTACAGAAGAAGGATGGGACGTGGAGACTCTGTATTGACTATCGGGCGCTGAACAAGATCACTGTCCGTAATAGGTACCCGATCCCGCGGATTGATGACCTCCTAGACCAACTAAAGGGGGCGAAATATTTCAGCAAGATCGATCTGAAGTCAGGATATCACCAGGTACCAATTGAACCCTCAGATGTGTGGAAGACTGCCTTCAAATCCAAGGAGGGCCTCTTCGAATGGTTGGTCATGCCTTTCGGATTGACGAATGCTCCTGCAACCTTTATGAGGCTAATGGATGACATCTTGCGGCCATTCACCAACTCCTTTGTAGTAGTATACTTGGATGACATTCTGATCTTCAGCCAGAGTTGGGAAGAGCACCTCCACCACATCCGACAGGTTCTCCAAACACTGCGGCAACACAAGCTATGTGCCAATTTGGAGAAATGCACTTTTGGCATGACCGAGGTCCAGTATCTGGGATACATCATTGATGAACAGGGGGTGCATGTCGATCCAGCCAAGGTCCAAGTCATTCGGGATTGGCCCTCTCCAACCACTCTAACAGAGCTCCGCAGCTTTCTAGGTCTTGCCAACTTCTACCGCAGGTTTGTGTTGGGATTTTCTCATATTTCTTGGCCCTTGAGTCAAGTCACCAAGGGCGGGGCGAAAGCAAAATTCTTTTGGTCTGAATCTCAACAGAAGGCATTCAGGGAGTTGAAGGATCGCCTCTGCACGGCACCAGTGCTCGCGTTACCAGATTTACAACAACCATTTGAGGTCGAGACAGATGCCTCTGACTATGCTATTGGGGCAGTCCTTACTCAACATGGACATCCAGTGGCATATCACAGTGAAACACTTTCAGACACAGTCCGGAAGTACCCCACTTATGATAAAGAGATGTATTCCATTGTACAGGCCTGCCGACAATGGAAGCATTACATTTTGGGGAAGGAAACGGTCATCCACACAGACCACCGACCTCTGCAATTCATACAGACCCAAGGGAAATTGCAGAATGATCGCCATCAGAAGTGGTCTACATACCTGCAACAGTTTCACTTGAATATCAAGTATAAAAAGGGCAGCACCAATAATGTTGCAGATTGCCTCAGTCGACCACCGATCATGGCGCTAACCACCGTGCTCAACTCTTGCGGGCACGAGACTTCTGATTGGCCACTTCTCTACAAAAGCGACCCAGAATTCGGCCACACATACCAGACACTCTTGGAGGGTCGGCAGGTTGCAG
The DNA here is from genome assembly GCA_031772625.1 of Pinus tabuliformis. Classification (NCBI taxonomy): domain Eukaryota; kingdom Viridiplantae; phylum Streptophyta; class Pinopsida; order Pinales; family Pinaceae; genus Pinus; species Pinus tabuliformis. The sequence continues at coordinate 1,830,445,665 of CM062818.1, read as the reverse complement.
ATTTTCACCTCCAGGATGCCCTATTATGCCACCTCGGTCACCTTTGTGTTCCTTCAAGCGAGCGTGCCAAGATGATTTGGGAAGCACACTACAGTCGGGCTGCTGGGCATTTCGGGGTCGAGAAAACAGTGGCAGTACTGCAAAACTATTTCTATTGGCCGAATCTTCGACAGGATGTTGGGAAGTACATCCGATCATGTACTGCCTGTGCCATTGCCAAACCGACCATTAAGAAGCAAGGCCTCTATACCCCGTTGCCTACCCCTAGTCGACCTTGGGAATCCATCTCCATGGATTACATGTCAGGCCTTCCTTCCACTAAGCATGGAAATGACTGTGTTTTTGTGGTCGTCGACAGGTTCTCAAAGATGGCCATTATGATGGCCTGCAAGAAGAATATCACAGCAGAAGCCACTGCTAAACTCTTCTTTGAACGAGTGTGGGTGCACTTTGGGATCCCACAGTCTATCATCTCAGATCGGGACAGTCGGTTTCTCAGCACATTTTGGTCCAGTCTCTGGTCAATGCTGGACACCAAACTCACGAAGTCCACAGCCTTCCATCCTCAAACTGATGGCCAGACAGAGGTTGTCAACAGGATGATTGTGCACATTCTGCGCATGTATAACTCAAAGCATCCACGCACATGGGACGAGAGCCTCCCCTATGTTCAGCACAGCTACAACCGAGCTCTTCACAGCTCCACTGGCCATAGCCCTTTTCAGGTGGGTTTAGGATTCCAGCCACTATGCCCCATTGATGTGGCCATGCCACTTGCAGCTACTCACATGAATTCAGCTCATGTCCAGTCCGAAACAGATAAGGCCACCAGCTTCATTGAGCGCATCCAACATATTCGCCAGCAGGTCCATGACATTCTTGAGAAATCAAATGCCAAGTACAAGCAGCGACATGATCAACACCGGGTGCCACACAAGTTTCAGGTGGGCGACAAAGTCTGGTTGCATTTGCAAAAGGAACGCCTTACTGGAGCCTATCGGAAATTGAGACCACTTCGATATGGTCCTTACACCATTACTAAGGCTATGGGAGACAATGCATTTGAGCTCAGCATTCCCCCATTCCTTGGCCTGCACCCAGTGTTCAATGTGGACCGCCTTCGGCCATACTTTCCACCATTGCTAGACACATCCGACATTGCAGAACAGCTCAAACCCACAGAATTAAATCCAGATTGCATGGAACAAGCTGCAACTGATCGGATCATGGACACACAGATCAAGAACACTCGCCAACAGCATATCCAACTGTATCGAGTTGTCAAAGCAGGCCAACTCCTTCAGCAGGGCAAGTGGCTCACCAGGGAACAAGTTCAGCAGAGGTTTCCTCATCTCATGGAGGAGCTCAACGCAATGGGGACCATTGCTTCCTAAGGGGGGAGGAATGATCCAGGTGGATATTGGTGGCCACCTGCCAGGTCCACCTGGACCCCCACCATTTTCTTTCTCAGCATTTTCAGTTTCCTTAATTGTAGCACAGTTTACTATTTTTAGCAGTTTTTCGGGTCCTGAACTTCCGGAGCCGTTTTGAGGCCCTAAACGACGTTTTTTTGGAATTCTGGGGCGACCGAGCCCTATGTTGCCTCCCAAAGTGGTAGTACTCGGATAGATCTTTCTAACGAGCTATCGTACGCGTCAAACGGAGATCGTATGCCAAAGTTACGACCCCGGGAAATTGATGTACCAATTTACCCAAACGGGGCCCACAATTTGGCGTTTCATCTTCTAGGGTTAGGTTTCGGTATGTGAAGGGTTTTCCATTGTTTCTCAACAATAAATAGGCCTTCGAGCCTCATTGTAATACAGTTCAGAGGCATGTAGCCATCACATCTCTTCTCAGAGATAAGCTACCATCGCCCTAGCTAGTTTATTGCCATTTCTGTTTGTAAGCATATGTCAGTATTTTCCATTAATGAAATGAAGTATTATTTCCGCTGCATCTTTGTGTATATGGTTATCTCTGTAATTTGTTGCGTTCCTGCTTAAATCTGGATCAGTGGTATCAGAGCGGTCTGCTTTTTCTCTGTTTTTCTTTGCATGTCCCCAACAAGGTCGGGATATAAGGAGTTAGGGCTTGAACTGGTTGAACCTTTGCAAGACCAGCCTCGCAAATCCCGACGGCCTCCCATGGCGGACGAGAAGAAAGACGAGGGGGCAGGAGATCCCATCAAAATCTTGCTCGAAGAAGCGCTCGAGCGACAACGGAACGCGATGATGGACAGCTTTGCGCAGATCCTTCAGCGGCTACCCAGAAGCGGCGCATCGGCTTCCAGCAGCTCCTCTGGAAACGCCACACCCTTTAAGGTACAAGTTAATTTTGAAATCCCCATATTCGAGGGTCAGATAGACGCCGATGCCGTAGATAAATGGTTAAATCTGCTAGAGGGTTATTTTTCTGTTCATGAATTTTCGAGTCGGGAAAAGATTGTTTTTGCTCTTCTCAAAGCAGCCCCCCACGTCAAGGACTGGTGGGAAACCTACTGCGAGCAGAAGGATGAAAGTACTGGCTCACTATTTTCAGCCGCACCCACCTGGGATTCGTTCCGGGATGCCATCAAGGAGCAGTACTACCCTGTCGGAAGCTATGAGGATGAATACATAAAGTGGACCACGCTGCGGCAGGGAAGGGACCAAGATGTGCCGGAGTTCACCAATCTTTTCCATACCCTTCGCACAAAGTTGGGTATCAAGGATTCGGAGCAACATTTGATACTCAAATACCGTGGCTGCCTGCACAAGTACATCCAGGAAGAAATACAGTTCCTAAACATCCCCTCGCTCGGCGCAGCATACCGGTATGCCGTCAAAGTCGAGCAGAAGTTTAAACAAAAGAAGCGAGACTTTGGATCTGCGAATCCAAAGCAGGGGAAAGGTGGCCCTAAACCACAGAACAAAGGACAAAGCCAAGGCGGGACAGCCCAAGACAACCAGCTGAAGCTGCAAGCAAAGAGCAACGCCGCGAAGCCGAGAAAGGACACTGGAAAATGGTGCGAGTTCCATAAGAGCTCCACTCACAACACAAGTGAGTGTCGGGCCAAACAGTCACTGGTGGCTGAGCTAAAGGTTTCAGAATCAGATGCATGTTCCGACTCTGAGTCAGAACCCGATAAGGGGTATGAAAAAGGGAAGCAGATCATTGATGCGGATCCCAGCGCCACTGTTGCTACCGCAAAGATCCAGAAAAATGAACCCGAAGATCCAGAGGAGGAGGAGCGTCTCTTCCACTCCCAGATGTGGGTCAAGGGCTCCCGATACAGTTCATTGTTGATAGCGGGAGTCAAAAGAACCTCATTTCGGCAGAGGTCGTGAAGCGGTTGGGCTTACCGACCACAGCACATCCACAACCATACACCATTGGGTGGCTTTACCAAGGGCGAGATCTTCGCGTGAGCCAGCAGTGTCGCCTTCCATACAACATCAAGCCCTTCACGGATGAGGTATTGTGTGACATTGCTCCCCTTGAAGTTTGTGATGTATTACTAGGACAACCATACTTGTGGAAGCGACATGCTGTGTATGAATCAAGGCCCCGTGCTGTTATTATTACATTGGGAAATAAGTTGTTCAGGATACCAGAGGTACCACCACCTGCCGCCATCTCTTTGATTACTGCAAAACAATGCAGTAAGATCATTTCCAAAACCAGGAAATTTGTTTTCCTGATGATACGCCCTCAAGGGAAGAAGAAGACAGTGGCCGCGGCCTCCAAACGAGGTCCCTCTGCACGGCAGCTACAAATGGACAAGATTGTGGAGGAGTACAAAGACATCTTCACCTCCCCGGCAGGGGTTCCTCTGCACTGTCAAGTCAAGCACTCCATTGATCTGACCCCAGGTGCGCCGCTACCCAATGGACCAATTTATCGGCGCTCCGTTCTGGAGAACAATGAAATCAAGAGGCAGATTCAGGAGCTCCTACAGAAAGGTCACATCCGTCCGAGTTCTTCGCCCTGTGGGAGCCCGATAGTGTTGGTACAGAAGAAGGATGGGACGTGGAGACTCTGTATTGACTATCGGGCGCTGAACAAGATCACTGTCCGTAATAGGTACCCGATCCCGCGGATTGATGACCTCCTAGACCAACTAAAGGGGGCGAAATATTTCAGCAAGATCGATCTGAAGTCAGGATATCACCAGGTACCAATTGAACCCTCAGATGTGTGGAAGACTGCCTTCAAATCCAAGGAGGGCCTCTTCGAATGGTTGGTCATGCCTTTCGGATTGACGAATGCTCCTGCAACCTTTATGAGGCTAATGGATGACATCTTGCGGCCATTCACCAACTCCTTTGTAGTAGTATACTTGGATGACATTCTGATCTTCAGCCAGAGTTGGGAAGAGCACCTCCACCACATCCGACAGGTTCTCCAAACACTGCGGCAACACAAGCTATGTGCCAATTTGGAGAAATGCACTTTTGGCATGACCGAGGTCCAGTATCTGGGATACATCATTGATGAACAGGGGGTGCATGTCGATCCAGCCAAGGTCCAAGTCATTCGGGATTGGCCCTCTCCAACCACTCTAACAGAGCTCCGCAGCTTTCTAGGTCTTGCCAACTTCTACCGCAGGTTTGTGTTGGGATCAGGGAAAATTTTAAGAA